>OY735246.1:11122394-11714997 GCA_963457695.1 Neria commutata
TTGTGATTATAAAGACAGAATAGGGCTGATATGCCGCTGTTGAACGGTGATCATATAAAGCAACTGAACATTTATTCGTAACTTTATTAAAGTTTAAATTCCATTAACAATTCTATTTCGCCATTATATATACCTACAGTTGATTGCCATTTAAATTGCTATTTTTTCAAAGAAAATGTAAAATAATCTTAAGAAAATTCACATAAATATTTAATTGTGATTTTTGTGACTTTTGTCGCAAGAATAGGGCTTTTGATATTCCAGCAGAATAATTTCAAACTAGAGCGAACTATGTTTTGTACTGCTATCCTTGCTGTCCAAACGATCCAATTGCGCGTAACCAATGGAACGAGGTATTTCCTTGGAATTGCTGATGATGACATCAGCCTGCGATTCGAGAGCAGGAAACCGTGAGAAGTCATACGGCAAGTGTGGATAGTTTGGCACGTTGATGGATACGCTGCAAATCTGCAAAGAGAAAAGAGCATGCAGGTTGAGCGGAACGGTCTAGGCAACGCCTGCAGCAGAATGACGCACCTCCGGCATGGCGTCCAAAATTGCGCGCTCCGTGCTATAGCTGATGTATTGAACACTCGTGGTGATGATGCCCTTTTTGGGATCGCCGGCGAAGCTCTGCAGAATGATGTCTCGCACGCGATGCCAGTGCGTAGCGAAGTCAATGCCCTCCACCTGTGCGTACTGCCACTTGGCGTTGATGTCGACGCACAGAATGCGATCCGGCATATCGCCCTCGGTGAACAGATCGCCGCCCTTCACATAGCCCGTGAAGGGCGCGCACGCCGTCTTCACTGCGCGCAGATCTGTTATGCCGGCCAACAGAAGCGGCTTATCCTCTGCAAGCAAACTCGTCAAAGCGGAACGTGGAACACAATTCGACAGCGAAGCTTACCTCCCCGTTTGCGCACCACCTCGCAGTAGCGCCGGCCGTTGGCGTTTCTCAGGAACACGTGATTATGCGGCTTGTTCTTGTAGTGTCCCTGATTCTCGTGCTCCCCCAGACGGTCCCAAGCCATGTCCTCCACCAGCACATTCGCCTCATTCGCCATTTCGTAGGTTTCCAGAAAGTGCTTCGACAGCGACAGTGCAAACTGCTCCGGCGTGCTCAGGCCGTACTTCTTGGCATGCACAAAAATGCTGGTCTCCTGCACATCGCTGCCAATGACCTCGGAGTTGTCAGCTGCAATAACACGTAAGCTTAGTGCGCGAATGGACAGCATTGCACAGGACGCGGCAATTACCCTGGTAGTACTCCTTGTGGCTGCGCAGACGCATTTGAGAGCTCACATTGTACTCGGTCACCCTGTGGTAGGGGCCGTCCTTCGCCAGCTGGAACACACGCACGTTCTGCTTGGCATAGCCAAAGTCGCCCATGCGATATTGCGGCACCGCCGGATCGGGTATTTTTGTAGCCCTGCTGGGATCAGCGTTCAACAGCGGGCGAGAGAACATCTTGCTTTAATGCTATTCTTTCCGCTCGCTCAGTCTCAAGGCGAATGCTTTCAGGCGTACGCTGAACCGCTATACTTATTATCTTATAACCAACCGCCCGAGCAATAAAACATCATGGAGGCATTTAAGTACATTTCTCTATGTAAAGTTAGAACTTAAGTCAACAATTGCATACCAACTTAATATATAGCATAAGCCCAGCAAACCACATTTAATGAGTTCAATTTTTGTTTGTGGCTCACAGAATAAGACTGTGATCTCTACCTCTAAAAATTCAATACTTCAATAAAAACAATTGCATTAGACAGTGTACAATAACAACAAACACTATGCGTTTTGATATAGACAGCAGGTAACTGTGATGTTTGTCAGCGCAGAGTCGTCCAGTCCGATGGTGTGATGGTTAGCACATTCGCTTAATATGTCATAGGTTCATGGTTCAACTCCTACGTTTCACAGACTTTACCATTAATGCTTCTATTTCGAGTAATTAGTCGTTTAGAAATTATTAGAATTCACATTAAAAGTTCACTGATGAGGTTTTCTGGCAAAATCCGAAATAGCTATATGACCTGCCCATGTGAGCAATAATTCTAATTCTTTGTTGTTGTACACTTAAAATTGCTTTGTTTCAGAACAGAAATAGACAACTAAGTATTGTCATTTCTCTTTGGCAAATCAGTCCGAATAAAAACTATTCATTCAATACTAACTTTACAAAATGCGAATTTTCATTAAACAAAAATGTTTCGGATATGGATATTTGCTGTGTAGCATGTTAGCAATGTATTCGAAAAATTTCCTAATTCGCACATTTTTGGCAAATAAATAGCTAAAGATAAGTAAAGTAGAATTGAAGTTAAAAGAAATCATTTACTTTGTTATAATTTCTAAGAAATTGAAATTTAAAGAATCATCTAAGTGTTGATGCGCTTAAAGTAGTAAAGCGAACTACTTCTAATATGAAACGTTCCGATTTTTGTATGTTGGGGTATTTTATTGCACCCTACACCTAAGATAGTAGGGTGCACGATCTTTGTAAGAACAATGTAACGAAGGCGAACTAGTTATTGATAAAAGTTTATAAGAACGATCAGAATCATTTTGTGAGTTTATCTGTTCAGAGCCAAATGAAAGAAATAAGTTAACCGAGTTCAACAAAATTTTGGCTCGTCACTTTGATCCCTTTTTAAGTTCTGAAATAAGCCATATTGAACAAAAGATGCATCCACAATACGCCCATAAACAAACATAAGTTCAAGATCGCCACAAGCACACATTAACTTTTATACTACATTGGTTAGTGAACTCTCAGGTTAGGAACTCTCGTACTTGATACCAACTCGATTATTTTGTAGGCTATTACGCTGTCAGTGAAGCCCGACGGATGCTTACTTACTTGATTTTATCGCAAGAGTCATACATTGCTCATTTTTATACATACATACATATACGCCTGTATGATATAAACTAGATATATGCAGCGGAGTGAAGAAAATGTATCTTTATCTTCTGTCAGACATTATTTACACTTGGCACACACGGCCAACAACTAAAGTACGGTCTGTTATTATAAATCTGGATATACATATACTATACACATGTTGTACCAAAGATAAAGATAAGCTAATAACAGATTAGGATGTACCAACCTTTCTATGCAATTAAAAAAGACGCTACTAGCAAATACGAGTGCTACATATGTACATACATATCAGATTTCGAGTTTATTGCATATAAAATTGTACGAAAAAGTCGTTTCAAAAAACAAGCAAAATATACCAAAAGTTCTCTTCTTTTTTTGTGAATTGCGACTAAATCGTTTAACTCTTCTGCTTAAGCGTAGCATACAATTTTCAATCCTATATTACACCGGCTCGTCTTCGACTTCCAGCTAAAAACCACTTAAATTGCGAATAATCGCAGCAACAAAAATTCTAAATCCAACACAACAACGTTTGGGTACCACTTGTGCTCGCGCTTGTGCCCGCCTCACTTTCTTTTGTCATTCCTGAGACGCGCATCCAAACTAATGACACGCTGCGTGCCGCCCTGTCGGCTGCCCACAGTTCCACCGGACGTATTCACTTTATTCACATTCGAGATGAAAGTGCCGTTGCTGCGCGGCGGGGGCGCGGGTGGACGCATTAACAAGGCACCCTGCTCCACCACTGCCTTGTTCGCATTCAGCTTCCGTAAGGATTTGTCCAGCTTCTGGCGTATTTCATTCAGATAGTTCTTCACGCCTTGTATCTCGACGGCCATGGTCTTGCGATCGTACTGCAACTTCTGATGCTGATCGAGCATGTCTGCGAGTATGCGCTTCTGGCGCACGATCTCCTGCACTCGCTGCTGTGCCGTGTAGTTGTTCGTGTCGTTTGGGCCGCCTACTTTGCGACGCAGTCGCTCCTGGCACTTGTTCTCCAAGCTAATGGTCGTCTGCGGCAAGGTCTTCACATTGGCGTTGTTGCGTTTCGGTTCCGTTTTCAAGGTTTCCGCTATGGGAGCTGGTATGCATGGCACCGTATCTGGTGCTGGTATCGGCTTGGCGGCAGGTTTCGTGTCTGCTCAAAAAAGTACGCAATATAGTTTCTATAGCATATGGCTACTAACTGTATATGCTTACGTTTTAGTCTGCTGTGCACGGTGGCATAAATGCTATTCAAGGAGGTGGTTATGCTCGTTTTAGGCGCCGGGGTATGTGTGCTCTTCGGTTTAGGTTTTACCGGACGCGCCTGGATGGTGTATGGATTGAAATAGACGTCTGTCGGTGGCGTCAACTCCTGCAGTTTATTGTCTACCATATTCGGAAAGTTCAAACGATTCGCTTGCATTGCCATTTTTTCTTTTTTTTATTATTTTCTTATACTGATAATTTAGGCGATTGTACCAAAAATTTCGCATATATTTTTTCGAAAGTAACAAAAGTTTTTATTGAATTTTATAAAAAGAAAAGTAGCTCATTTTGACAAATGAAGCTATTAGAATAAAAACAAGTTTGATTGCAGAGCCGCTGCTAAAGTAGAAATTTGTTTTGAAAACGGATTATTGTTTATTTCCATTAATCAAAGTAACTAATGCTGCCTAATAATTTTGAATTGTCATCCATAATCGAGTTCGCTGAGTTTAATTCCGAAAAATTGCAAAATTTTAGTCTTGGAATATTCTATGATTTCAACTAAAGAGCGACCGAATATCTGTTTTTGGCCGAAGCCGAAGAGGAATAGTTTTTGTTTAAAGGCCTTGTCACATAGAATCCGTTGCGTCCGTGAGAGCGTCGTTTTCAACTGACGGCGACGGACTGCCGGAGAGGGTCGGCACAATGAATACGCTGGCAGCGCATAGAAAATCAGCTGCTTCGTCTTCTGTATTAAAACATTTATATTGTTGCGCCAGCATCAGAAACCCCAGCATTTTCCTTCAGAAGCTTCTTGCGGTACACCTGAGCCCGTTTGTCATAAAGGAAAATGTATTGTTGTACTGTTTCTATCAACTGTTCTTCGAAACAATTGCAAATACAGAAAATTTCAATGAAATAGAAAATATTCCACAGAAAATTTAAAGTCGGCAAAACAATAAAAACAATCAGCTGATATTTGTCAACGTTCTGCTGGACGGCAAAAGTTGAAAGTTGTTCAACTTTTTGCGTTGCGGCATCGCATCCGTTGCTTATGTGCCATGCTTCATATGATTTCATACATTTCAACTTTGCTGTCAGTTGAAAAATCGCTCTCACGGACGCAACGGATTCTATGTGACGAGGCCTTAAGGCCGAAGCTGAGAATTGAGAAAGATCGCTATTTTTGTTATTCCCGCCGATCTCTTTGCTGTCGCGATTCTATATATAAAATATCTGCATAAACTTACACATTGTTTGAATTTAAACTTACCCAGATTTGAATACGACATATTACAGAAAATATTTGTCGAATGTTATCAGGGGATATAAATATGCCTTTTTTCCAAAAATTCGATGGTTAATTTTGGATGAAGCGTGGCTTAAATTATAAAGAGAATAATTAATAGTTTCTATGTGAAATGAGAGCAAGAATGCAAGAATGAGCTAAATAGTGCCACTGTCAAGCAACCCAACATCCATACGCAAGCACATCTCGCTGCGGAACAGCTGTTTCTGATATTAAGGGCTACAACAACACTTTACAAAATAAAAATGGAGTAAACGCAAGTTTTTGTTCAAGGCAGGGGGAGCGGCGTCGACAATTTGTCTACAAATTTACGACTCTAATGAAATTCTTCTGAATCTATAGTAGGCTTTGAATTAGTCTGAGGTCTGAGTTGCCAATACATCTTCACATCTTTCAATTTGATTGAAGAAATGGGTTCTTCGAAGAAACACAAGAAGCACAAATCGGAGCGTCGTGAAAAGTATGAAGGTAAGCAGATAGTTTAGGGCAAACATAAACGGCGGCCCCACTTCACAGCAAGCTAAAACAAATTTGATTTCCACAGAGTACAGCAATAATATGGATCCAGCGCAGTTGCGTGGCTTAAAGCTCATACTCAAAGTTGGCGGTGACTCACCGCTGGCTTCCTCGTCTGGTGGCCCACCTACTGCTGCGGAGGCTATGATGGCGGCAGCGCCTAGTAGCCCACTGCTGCCGGAGGAGCAGCAGCCGTCCGAAGAGTATCGCGGCGAACGGCATAAAAAGTCAAAGAAGAAGAAAAAGAAGAAAGACCGCGAGAAGAAGCACAAGCACCACAAGGAGAAGCGCCATCGCAGTGAACGACATGAAAGCAGTCACCACGACAAACATCGCGAGCCTGTCGCCGCGGAGCATGTAGCGCCTGCGATAAGCGAGGAGCAAGCTCAACCCCAACAACTCTTGGAAGTGCCATCGACGACTGCCTTTGCACAACATCGTAGTCCGAAGAGTATCGTGGTGCCAGAGGGTGACTCCAGTCAGGACGGCTTCAGCTTCATGGATGATGAAAACTCCCAGCCGTTACCGGAAAATATACTTTTCTATGCTGGAATCACCACCGACAATTCGCCTTCCTGCCGACCGGTGTCAAAGCCAATAGTGCCAATGAAAAGCACTGATATGTTACTGAGTTCACCGGCCTCATCGTTCCAATCACCTTGCCTAGGCGTGGGTGGTGGCAGTCCAACCAAGCCACTGCCAGATGTAAGTCTCAAGCGCTTAGAAACACAAGCAAAAACGTTTATAAACTTTTTTTTATAGTTACTCATTCCATCCCCATCTCCGTCGACGGCGTCTTCTACTCCTGGTGGCAGCAATTCGTTAGCTGCACTCACTCCAAAGGCATTGGAAGCGCCGAAAACACCCAGCTCCTCCAGCGAATCCGGACGCGAGCCACGCACCTGCGTACTAAAATTGAAACAACAAAAGTCGCCCTTGAACAAACTGCTGGACCATCTGCTGCGATTTCTGGAGAAGCGAGATCCGCATCAGTTCTTTGCTTGGCCCGTCACTGATGACATTGCGCCTGGCTACTCCTCAATTATATCAAAGCCAATGGACTTTTCAACAATCCGACAAAAAATCGACGACAACGACTACTCGACCCTCACTGAATTTACGGATGATTTTAAGTTGATGTGCGACAATGCCATACGCTACAATCACGTGGATACGGTGTACCACAAGGCGGCCAAGCGTCTGCTGCAGGTGGGCATGAAGCAGTTGATGCCCGAAAGTCTGATGCGCAGCCTGAAGCCGCTCTCGGGCTACATGCGCGATCTCACCGCCAAAGAGCTGGGCTTCGAATTGAACGATTATGGTGGTGGCTACGAGCAGCACGGCATGGGCGACTCAGCGGACGAGGGTGCCTCTACAGGTGCCGAAGAACCCACCCAGGCGCAATTGGAGGAGGAGGAGAAGCGACGCACACTTCGCTTGGAGAATGAACCTAAATCGCGTTTCGAGCCGTATGTGGACGATCTCACGTCGGAAGAGATACTGGCGCAGGTGCAAGGTGCTGCCCGTCAAGCCAAGAAACGTCTCTCCACCAAGGAAAAGGCGCACAAAATGGGTTTTCTGCGACAGCACAAGGATGGCACCACCTCGCTTAATCTAATCATCAAGGATGAGAATGAGGGGCCGGAGAAGGTTGTCAACATGGGTGACTTGATTGGGAAACTGCAGACAGGCAGTGGACAGCTGCAAGGCGGACATCGGGAGGACAAACGAAACGACGCGAAATCGGTGAAGCCACTGAACTATGGCGCTTTCGCCTCGTTTGCGCCCACTTTCGATTCTCGCTTCTCCAATTTGAGCAAAGAGGAAACACAATTGGTATTGCGAACTTACGGTGGGTTTTACTTCGATTAACCAAAATTACTTAGATTCCAAAAATCGTTATTCTTGCAGGTGATTCCACTAGTTCTGAGTACGCCGAGAGTATACTGCAGTTCACACAAGATTCCAACTATGCTTCCATGTTGGCCAATGGACTGCTAGACATTTTGACCGGCGGCGAACATAGCAAGTCCATGCCGGAACTGTATGACTTGCAAGTGCAGAAATACGAACAGCAGGAGGTGCAAAAGTGCTTTATTCAGAGTGCAGATGGGGGCTCTGTCGTCAGCGAAACACGCGAACAAATCGAAGAGGATTACGAGAAGTATAAGAACACGCGTATCGATTTCAATCGACTGCGCACATTGAACGATCTCGGCATCGACGTGGGCTTCTTGGACGACATGGAGGTGGAAATGAAAAACTTCGAGCTGACACGTCGCTTGCAGGAACATCTCAGCAACAATTTGAGTTTGATCGAGAAACTGCGTGCCACCCAACATGAGCGGCTGTCGCAACCATTACCACAACATTTGGCGCATGTGCCTCAGCCCAGCCAGGAGGAGACACATCTCGCTCACCAGATCACGCAACAGCTCTCTGACGTAGCAAAGAAGCTAACGCCCTCTGCCGTTGCAGACCCCTACAGTCTACGCAAGGCGATGGGCATGTCCAACGGTAAGTTGGTGCCGCTATTTTCGAATCTCTTATTGACTGTTATTCCAATTTCCAGTTGGTCTGCCGCCACCACCGCCGGCTGCACAGCGTTTGCCAGTGCCGGAATTGCTGCAGCAGCCGGTGAATATGCCACAATTGCTTTTACCCGCCGCACTCACAGCGTCAGCAGACCACGCCATGTCCGACGATACTGCCACAGGCGCGAACAACTCCATGGACATCGACGAGGATGTGGTGGGCTCCTCTAGCGGCGTGGATTTGGAGAATGAGCTGAGAGAGTTTCTTGAAAGTGGCAGCAGTCTGCATGCCAGCGCCTCGGCTGACGACAACAACATTGTGGCTCAATTACTTATGAACTGATATCGTTTTCCTTCCCAATGACATTTTCAGAACTGTGTATTTTCTCATTAATTTTTTTTTTTTTTTGTTTAACTGTCGTACGTGCATGTGCGTTTGATTGCTGCAGCTTTAAACTTTCATTTATGTTCAACATTTTACTTTCGATTGAAATTGAGAAGGATAGATTTAAAAATTGAATACAATACATATTAAAATCAATACAGATCGAATGAAATGTGGAGCAAGGCAACTTAATTTTTACCTGTATGATCTGTTGCAGCTTATCTGCGCCATATGCAAAGATTTCTGGTTTCTTGTATTTTTATTACAAACAATGCTAATAAATCGCTATAATTATTAAAATTGATGGTGCCTACTTTTACTTGCCCCCCGCCAATAGTACACAAACACTAATTTTTGAAGGCAGTTGTTAATTTACACTAGTTTATTTAATACAGCATACTACCATACAAATTCATTATAAAAATTTACATTTTTCGTGAAATTCGCGCAATTATTTTAAGCTTACATAAGAAATGAACATTTTTAGTAGGTACTCTCTCACAATTGATTTCATCAAAAGGCAATGACTAATTATTGTAAACACTAAATAAGAGCTGTAATTGTTGCTGACAAGTAAAAATACAAAAAGTATAACATCGTATATTTTTTCTATTTTAATTAAGTAAATGAATTAAGTTCCTTTTTTTGTTTTGTTTCATAAAGGCAGGCAGATTAGAAAAGTACAGAATACAGCAAATTACAATACATCACTCCACTATACATTCTTAAGCTTATATGTTGCACAATAATGTATATCTGTGGTCATATGCAATAACGACTTAAGTCGAAAACAACTGTTTCGAGAAAATGCAATTCGAAATTTGAAATGCACATAAGTGCATGTGTTTTTTTTAAATAACTTTTTTTCTGAGATGGGTACAGATACCGGGGTTTGAACAAAATATGCGCATCAACGTCAGGACATCAACAGTGGTAACGTCAACTCAATTTCGTCTTAAGTCGACTTAAGTCGTTATTGCTTTTGACCACAGATATATGTATGTATACAAAGAAGTTGCATATGCTTAGGTACATTCCATATGTACAAATTTTGTTCAAACAAATTTCAATTGGACAATATTGCGTTTTGATTTATACACAAAATTTCGCTGACAAAACAAACATGAGGTAGACTTTGCAATACAAACAATCAATCGGAAAATACTCATTGGTATTTAATATAATTTTACAGTATTAGTTTGCATTCAGCTTCGCTTTCATTTGCTTTCTACGCTTAACATAAGTTGGATTTCCCATTCATGTTGATTTGGCTTAAATACATAGTTCCCATTAAGTAGCTGTGACTGTTACGAACTTGATGGCAGCTTACTGCTGCGACGATTACTAATTGGGGTAGTGGTATATGAGATAATAAGTAAAAAGTGAATTTTACAAAAATATAAGTTTGAAAACTCGAATTAAGTAACTGCGCTCTAGTAAATTTCAAAACAATATTTAACAGAGCAAATAACTATTTCAAGAGGCATACATAATGAACAAACATGTTCGTGTGCGGTGCGGAGGGGTGGTGTGGGTGTGGCGTGTAACACATGCCGTTTGCTTAATTTAGAAAGGCTCATAATATTAAATGCTAAAAACTGAATACAATTATTTTTATAAATTTTGTCTTAATACAATATTTCGATCATTGAACATAGCAACTTTTAAGTGTGTGGAGGGAGGGCTGTATTTGAGTGTGATCTATCAGAATTAGCAAAAAACTTAATATGTTAGAAAGTGTTCGTTAGCGCCTTTCTACATTAAGCTAACATATACAAACTATGTTCAAAATAATAGCTAATATACATTAAGCTTTGGATGCATGCCACTGGGTAATGTTTTTTCTCATAAGTGTATAAGCACAAGCACTGCTGAAACATAAAGAGCCAGCACCATGTTCCACATTTTACTATCGATCGAAATGGAAAACGATTTCAATTGAAATTGATTTCGTACTCAAATCGATTTGCATCGAAAGCGATATGTGCAACATAGCAATCCAACAAAGGCGAAGAGGGTCTTTGTGTCAACATTACTGCTTAAATTGCCAACAAGCCAAGAAGCGCTATACAAAAACTTACAGCCTTGCTTCACATTCGCTTTCGGCCGAAATTGAAAACAATCGTGAAATAAACTTATTTCGTATTGACATCGATTTCGGTAGAATGTGAAAGAAGAATGCTGCAGTAAGCTTTAACTGTTAAATTCTCAAAAGTTGCATTAGCAAAATATGCAGTGATTTCCAAATGCAAAAGCGTTTTAAAGAATAATAATAATATAAATTTTACACTAAATTGGCATCCTTAGCCATGCTATAGAATGCCGACTTGGGATTGTCCAGCAGTTCGGTGGGTGAAGCGAACTCAGTGATTTGACCCCTATCCAGCACGATGACCTTATCCGAATCCAGTATGGTATTCAAGCGATGCGCGATGGTCAGCACAGTGCATTCCTTGAACTCCGTGCGTATGGTTTTCTGCAAAGGAAATTTGAAATGAGCATATGAGCTGATATGCATATATTAAAGGCAAACGCACCTGTATCAAATCGTCGGTTTCCAAGTCCACCGCCGCCGTCGCCTCGTCCAGCACCAGCACCTTGGTCTTGCGCAGCAGCGCGCGCGCCAAGCACACCAACTGACGCTGCCCCACCGACAGATTCTCGCCACCCTCGCTTATGCTATGATTCAAGCCGGCGGGCAATGTTTTCACAAACGCCTTCAAATGTGACAATTCCAACGCTTTCCAAATCTCATCGTCCGACTTCACTTCGAAGGGATCCAAATTGATGCGCAACGAACCGGAGAAGAGCACGGGATCTTGCGGTATAATGGTGAGGCGCGAACGCAGCATGTGCAGGCCCAAAGTGGCGATGTCAATGCCATCGATGAGTATGCGACCACCAGCCGATTCGATGATTCTATTTTCATGTTAAAGGCGCGCAAAGTTTTTAGCAAATCATCGAAATTTTAAATAAAAATGCCATAAAATACACACCTGAAAAGCGACAGTGTTAAACTGGACTTGCCAGCGCCAGTGCGCCCGACAATGCCCACCTTCTGACCGCCATCTATGTGAAATGAGATGCCCGTCAGCACCAGATCGAGACCGTCGCGATAGCGTACCTTGAAGTTCTCAAAGGTGACGCCGCCTTCTTGCGGCCAGCCCTGCGGCACTTTCGAGTTGTCCAACTCCCAAGCTGCCTCCTGCTTCGTCTCGCCATACTCCTTAATGCGTTCCACGGCCACAATGTTCGTCTCGATGTCTGAGGTCATGCGCACCAGCCAGTTCAGCGTCTGCGTCACCTGCAGCGCATAGCTCACGGACAGACCGACCAGACCGGGATTCGACTGCCCGCCGAGCACGGCGAACAACGAGGCGAAGAGTATAATAAGATTGCCCACCATTTCCAGGCGTATGGCAAGCCAGCGGTTTGCTATGATCGCAGGGTACTTGCACACCTGATTCTTGTCCACCTTCGAGTCTGATTCGTCAATGAAACTGTGGCAGAGAAATTAAAGCAGAGTGAGAAATTCTTAATCATACCACAAATTCGCGCCGATATTTTGCTCAGCAGAGTAGAGGCACCTACCGATCTTGCACGGTGTAGGCACGTATGGTCGACACACCGGTCACCGTCTCGCTGAAGTGCGAGTAAATGGGAGAACGCGACACCGACTCCAGACGCATCAATTGACGCGAGGTCGCCACGTAGAAACGTTGTGCGAAGTAGTAGAGTACAGCTATAGGCACGATCACCGCCAAAAAGATCGGCGTTGATAGCGTAATAACTACAATCGTGGCTAAAACCTGTGTAATGTTTGTGTGTGCGGGTGTTGGAGCAAAGAGAGCAATTGCACAAGAGCATAAATATTTTCAAAGAATTAATATGTGATCAATATAGATTGCATAAATAAATAAATAGAAATAAGTAAAAGTAATTATAATAATCAATATTTGCCATTACTTGATTTAAGTCCTAAAAAAAGAAATGTCTTTAAAAGTAATTATTATTATAAGAACATACATAACAGGGTTCTTAACTTTAAGTTCAAAAGTTCACAATTTACACTTTTTACAAAAAAAATGCATGCAAGTTATAGTACCGAAAGTAAATTTAAGGAACTTTTTTTAGTTTTAAAAGAGAATCAATCGACAGTAATTTTTAAAGCTTTATTGCTTAATAAAATTTAAAATACATCAGAGTAGTATAAAGAAAATTTATATTTTTACAAAATATTTGAGTGAATTTTTTCTTGTTATCAACCAGAGCTGTATATTAATTGATAGATTCAGTTACTTGATAACATAATCAAAAAAGTGGCTGATTAAAATGTTAAAAAAAGTTATTATGCCACCGAATTTAATTAATTTATGGATTTATATTTATTTATAAGAAGTACCAGTAGCTTGCAGTACTTTAAACCTCTATAACAAATATTTTACGTTTGTGTCTATTATTTTACTCAACACTGTGTGCAACAGTGTAGGAAATAGGTAAATTTAGACGGTGTTTCAAAAAACTTAATATTTTGATTAAAATTCTTGCTATAAGCTTTCAGAGTAAGGCTCTGATGTGATGCTCATGCTGCTCTTGAGATCCATTTCTTTTATACTTTAACTGTCAAAATATTTCTACTTCTAATTGATATTAAGCTAAGGTGTTTATAAATTGCAAAGTATAAATCACATTCTTTTGAACTTTTAATAATAAAGAAATAAATCTTACGATAATATAAAGTATCAGAGCATACGAAAGAATATATAAATTAATTTTAACAACAAGAATATGCGAACATTACCAAATCTTGGGATTTTCCTTGTGCTATTTCTAATCGCTAAACATACACGTAACATTTAAATGCGCTTAAAATAAGACTAAAATCATAGCAATTTGATAGCAAATGCTTATACAGTAGTGCCCGCTTAATTGAATTCAACGCAACAACAAAAAATATTTTATAAAAGTATAAATACATACGAATTAACTAGTTGAATTAATTTCTTGCAATAGTATACAGTCTGTGTCAGAAGAAAGCAGCCACGATTTTCAAAAAATAAAGTTCATATATTTTTAATATATGTATTAACAACTTTTACTATATCTTGTACTATCGATCGTTATCGAGTATAGTCTGGCAGCTTATTGGCATTCCTTATTCTAACACAGACTGTATAGGTATATTGAAAATTCTTGACTTGACATCACAATAACAGCAAAACATATGTAAATATTACATGGAAAGATAGTTTTAAATAAGTAGTTTAAACTAGTAGCAAGTACGTTTAGAAATATCGAACGCTTGAAGCATGGGAAATACGAATAATATTTTAATTTCGAATAAGGGGAAACGTTATTACTTTTTAAAAGCCAAAATATTCTATTTAATAGAAGAAAAACTAAGGGAAAAGAAAATAAAATTGTTAAGTGGTCGAATTACCCTTTGGGGACATTAACTAAGAAGAACACTTTTGATAGTATTTTAGAGCGACTTTTTGGATAAGAGAAATAGCTTAACATTTCAGTTGGATTGTACCATACGAATCGGTTATATGAATCATTTGCCAATTCCGGTTGGGTGCGCACAAGCTCACACGGTCCCGAAAGGGTTTTCATATTCTTTAAAAAACGTAAGAAACAAAACGCAAAATTACCTCAAAAGCACACCAAAGAAACTCAGTAATTATGGTGGGTAAGGTCTGATCAAGCGATTCAACGTCTTTTGAGAATCTTGACAAAATACGACCAATCGGAGTCATATCGAAAAAATTCATTGGAGCGCGCATAATATTATTCAACAAGTAATAATGCAGCACAATGGCGGCGCGCAAAGCTCCAAAGGCTGGTGCCAAGTCCACACCAAAAGCGAATACAGCTGCGAATGAGTCATTGGAAAAGTGTGATTTTCGGCAAATTAAAGAGCGCTTAATTATAAAGATAACAGAGATAGTGTGAGAGATGCTGGCAAACTGGTATTAACAGGCATTTTACAGAAAATATACAGGTGTATAAAGAAACTCAAAAAGTAGTATGTAGTTGTAGGAAGCACTTACACAATCAAAGAAACCAACTTAAAATACATATGAACTCCCACTCTGCAATTCGACTTCGGAAAGGAAATCTGTAGTGCTGAACAATCGAAAAATTTCGACTTTGTCGAATTTGTCTTTGGTTTCGACTCACCCATGCCTAGTTAGGGTTTCTATAATCCGAAATAAAATTTTCATTCTCGATTTTGACTGCGAATTTCAGTATGCTTCGAAAACGACAATTCGGTTGAATTGTTGCGGTTCATAATTCGAACTCCGAAGCGTTTTGCAGAACAGGCGCGTTATAGCCAACAACTTAAATGCATACAAGCCTTTTAGCCATAACAAATAACTTTAATATATAACCATTTGCTTCAAACTGCTACTTTACTACCAAGACAGAGCATTCTGGCAATGAGTTTGAAATGGAGCCAAACTCTTTGCCATATGTCATCCTTTTGATAAATTAAATAGTACTTACTGAAATATGCGCAAAGGCTTTAAAGGGAGCATTGTTTCGTAAACTTTGTTGAGTGCATTATTTCATGTGTTGTTGTAAAGTATGTTACTACATCCCACAAGAACCTACCCTACAAAAATTTCTGAAGAGAAGTCTCAACAACTTTGGCATCCTAAGATCCAAAAGGTGTATATCATTCGAGAGACGATCGAGAATACGCGCCTTTGGTATAACATCGAAAAACGATTGCGGCGCTCGCATTTGATGTAGAAACAATTTTCTAAAGATATTCGTAGCGCCATAAAGACCACCCAATTCAACGGCTAAAACGCCGCAAATAAAGCTGAGAACTTGGATTTTTAAGAAAATAAGTCAGTTGAAGGTCATTATTTAAATTTATGTGATGTGTACTTCATATTACTTTTTGGTGAATACCCAACTACCAATACGGAAGTCTGTGTGGGAAGAAGTAAGAGAAAGGCCTATATATGTACATGTATGTATAATACAGCTGGCAAACATATATGCATGTGTTAACAAAACAGATTTTCGGAAGTGCTAATATAATACGCATATTTTAAATTTGAAACAGACAAAAAGTGCAAAACCTTGCGATTTTAACAAACGACCAAACAGAGAGGAAAACATGTATATGCCATATAAAATAAGCATAATCAACCCAATTACTGAATATGTACATATATTGTAGGTTCGATTTTTGTAGAATTTTAATTCAATATCTCAAATCGTAGGTTTTAGCGGAGATTTTCTAAACTAGGCTGCTGCTGGATAAAGAGTAATCGGTTCTGTGATACCAAATTCTTCGTATTCGTAACTTTTCTATGATGGATACAGTGATAGTGGTGAATAATTTTAAATACATATTTAATATTAGTGCTTTCTGGGTAAAACCGCTCAACAAAATTCCTTAAAGAAAATTAAAAATTACTACTTCTTTGTTAATTTGTTCATTGCAGAGCTTGAATTACAAAAGCCTAAGAGCGCGAAAAGTAGAAACTTAAGAGCAAATAAAAGACTTTCTTAAACAACTTACAGAAAATAACTTAGAATAGAAAATGATACCGTAATAAATAGTAGTTGTAAAACATAAAGATTATTATTTTAAAAATTTTCCAATTTGGTAAATAAAAAATGTTTGTGCAGAGTTTTGCATTTGGATAATGGCCAAAAAGGGTCGGGAATAAGGTTTGGACAGGGATGCAAGGGGAGGACTTGAAATCTTTTTTGGAGCTAAACTAAATGGACAAATAGCAATAGTGCGGTACAAACAAATACAAATCAAATTACCTCGAAAGCACACCAGAGCAAAGTTCTCGCTAGAGCGGGAAGTACTTGGTCAACAGATTCGACATCTTTTGAAAACCTCGATAAAATACGACCAACTGGAGTCATATCAAAGAAATGCATTGGAGCGCGCAAAACGTTCCGTAAGAAAAAATTATGCAGCGCCCAAGCGGCGGCCAAAGCCCCAAAGGTTGGTGCCAGGTCCGAGCAGAAAGAGAATAGCGCTGCGAACAAATTATAATAAAGTGGAAGGGGTCTCTTTGTTTTCGCAATCAAAACTGAGTGTTTCTCGGTTCGTACTGCCGCATACTTTGTGTAAATTAAAAAATAATAATAATTTTTTTGTCAACTAAAAAAATACCAAAAAAAAGCGTTTGTACAATAAAACAGCAAGCATATTCATTCACCTAAATCTATGCATGCCTTTTAGCCAAAAGTAGAGAAGTATTTGCCTCAAATTGCTACTAGCATCAAAAGGGAATATCTGGCGAAGAATGTGCTATACAATCTAAACCCTTTCTTTCTAAATTGATTTCAGATTTGAAAAGTTTATTTCGGATAAACTCAAATTGATATCGGAAACGACTAAATGAACTTAAGATACAGTTAAATTGATTTCAAATTAGTCAATTTCCTCTAAAAAATCAATTAGATTGATTCGAGAAAGAGTCAACTTGATATAAGAAACGATCAAATTGATTTCATATGAGTTAAACTATTTTCAGAAATTGTTAAAATTATTCTCAAATTATTGGTCAATTATAATTTTCAATTAGTCAAAATGGCAAATGATCAAATTGATTTTAGATTAGTTATTAGTTAGACTTATTATTATAGTATTATTAGTTAGATTAGTTAGTCAAATCGATTTCAGAAAGGCCTCAATAGAAATTGAGTACGTTCAAATTTAATTCAGATATTTTCGAAATAATTGGATCGATTCTAAAATCAAGTCAACTGTTTCTTAAATCAATTTCATTAGTCCCAAACAAATATTTACTTTTATGAAATCAATGTCGAAATAGTGTTATTTAGCGAAGTTACACTCTCTAACGCATAGTTCTTTAAGTAAATGTATTTAGACAAGTTAAGTTAGTGTCTTAGCCAAAGAGTGTCTTAGTCAAAGAGTAGTTAACATACAGTGATAGTGAATTAGTGTTAGAAAATTTGTGGAGGAGACATACCCTAAACACCTGCGACAACAAGGCTCATTATTGGTGGCATTGCAAGATCCAGGATATATATGTATATCATTCGAGAGGCGATCGAGAATGCAATATACAGTTTTTTAGACAAGCTTGCAGTTTTTAAAATTACCTACGAGTACAAATTACAGTTTTTTTTAAATTTCAGATTTTCAGTTTTTTTAATTACAATAAAAGATTAATTTTTTCAAGCTTTAAAAAAAACTGACGGTACATTGATTGTGATTACATTGCAGCCCTGCTTCGAAAAGGCAATTTGCTTGTTATTTTTTACCGTAATTTCACAAAAATCTTTTCGTTTTAAAGGTAACAGTTTTTTTGTTGAAAATACAGTTTTTACTTTGGGAATTTACAGTTTTTTGGAAAAAAAATCTGGCAACATTGCTGAGAACTTAAATTTAGCAGGGAAATTTGTAGGCGAATATTATTTTTAAATTTTGAAAATATACAGAAATGGATTAGTATTAGCTACAAAGTGGCCACAGAGTGCTAAGATAGTGATTTTCGGTGCTTAAGTGCGACTAGCAGACAGACCACGAGCATTTGCTCACAGCGGGTACAGTTTTGACTAAAGGCAAAAACCATTTGCATATTTAAAGAAACTTACTTTGAGTATATATGCGGCATGTAAAGTTTAGGTCAAAGTAAGGTGGAAGTAGACAACAAAGCAGAAAGAAACACATAAAATGCTACAAAAACAGAGGTACAAGCTACAAAGTTTCTACAAACAAAATACTCTCTATGTAAATCCCAAGATTAATTTTTCTACTGAGCAGTGTAAATAGAGCTAAAGAATATATAACATATAGAATTCACATATCATAGAAAGAAAAAGTTTTTATGACGGATTGTTACATGACAACCCGCTATCCAAGCTTTGCCACTACTCTCTCGAATAATTTCGATCCGCTCTTCAATACAGAGCAACAGGCTCTCTCAAATATTACAACCCGCTATCCATTAAATGTATAATAAATAAATCACAATAAAAAGAAAAAAAAATCATCAAAATGAGTTTTATATATTGTATAATACGAGTATATGTTGTATATTCTTTTAGTTCTATAAAACATTGTCAGTTGTAAAAATTAAAAAGGTGCAATAATAGTTAAAGAAAAGAAATGCTGCAAAGCTGACAGGATTTACAGTATCGTAGATATTTACAAATTGGTATATGTACATCATTTACCTGAAATACTGTGGAAAGGAACATGCGCATATTTAGAGGCATAACCAAATCTAAAACATTAATATCATTCGAACACCTATCTAGGATACGCCCTTTGGGCGTGGTATCATAAAATTCAGAAGGACAATGCATTAAATTACTAAAGAGCCACTGGAATAAATTCAACGATGCGTGTAGACTGGCTACTGATAGGGTCAATGAAGAGCCATATTGACACAGGCCTGTAGAAATAATGGCATAGGAAGAGTTCGAGTAAAGTGGTTAGTAACTGAAATGCGAGTAAATTATCAGTGCTGATGCAAAAAAAAATATGTACATACATACTAAATTATCAAGTGTTACATATAGATATAATACGAGTATACAGGAAAAATAAACACATTTAATTTAAAATAACTTAGTTTAAACTATTGTGTACAAACCATAAATTTGCGGCTGCAAAATAAGACTGAAATTTTGCAAACAGTAAATCAAATAAAAATAAAAAATACCATAAACACAAAGGTCAAAAAGCTATCCAAGGTGCCGGGCAATTCCTCGTCAATGACCTCCATGTCGCCACTGAAATGGTTCAGCAGACGTCCAATGGGCGTAATATCGAAGAAGCGACACACCGAGGCGCGTATTATCTGATGCAAGAGATCATTGTGCATTTTCTTGGCCGCCTCAAAGGTGCCGTAGTACATAATGACAACGGCAAAGTAGGCAAACACGCCTAAACAAACGCGGGAGAAGGAAGGAAGACACAATTTGTTTATAACAAAAAAACAACTGTTGACACGTGGATTTTGAAGTAGAAAATGATGGCCCAAAATACTGGCAATGCGCCAACCAAACCTGGTTCAATATGGCATTATATGCTTGAAGTGGTAGAATTAATTTGGTGGATTTTGTGCGCCAATGATTTTTCATTGGATTATTTCGCTCAAAATGGCGGCAACCCATGATGCTACTATGCGCCGCAACTGCTCCAAACCGTGAGCGGTGTAATGTAGAAAAATGACAACACTTTTTAAAGCGTTTCGAATATGTGATTTCGCTTCAGATTAAATGGGATTCTTTAAAAAGCCTGAGAAAAGGAGTCGAGAGATTATCGGCGTTTCAAAATGAAATGACAAAGTTATTTTGAAGAAACTCGGGTTGGTATTGTAACGTTTGTAGAGTTTCTATTATGCAAATGCAATTTTTGTAATGTAAAAGAGTTGCGAGTTATGGGAAAATTTGAGGCGCCCTTTTACAAGTTATGTTTATGGTAAAAATAAAATTTTGCGCTCGAAAATAGAATGGTTGAGAAATAACTTAAATAGGCTTAAGATAGGTAGCAGAAAGATATAGGGAAAATCTTATGAAGTACCAGAAGTGATAGAATGAACCGATAAAGTCGACCTGTCATGTTGCACATTTTACTTTCGGTCAAGTACAGTTCGATAAAGAGTACAGTGTTATTCGGTATTACGATTCGAAAGTCAAATTTAAATCTTGTTCACGGAAAATGTCAGAGTTTAATAAAAGGTTATTAAATGTTGGAATTGTACATGTATTTTCATTTCAAAAAGTCGGGATTCGGGATTCTGGGATTGACAGACCTAATTAACACGTTTTGCGAAGGCTTCCTGTTTTCTCTTCCTCTCATAAAATATGTGGATTTCCTGGGAGAATATGAAATATTATTCTCACTTGTATTTATTAGACCATGATACACATATTATATTTAAATTCAACTTTCGATTCCGATTTACTTTCGAATTGCAATACTGTGTATTTCGCATAAAAATTATGTTAGTCGCTTGATAGTCTATGTACTTAAAATGTCGTCGTTAAAAAGATAACGATCTACGTGTGCTTAATTTAAATTATGAAAACTGCACATTCTGCTCTTAAATAAAATAGCGCATAAATACTAGCATAATAGACCAAGATACCAAAAATGACGACTTAGATGTATCATTAAAGATATCGAAGCATTTGTTAAAATATGACTTAAATCAAGTAATGGCGCAATAAGATAGTATTATGCTTAATTAAATGATATAATTAATACGATTTATGGATAAAGCTTGAAAGTGTTAAACTTAGGAAATTTTTATTATATCTGCAACAGCTACAGTTTTCAAGTTATAACCTAGACTAATGTGCTTTACGCCGCCTTACCAATGAGAATGGGAATTTGAATACGCAACAGAAAATGACCGAACAGCCAATTCAAGATATCTACTTTTGGTTAGACGGTTTCGTAAATAAACAATACGCAATAGTCAATTTTCTTTTGAATGTTTTACCGAGAAACATGTTGATAGGAGTTGAGCTAATACGGATGGTACGACGGTGTCAACGGTATCGATATCTTTCGAAAAGCGACTGATAATGCGACCCAACGGTGTCGTATCGAATAACTCCAATGGCCACTTCAGCACCTTCCTAAGCATGATCGTAAAAACTTCCATGGAACATCTTAAGCAACCGAGTGCCAAACATAATCCCGATATGAAACGTGCCATTACTAGTTTTGCGTATACAATGTATATGGAACGTGTTGATTTATTTGGTTGTAGAGAATGGCAAGTAGTAAAATATATGGAGAAGAAAAAGAAGAGGGCCTTAGGATAAAAAAAAAGCATTAGGGTCATACCCGAACAACAAGGATACTCCCAAAATACGAAAAATTTCATGCTAAACTGTACAAAAAATAACCCTGTTAGTAGCATATGGGGGGAATGGCATTCCGAAATTTAATCTCGATTTATTGTTAGTGTATTTTATGAGCCCAATCTGCCAATTTGCAAAAACAGAGGCATTTATTTAATAAACAATAATAATTAGAAATCAAGCACAAATGTACAATTCACTTGCCCAAATTGATAGAACACTTATCTACATTTCAAGACTTGTTACTTACAAACCAATTGATTAGAGAGTTGAATTAATTGTCAAATTTAAGTCTGCGATCATTTAAAATTAAGACATTTTTTAAGTACCTACTTATTGTTTACGCACTTCTTTTTTTTTTTTTTTTTTTTATTTTGGTTTGTGTTGGCGGGGGTATTGTCCCACAAATTGCCAGGGTATCCCACAAGGTCGATGCCAGCGTTACAAAATTTTATTGAAAATTAACGGTTGTGCCGCTTATTAGAAGCTTGCGACGCGAACTTCCTGCAGCGTGTATCTGTGACTGTGCGTGTATGTACATATGTTTACAAACCAGAGTGATTTCTGGATATACTAAGAAGTTGACCAATTTTTAATTTAGATGTCTATTTTGGCTTCATTTATAAATTTTGCTAATTCTGCGAGAGTTGATAAATTTGTGGTGTCTTTTAATACTTCTTCAATAGATTGAACCTTTCGGAAAAAATTGAAATTCGTTCGGATACTGACATGTTTTTTACATTCAAATATAAGATGCTGTTTTGTCTCTATGACATGGCATTCCTCGCAGAGGTTGGAGTTAATTGCACCAATTCTGTGAAGATATACTTTGTCAAAGGCATGACCGGAGAAAAGGCGATTTAGAGTTTTAATATCTTTTGGTGACATGTTAATGTTTAAATACCAAGGCTTTTTAGGTATCACCGGAAAAATGCTTGCAAAGTGTTTGCCTTTAGTCTGCGACGCTGTGACATATTTATTATTCCAATTTTCACGCAACAAGAGATGAACTTTTCTAAGCGCTTCTTCAGGGGTAAAGTCTGCGTTTAGAGGTGCGCCCACCTCAACCGCTGCACCCGCAATCTCATCAGCGATCTCATTGCACCTAACACCAACATGCGCTGGCGTCCAGGTTATGTGACATTCGCTAACAGTGGAATTAAACAGTTTGTTATGAATATATGCAATACAGTAATTCTTGGAGCTGTTCTTTTGTAAAAGCTTGCAAGCCACCAAACTATCAGTAAAAATGGCAAACTTACTGATACCGTCCTCAATTGCAATGTCAATGGCTTTTCTGATAGCCCAAATCTCACCAAAGGCAGATGAGCACCTGAAATCGATGCTAAAATAGAATTTTTGATTTGTTACCACATTGAAAACTCCACATCCGGCAGCCTGTTCACTGACAGATGCATCCGTAGCAAAAATTGCAAAGTTTTTGTCTTTGTACGATTGGATCTTTTCTGAAAAAATTGCCCTGATCTGTTCTTTTGGTAGGTTGCTCTTTGTGTTAGGCAGGGAATTGAGACAAAACTGTAAGTTTTGATGTCTTGAAAAGGAGCATAAAGTGTTAAGCCTATCAAAGACGTCTTTATATTCGTGGTAGACCACGCTATAGCTGGATTTTACTCTTTCAGAATTGCAAATTGAATTATATACATTTGGGTTTGAAAATTTAACATTGATTATTTCCTTAAAAGTCAAAAATTTGCTGCGTTCTTGTGGGGGAAACTCATTAGCTAGGGCGTAAATGACATGGATCGGCGTGGATGGCGTAAGACCTAAGCATCTGCGTAAGGTAGCATTTTGGAACGTGGAAATTTTTTGGTTTACAGTGGTTGGCGTGTCCGCTGCAGATGTTCGAGAGTATTCTATCTTGGATCGAATGAAACTTTTGAAAAGGTTGATGGCTATTTTCGGAGATACACCTCCTTTCACAGTTGTTAAACATTTTAATAGGTTTGAACTCTTTGTTGCTTCACCAATTACCTCGTTGTAGTGTTCACCTACAGTAAGCGATGCATTTATAGTTCTACCGAGAAATTTGAATTTTTTAACCTGCTCTACTGTGATATTATCAATTTTAATCGTCACCTGCTTACGGCTTCCTTTGGCTAAGTACATAAGTTTTGTTTTCTGTACATTGAAAGATAAGTTTAAAGGGTTACACGCTTCTTTGAATTGTATAATTTTGCGTTGTAATTTGTTCACGGTCTCGTCAAAATTTTTGTCAAAAGACAGTATTAAAAAATCGTCAGCATACTGATACACATCCGTGGCCGGATCCTCAATGCTATGTAAGGCCTTGGTGTACATGTTGAAAAGAGTCGGCGAGAGACAGCTTCCTTGTGGGAGACCATCATTAACCTCAATTGACTCATTGCCAAGCATTAAAACTCTTTTTGATAGAAAATTGAGTATCCAATCCTGATAAGCATTGGGTAGCTGACTTTCAGTAAGTATACGACTTAGCGTATGCAGACGTACGCAGTTGTACGCGTTGTTGATATCAAGAACCAGTGCTATCACCTTGAAACCCTTTTTTTTAAGAACTGCCGTTCTATGCAGAATCTCGTTCAGACACATAGAGGTTGATTTCCCTTTCCTGTATGCATAGCATCTATTCGGTAGTACTTCCTTTTCATTTAGAAAATCTGTGATGCGATCTTTGATCATGAGATTGACTGACTTTATTAGTACCGAGATTAGCGAAATGGGACGGAAACTTGTGTAGTCATTTAAGTCTTTATTTCTTTTTGGGATAGGAACAATCTTAATAACTCTCCATGCTTCTTTAATGTTGCCGATTAAAAAGGCATTATTGAGAGCCGTGAGCAAAGAACTTTGTGCAGCCACTGAGAGTGCCCGAAGCATCTCATAAGTGATCTTGTCAAAACCGCCCGCTGAAGGTTTTGACTTCTTCCTTAGAATTTTTGTAAACTCGTCAGAAGAGAAAGCGAGGTTCAGTTGCCTTCAAAAATTATGATTTACCGCTCAAACTGCAGTTAGTATACTACTTCTACTTAGTAGTCTTTGTAGTAGTCATAAAGACTGCAGATTTCCGTTACTTGACATTTAAATTGAAAAATTTTGAAAGGTTTTGGAAAAAAGAAGTAAGCCACTATTTAACTATGAAACTCTAAAATACAAGGGTGATCGCAGCTATAGCGTGTTCCAAACAAAACTATACAAGAAGGCAGCAAGACGGATTTCTATAAGCCAGAGGAAGTGCAATTCGGTAGGAAATTCGTTTCATTCAATTATCTTCTTTATACTAAACTCAAATAAACGCTGTAGCAGTAGCAATTGAAGAGCAAATTATTGTTGAGAGGAAAAGTATTGTAGTTAGAGAAAAGCAAAGAGGAATATACTAATTATAAATTAAGCACAATTTATACAGCAGAGATAAAAGAGAATATTAGAGATAAAAGATAACAGTAGTAGAAATGGAAGTTTTAGTACTAGGAAAACTAGTCTTAAAGAGAGTTTAGTTATTACCGCAAAAACCTGTATAATAACCATGCGCCAAAGCGAGGGCAACGTGAGATCAACAGTGTCAACATCTTTTGAGAAGCGATTAATGATTCTACCCAACGGGGTGGTATCGAATAATTCCATGGGCCAACGCAATACATTTGTTAGTATGGTTTCGTGTAGAAGCTGAGCACAACGTATGCCGCCAAGAGCCAGAGTAATCGTAAAGAAGAAATGTATGATGACTACAAAAATTAAGTTTTAGTTGAGAGAATTAATCAAAATGTGTGAGGAATTTTAGACAATCGTGCAAGAAGTACGGGTAAGTGCGGGACAAAGCACACACAAAAATAAGTTAGATAAACAAGCTTATTGACGGAGCACAGTATTGTCACTTCAATCACAACAAAGTTGCAAGAATCATTTTGTTGCAAAAATAAATTAATAGTTTCTATATAATTTGAAAGTGCTGCTTTAAAAATGATATTACAAAGATGAAAATAATAGCGTTTGCATTTATATGAATTTTTATGCAATTTTTAACTTTTTGCATCTAGTTAAAGTAGTTTAAAGTATTTTTACTATTTCCTTTAAAAAAAATTTATAGGCAGAACACTTGAAAATTATAAAAAAAGTGCGTGACAACACTCTGTCGGTCAATATAAATAATACGGCAAATAATTAACTTAACGAATTAGTCACAGGATAAAACGTAAATTTAGCTTATTTAATAAAAACAAGTAAAAGTTAAAAAATAAAGAAATTATTCAAAAACCTATCGAAGATCTGATTTCAAATTGCAGCTGTTTCTTTATTGCAGTATATTTAAAAATTTCGCTTTTTAATATTAAACTGTAATCTATGGGTATATGAAGCGAATGATTTTAATGAGCGAGTGCATAAAAGTGTTTATATCTAAGGCATGTAATAGGAGTAGAAGAATTTTTTGTTTACCGAAAAGGCTTGAGTGAGAACAACGCGCAAATTCAGTGGCAAAACATTATCGACCGTATCGACATCTTTTGCAAAGCGATTGACAATTCTGCCCTGAGGTGTCATATCGAACAATTCCATCGGCCAGCGCATGACTTTCTCCAAAAGCAGATTGTGCAACTCCACCGAACAATAGAGACAGCCCAGCGCTATGGCCAGTGTGCCGGCAAAGCTTGTGGCCACTTTAATGCATTCATTGAATGGCGTTAATGATTTACGATTTTTCGATTTAGTTGATGAGTAGATAAGTGAAATGTTTGTTTTGGGTATTGTTGGATTCGCAAGCCAATTGAGGGCGCATTGGAAGTGGAAGGAAATTGCAAATTTTGAAAGTAAAATAAGATTTAGTTATTAGCAGGTGTTCATATTAAGCATGTAAGACATAGGATTTACATAGGAGTAGCGTTTGTGGTTATGCATTTACATGTGTATGTACGAGGCAGACATGCGGAGAACGAACGGGTGCCATGGAATGATAAAAGTTTCGTTTAATCGTTTCAGAAGGACAATGCCTAAATATTTACTGCGCTCACCAGCTACCAATAGCATAAAGGATTAGCAATAAGTGTAATCTGCTCGGCAAGAATTTATCTAATGTTTGTTATATGACCAAAGAAAACCGCTAAATAGCTTATGAGTGCTGTAGAGAGTAGTTATGTATGTACGGCATAATGGAAAATATTTTATACTGAACATTTTTTTCTTTAACATTTTCGATTTGCAGATAAGAGCACGAAAATTGCTGCTTCGCTCTATTTGCAAACTATGCATACGTACATATATCGATTTGTACTTATGAACAACAATAAAAAATATTTTTCATTTGTAATATTGAAAAGTTTTTAAATTTGTAGATATTTTGTCTCAAAGTCCTCCATATGCCGTGCAAAATGCTACTCTTTTATAGAACTAAACGTAAAGCAAAATTTAAAAGCATAACAAAAAATATACAAAACAATAAAAAGCAAACGCAAAAGACTAAAAACAAATAACGAACAACAAATCATATGTAAAATAAAACCAAAGCAAAAAAGCCAAAAGCAAGTGTGCAAAGACGTAACGTAACAAAAATTTAAATGAAACGTAAACAAACAGAAAAAACCCACAAAAAGAACAGCATTTCAAGTAGCCGTGTTCGAACTGAATCTCAAATGACTTACCTTGTCCAAAGCCGAAGGCGCCGTATACACCCAGATACATGTCTCGCAGACCGGTGTCGGTTTCCACGCGCTTATCATTGGACCATTTTGTGAGCCAAAGATTCGAACCGATTTGGAATGCTTGAAACACGAAATTTAGCAATAAAGTGGATATGGACAGGAAAATGCCAACACTTTTGATGTAATGTTTGTAGACAGCGAATTGCACCTGAAAGTAGACAGCAACACAAATTACAATATTTCCAACATTCTTCGGGTACTTCTTAAACATACTCCGCCCGTTTGTGACTTTTCAGTTTCAATCAGTTTGCCGTCTTCTTGCGCTTGGAGTAGTTTTTTTGATGCGGATGAAACCACAGACGCTTCCGATTCCTGGCGTAGTATTTTGCGACGCCTCAAAGAACCACCTCGCTCACTGTCCACTGAATGCAAGGAGCTGCAAATATATATATGCTTTCATATGATTGCTAGCTTGATATACGCGCTCCAAAACTTACACCGAGTCCGACAAGCTTTCGGTGCGCGCCAAGGATATGACTTTCTCGATGGTTCCCAGTAGCTCCTGCGACTTTAGTGTTTCCTCCAATTGCTGCTTGATCTCGTCCAATTCTTCCACCTCTTCGCTGCCTTCCTGCAGATGTTGTATTAGGAATTCCGCGAAGGCGCCCTTTCTATTCAGCAACTCCTGGTAGGTGCCGGTCTCGCTCACCTCGCCCAACTTCATCACATATATATTATCAGTCTGTGGCAGGAATGTGATGCCGTGTGTGACGAGCACACGCGTCTTCTTCGCCAGCATTCCCTTGGGCCCAACCACCTCTTCGAAAATGTGCTTGCCCACATGTGAGTCAACTGCGCTCAGAGGATCATCGAGCAGATAGATTTCGGCATCGCTGTAAACGGCGCGCGCCAACGAAATGCGCTGCTTCTGGCCGCCGGATAAGTTAATGCCCTTCTCGCCGATTTCCGTCTGATCGCCAGCCGAGAGTATTTCAATATCGGCACGTAACGCGCAAGCCTCGATGACGCGGTTGTAGCGCTTGCGGTCGTACGGCTTGCCGAAGAGTATATTATCTTGCAGCGTGGCGTTCTGTATCCACGCCTGCTGCGGCACATATGCAACGCTGCCAATGCTATTCACGCGTCCCGAGACCTTGTCCATCTCTCCGAGCAGCGCTTGCACCACCGAGGACTTGCCCGAGCCTACAGTGCCCACGACCGCGGCCAGTGTGCCCTTCTTCACTTCCATGTTAATGTTCTTCAGCGTGATGTCATCATCGCCCCACGTGAAACTGCCATTCTCAATGATCAGCGGATGAGCTGCAGATCAAATGAGAATTGGAATTAAACACACACAAAAAAATCTAATTTTGTTTTGTGAATATGTACTTACGTGCTTTGGGGTCGTGTTGTACACATTCTGGGTCCAATTCTTCGCTGTTCAGGAATTTGTTGATACGCTTGACAGACACTTGCGTCTATAGTTGGCGTTTTAAAAAAAAGTTAATTAGTGATAAGAAATGTTTGCGATTTCAACAACATGCAATACAAATCCAGGAATTAGTGAAGCTTGGGAATGTGTTATCGAAATAGTAAGTGGAAATTTTTTTGTGGAATAGGTTAGGGAAAAGGATATGCCTTCAAAGGAAAAGTAAAATGGAAATATTAGGACATTACATGATGCACTATTAAAATTGTAATACGGCAGATATGGTTGGATTTTATAAGGTTGAAATGCCGTGTATGGTTTTTTATTTCAACCCATCACATTCTGAGAGGCTTGCTACTATGTTAATGAATTTTGATGGCATCAAATAATGACTGATTTCTCACTTTTACATGCTTTCAATGCATAAGATTTTGATTCATTGTTACAAGATATTATGTAAAATTTCTATTTGTATATGGCAAAAATTTTAAATCGGAAAATAAAAATGTAAATGTGTAGATGCACTCAAAAGGCACAAGATTATAAAACTGGAACACAAAAACCTATTCGCTAAAGTAAATCAAATTAAGCAAATATCAAAGGAATTTAAAGGATTCAGCAGGTTAAAACATAAATAATAATTTTGAAAATTATTACAAAACAACTCGAGACAAGACAAACAGCAACAACAACACTCAAAGTTTAATAGAAATGAGCAACTTACTTGCACCAAGTTGGTAATCAACATGGGTAACATTGTTAATGGGAAGCGCAAAATGTTGAATAATGATAATGAAACGAACATTTTAGTTGCGTCGAGTACATGGCTTTCATCAACTAAAACGTAAGTTGCAAATGTGGCCAATGAGACCTAGAAATAAATAGTTAGCAGAAAATTAGATGAGCAAAGAGTAATATAGAAATCAAATGAAATAGATAAATGGCAAATAGAAACGAAAGTTTGCACAGTTCCGATGAAAATCCTTAAATGGTTTCCCCAATGCGCGCCACATGAGCATTCTCCACGAGCGCGAGTTATGCTGACGTATGTTGGTGCATCGACTGCTGTGAAGAATGTAGGTTGAAGCTTTAGGTTCGCACGAGTTCGCCGCCCAATGTACTCTACGTGTCGAAAATGTTTTGCGAGTTCTGATTGCAAATGCCAAAAGTTTTACCTCCACAATGTCGACAGCTAACATAGGCAACGTGGCCAACGGTAGCTTCAAGGCATCGAAGAGCGTTATGCCTACAAATACATTGGTGGCAGTCAAGTGATTTTCCTCGCTAAGAAGCACGAACGTGGTGAAGGTAACTAGTGACACCTTTTTAAAAACAAAATTAAATTTTGCTATGATTGAGAAAATCTTAAACTTGTTTCGGCGACTGCTGTAGGCACTGAAATGACACATTTGCTGAAATAAACTAAATTGCACTGAGACATACCAAAAATGGCGCACAGGACCATAAAAAGGAAGTGCTGGCATTCAAGTAGGCGGTGGCTTTGAGTGTGGCGATTTCCTTGTCACGTATTTGCAGCACTTGGTTTTCGAAGCTGGGCTCCCAAGCGTATAATTTAAGCACCTATTTACAAGAAGTAGAAAGAGCAGACTTTAGTCAACTACACTCGATATGCAGGCGACTTCGAAACTCACTTTGATGCCGCTAAGCACTTCATTCATCAGCTTCACACGCTCATCTTTGTACTTCATCTGGCGAATTTGGTAAACTTTAATACGGTTCGCAATAACGCCATTCACCGGTATTAAAATTATCATCACTGCGAGACCCGCCAGCACGGATGGACCCAGTAGTTGCCACAAGAAGTACATTGCCAGAGCGATTTGCAGTGGCGCTGACCACAGCATATTCAGATATGTGGTCAAGTCCATGAAACGCTGCGCATCCACTGCCATCAGATTTACGATTTCACCCACCGTGGACTCCTTGCGAGACGCATTCGAAATGACCAACGCTTTGCGGTAGATGGCGCTGATGAGTGCGGTGCGCGTGCGTAAGCCCACAATGAACATGCGATGGAAGTATTGACCCAGAATGACGGTCTGCACTGCGGCAACAACAAAGAGCATCACTGAATAGAATATGCCCTTCCATTCGGGCTGGCGATCTTTCTCATCGTCACCGTAGTCCTCCACGAAGCCAATTATCAAACGCAGTACTTGTGGCTGCGCAAATGTCAAAATATCCGTGAACAACTTCATCAGCGAACCGAAGAGGAATACACCACCGAAAGACTTGATAATGGGTGGCATAATCGAAACCATGCCCTTCTTGCGGCCGGTGCGCTCACCGTGTGGATTGTCAAAGGAGACTTTGCCGTTACTATATTGCACCTTTGACTGTGCCGGTGCCACTTTGTAGTTCTTTCGTATATTCTTGTTCCAGTAATAGGCAAATAAGGGCATGACCTCTTTGCAGCTGTCTTGCGGACGCAAATTCCACAGATCTTTCTCTTCGAGCGGATTGCGATAGCCTTTCCAGGACATTTTATCGAACCACTGATATGTGACGCGCGACAGAAAACTCGCGGAATTTTCGGGCATTTCATTCTGGAGCAAAAGGAAGGTATATTAATCATAAATAGTAGTGTAAGAGCAACAACAACAACTCATTGAATTACTGTGTCATAGTACGTACATCATCGCGATTGTATTTAGTCTGCCTGGGAGTTGCATCAGCGAAGCAATTCAGGAACAGCATGGCAACTGAAAAGGCGAAGTTGACCATGAAACTCACAAACTTGTACTCATCAAAGCCATAGTTCGGCTTGTCCACTTGCTCGGACTGCAAAACTTGATTTCGTAGGTGTTTGTCGCGCGCTTCGGTGCGGCAACGTGGTATGGAAAGTATAACGAAGAAGAACCAAAATAGAAATTGACAACCGGAAGTCTGCACGCCAAACTTTCGGTTCAACAGTAAAAAGCTGAAGATCAATAACTGCGTTGAAAGGGAGTAAAGAAAGAAATGCCTTAGACATGCAGAAATATTAGCACGCTCATTTTGTGCTTACAAATGTGGCGAATTCTATGGCCGGCGTCCAAATATCCACCGGATATATAGGCACATCATTGTCACCACCCTTCCTTACGAGTGCCACAATAACATCCGAAGCCGTAATGATTAGCAGACCCAAATTTAGCACCAATTTACTTGTGTTCAGCCAGTTCCACGGTATATTCCGGTCAAAACTCGCCTTTAGGTAGTAAAAATCGAATATCCAGAAGAGCCAGAAGAAGGCACATGGTGTCCAAACTAGCACAGTCTCTTCGAAGCATCTTGAGAATTCCGGATCTACTGTGTACCACGTTTGATTGGCATCCTACATTTTATTATAAGGGTGTTGGTTAGCATTTATAAAAACGTGCAAATATATCTTGGCTCTTACCCAAAAGGTGGAACCGCAAAACTCATCCAAAGGATGAGCCATTTTTAGCACTTCTTTCCTGTGCTACTTTCTTGAAGTTCCTTTTTGCTTAAGTACGTTTTATTTGTATAATTAAAGGCAGTTTGCTTTCAAGAAAAAGCGATAAGTCCAATCTCCAATCTCTGCAGAACAGAAACAATCCCAGCCGAATGTCAGAATCACAGAACACTGAAATGAGAAAAGACAGCGGCGCCCCTCACAGCTGTTTATGGAGAACAGCTGTGCACAACAGGGCGGTATTAGTTATAAGTATTTCTGAATTCAACTATGCCAGAAATTACATAAATTACACGTGCTGAGTTAATGCAAATGATTTTATACGAAAAGCTACTTTATTAAACAAATTCGCCAAAGCTTACTATGACGCTTTCACGTAAATTAATATAAATAATCTAAGAAAAATAAATGGCAGTACCATGCCAGTTGGTTTGCCACTTTTGCTTTGGTGACATTCGTTTTTGACTGTCAGCAGCAGAGCAGTTTGTGATTTGTTGAAAGTTTTGATTTTGCGAAGCTAGCACAGAAATTATATTTAAAAGAAATTTGTTGTACAAAATGTCTCGTAAAACGAATTTTCTAGATGCAGACGATAGTATTTTGGAGCAGAATCTGAAATTCGTGCGAGTAAGTGCTTTAGTTTGTTTTGCTACGTGCCCCTCTTCTTTATTCTGCAATTGTTCTACAGAATGAAGTGGAAGATGAGCTGAAGCAATTCTTCAACAGTGGAGGGCCGGAAATAGCGGCACCACCCCGCGATTACAAAGTCGTAACAACCAAGCCGGGTAAGTTAATATTGCAAGCTGCTCTGGCCAGTAGAGAATTTGCTTTTTCATTTCTACAACGCAAATCGTGGTGGTTCAATCTTTGGCAAGAACAGAATCCATAGCTTGAAAGAATAGAAACAATAACTCCCTCATACATTCAAAAATATTTAATGTGCATATGTATTGCAATAGAAACTTGACTTCTCATAGTGACCGACCACCAAAGCTCGTCAAATATGCGCGCTCATTGAATGTCAAGACGAATCGGTTTAGCAGCAAACAATTACTACAATCAAAACGCTTTGTTTATCTTATCACGGTAACACATTTGTTCGCGCTTAGTACGCATAATTAGTTATTTACCCCAGCTTGTGATTCTAGAGCAAAAATTGCAAAAATTGCTGTTTCCAATTTCATATCTTATCAATGATTGTTCGTATGTTTACAGAAGTAGTACATACTTTATACAAATTTAAAATCTCGAAACTACTATATAACTAGTTATGTTACTGAATTTAATGAACAACTTGAAGACAATAAACGATAATCACATTTTTCGCATGAAAGTGCTGCGTTTAACGTTCGGAAATTAAAGACGAAATGATGAGACATATAAAGTGCCATGCCATTTGATTATGTGCACTAATTGGAGCAGTGCTCTTCAATTAAACGCAATTTATGCCACACGCTCAGTACACACAATTGAAAGAGAATATTGCGTACAGCCCGTAACTGCAACATTTATGATGCGGCGTACTCCAGCAAAATATGTTCAACCTGCATAATAGCCCTTTAAATTTGTAAAATACTAAAATGCTCAATTTTCCCTTGACAACGCCAAGCATTTATAAACTGATTGGCCAGCTTTAGGCTTTACAGTGCTTGGCGTTCGTAAAATGACATCACCGCAATTTACAAGTGCCACAAATTTCCGAAATTCTAAACATTTTGTTTTAATATCGATAATTAACATTTTTGTTATGCTCTTCAAATGATTGTTCGCTTAGCTTTGAGCAAGTTTTGAAACTTGTTTTGAAATTAAGCAGCTACCTTGAAGCTAGAATTTGTTGAAGAAAGTTAGGGTGCGTCCAATAGTTCTTGAGCTTCTTAATGCCTGTGTGCGTATCTATCGAAGAGAACTCGTTTGTGGCTATTTAAAAATTGTATAAATCTTGTGCGGGCATATACTAAACTAGTGAGGGAACCATATCAATTAAATGAAACCAGTTCTTATGATTATGTAAAATGTATAAACAGAAATTACTATATAAAAGTCAAAAGTAAAAATGTTTGTTTGAACGTACGCTCATTGTCTGTTGCAAACGCATGCACATTCCAGTGATGAAGTGATCAAAATGAGTAGCAAATCTAAGTAAATATTGCTTATTTACACAACGCTTCTAATCAAGGCAAATAAACAAAAGCCTTCTGCGCATTCGAAGATTGCATTTCGCATTTGTCGCTTTGTGGCGCACACACTTTTCAAGATTGCATATTCAAATTTAAAAGCAGACCAGCTTATCGCAATACATATATGCAAAATATACGTATATATGTATGTACATACAAAACGAAAACAAACGTTTTTTAATCAAACAAATCAAAATATTCAAATTTTCAATTTATTAATTAAGTGTTAGTTTGGTTTTTACTGGTTGGGTTCATCTGCACCGCTACACTTTACCTGTGCTATCTCATCTTAATTAATAATTAAGCTTAGATACTTTGACTTTTTCCGCACGCAGCACATATTGATTTTTTTTTTACTTTTTAATGACGTAATTTTGTGCATTCTTTACTAAAAAAGTTGATATTATTATTTCACCAACATACTATACAGCAAATCATGACTGTACGCAAGATTTTATTCAGGGGAAGCCAATTTGCCTTGAAAGCCAACATTTACTTGATAGTAAAGTGTTGTAATCACACAACAAATTTCTGCTTTCAATAGTTAATATTCAACAATTTTCACTTATATTTTAATCAACAATATTTTCAAGTGACCAGTTACACTAAAGGTACTTTTCCTTTATGATAGTTTATTACTTGGTATGCACTACAGCGAAAAAGTCATATTTCAGAAACTGAATGGAACAAGCAAAATTGTATGAAAAGAAAACACTTTAAACTCTACATTCTTATTGCCCCGAGCCCCAATGAACCCTGTAAAATCAGTATAAAATGTATATGAAAAGAGGCATGGCTTGTAAACTGCATTTTTAAATTATTACTATCATGGATGTAGTGCTCGCGTAACAATCAGTATGACCGACTATTCTTACTGCCAGTGCTTCACACTAGGAAAGTGCCATTCTACTCGATTCTATCTTGTCGCGATAAAGCAACAAATTTATTTTGCTTATCTGCTAGTAAGCCTTCCCAATAATAAATTTGCTCGGTCATTTTGTTTGAGTAATGTATAAATCAATTGTTGCCTGCAAGGGTGCATGTGCATGTACTTGTCACTGTACTGATATCACTGCCATGCCTAAGATTCGCAACTGCACCGCTGGCAACATCAACAAAACTTTTGTCTGCCTGAATATGCGCTTCCTCAGACAGGCCACACAACACTCCACACACACACGCACACATGTATATTTCCATTTGTCACTTTATCAAACGTATATATATACATATGTGCATATGCATGTATTTGTGTGGCGATCAAGTTTATCGTGAGGATGTCACCTCCAGCTAATCCCCCCGATAGAGATACGTCTGTCTTATCTGCCACACTAGCGCCTACTACCACGCATTCTCAAGGCAGACTCTTCCTGCTCCATGAGCTCTATTTAAATCTCATCGCACATTTCATCGCACTGTGAAATAGCCATCAAGCATTCATTGAAAGCTGATGCTGCTACTGCTTCCGAAGGGGCGTTCATAGCTTCCGTCGCCATCGTCACTTCACTTTAGTTGCCACACTTTAGCGTAATTCGAGATTTGCGAATTTCATCAGCACGCCACAGTTCCTTAGTTAGTTTTTTAGTAGTTTTTTTTCACGGTTTATTTTCTTATCATTTATATTTTATATACACCATACTGGATTTCTTGGATTCTATTTGTTTTGTTTTGTTGCCATTGTATTTTGTATTGTATTCATTTGTTATCACTTAATGCCACTTTTTATTGCAAATTGTCGACGTCATCGAGATTACATATGGGTTTTAGTCTTTATTTTGTTGGCTACTTTTTACTTGGTTATTCTATCTTTATGATAATCACTGGGATAGTATCTTTATGCTGTGTTATTAGTAATTTCAATTGCAAAATTATGAAATTCTTTCAAGGGCCACAAAATTCGAAAGACCCCACCTCTTTTGGCATTTATCAATACTGTCCGGAAAAAATTCTTTATTAAAAATTAAGCGATAAGCTGTGCCAAAGAGAAATTATGATTATAGATAACTCTGAAAAACCGACAGTCATGCATGCGATGCGGTAACAGGTATATTGTACATGATTGTCTAACTTATGAAAAGGCAAACTATTCATCAATTCGATGGCTAATTTTGAAAATTAAATTTTTCCAACGACGCTTTACATTTCTAATTAGGAAGGCGTGCGCACGCAGCAGAAGGAAGCCCTACGTCAGTTGGTAACCCGGTAACGGGTTATTACTGACATACTAAGTTAGTAATATTTCCAACCAATTGCTTAAAATTGTTGTTTTGTTCATACCTCGTTATCCGAGACGTTACTCCGCGCGCAATCTATTTTCGAATAAAGTTCATTGCAATGCGGTTTGTTGGAACTGAAAAATACTTTTTCGCTCCATGCGATTTCTCTTTAGATAAATTCTTACTAGATAAAAAAATAAAACACAAAAAGTTGGTTTCGATTATTCTAGAACGGAATCAAGGGGGTTCTTAACATTAACTTTCATGGGTTTTAACTTTTAACGGAACTCTTAACTTATAGTCAACAACTCTGTTAATTGCCACTAATTGCAATTTCTGCAATTTAATTCTATTAAAATGCAACAGAAAATTTTTTTTATCCATTTTTGTGTTTTAAAAATCAATATGAACGCCTACTGTCTGCATAATTCTGGCGCCGTCGAAGAATTGGCCACTGCGAACTTGGCCTTAATTCGACTAGCCTCTCTCTCTTAGTTCAAAATATGAACAGTTGAATGAACTAGATTTATAAGCTACACACGATAAAAGAGAAAAAATTCAACATTCAACTGTAACCTTGAATGGACTTGAGTGTTGATTAGAATTTGACTAAAACCGGTCCAGTTATTTATTGCTCGGCGGGTTCGTGTTTCCTTGCTGCCAGTATTTGAACACAAAAATTGTCATACTACTTCAAAAGCTGAAACAAAGTTGTCAAAGTAAAGCTCACACTTGAGGACGTAAATTAAACGGACGTGTATATTGATTTAGTAAACATAACTAGCATGTGAGATAACAATTTCAATAATTTACGCAATTTACTTTGTGATAAGTACTCTTCAAGTATAGACATACACTTGAATGGAACTTCAAATAGCTTGCAATTGCTCTTCTTCGTTTTAGCAGCAATTAATTTGCCTCGTTTTTCTGCATATCATCAAATAAACTAGCAGCTACAAACTGAACGGCATTGTACATTTTATTTTTTGTCGTGCCTTATTCTCGTTTGATGTACCTAATTGCAAAGCCCAAAGCTAAATACTCATCATTACTTCGACTCAAGGTGAATCTCCCACCCGGCAATTAAATGTTGTTGCATTTAAATTCAACATTACGTATGCTGTCGCATACAAAAAGCAAACGAACAAACAACCAAATTTAAATTGTGTAAACTAATTTTATAACAAACTAAACAAATTGCCACAAACTTAATTGAGGAAAACTGATATTTTTTTTCGTTAATTTGTATTTCAATTTACTCTGAGAAAAAAGGCTGCCTGCTACATGCAATTTCACAATGGATTTTTAGTATCACTGCTCACTTCAGGCCTTCAACTTTCACTCTCAGTTTTATCACTCGCTCATCTGCTCTGGTGCTCTCAAGCTTTTCCTGTTCCAAGAGTGGTGATGGCAGAGCGAAATTTCACTTTAATTACCTTCTTGTTTTTTTTAAATTCAAATTGTAGAGGTTTCCGTTTCACTATAGACGCACTGCGAGAGTCAACCAATTCGAACCACAACCGGCGCGTTCGATAGCCACTAGCCAACTGAAAGCATGCCACTGCGATGCGCTCAGTTTGTATCAATTGGCCTAGCACTCAAGTACAACAACAAAGCTCCACAGTTAGCAATGATCTGTCGAATTCACTAACGCTTCTTCGCTGCGGCATGAGTTCCGCTGCTCTTTGATGACAGTGCGCGAGTGAGCTGCCGACGACGACGCCTTTGCTCGCGATAAGAACAGACTGGGGGAGCTTTTGCTGTGGAGCGCTTTGGAGCATGCCGGCTGCCGATCGCTTAAGTTTTTGATTTATTTATGCTGTTTTTTTTTGTTTCTTCTCTATTTGTGTGTGTGTGTGCTTTATGAAAAATGTGCGTAGTCATTGCTCAATTATTCATCAGCAAACGCTCTATAAAAGGCACACGTTTTAAATTTTTCCTCCAGTATATAATGATTAAATATGCCGCCGTCACTATTTCATAAGGAAAGCAAGGAAAATGAATTTAGAAAAATGCAAAAAGCGCTGGGTCTTTCGCTCTCTCTCTCTCCCTCTCTTCCTCCTTCATGCTCTCGTTATCTGTCTTCTTGTCCATGACGCAGCGACTCCGTATATCCAGCTGCCAGGAACACTACTCGAGCTTTTCCATTTGAACTGTTTGTGTCATATGTTCAGTCTCTCAGTACACTTGATGGAGTTCACACGCAACAGCCTTCGTCTGATTCTAATTAGAGCATGTGCCCTGCGTAATTATGTCTCGAATTAAATGTGCTTATCTATATATGCATATATCAAATATTTGTACACACATAATCGCACGTTAAAGTTGACAAGGCTCTGTACGATAAACAAATCAATAGCTGACGTTTATTGGCTCCTAGCAACTGTGAAATTGTATATGGTACTTATTTTTGCATACCCCTTTCTATGTACTTAATAGAAATATGAAAAACGAAAAAAATTTCGCTCGGACCACACCCACAAGCACCCTTCGTGAAAATACACTTCTTATGTTGATTCATAAACTACACTGTAATAATGTTTGTGCATGTTTAGTTTCATTTTACTAAAACTTTTAAGCAAAAAGTGAACAGTTAAATCGTAGTTGTGAAATTCAATTATCAGAAAACAAACAACGTTAGACCTTCCAGAGCGATGGCAATTAAAACCAACGGCCATAGAAACGTGATCACTGATTACAGGCGAGATGAGCAAAGCTTCAAACGTTTTTAAAAGTTGTATTTTCTCTGCACCAGCAACGTCACCGTGCGATGTCACTACTGAAACTTCTAAACTCCAGCACATCATATTTTCTGTCATAAATTTCAATTAGTAATGAATAGCAAATTTTGTTAAAAACTATTATGATTGCTTTGAATTAAAAATGACCGTTGAAATAATGACGTCATTGCATTGACGGCATTTCAAATAGTTACGAAAAAGTACCGAAAGAACTTTGCGTTCAAAAGGGGAATTTTCAAATATTTTAACTAGAGTCATGTTCATGTTTCTTTTTTACTTGTTGCAGTCGTCAGTTTTTCTTTTAGTAGTATATACAGAATGCTTCTATTGCCAAATCGATCAACTCGAACTTTTTTAAACTTTATAGTAGTTTACCTGGCGGTTAAGAATTTGTTTGTTGTTGGAAAAGCTTGTACGCAAAAAGAGAATAGTTTTTATAGAAATTGAATGAAATACTCTGCCTTCAGTGAGTTTTGATATTGTGCTTTCTGCACAATCTCGCCTTTCCTACCAGCTTTTCGCACCGTATATAAAAGTGCTCAATTAAAATATTTACTAAAAACGTAAATCCCATTGTCATGCCTCCCCTCTAACTCCTATACGATTTTAAACGTTTGTTGTTTTTTTTATTTTTAATTTTTGGTTAACTGAGTAAATGTGCAAATGCTGAGAGTTGTGGTCGCCTGCTGTCACCACACCGAAATGTGTATCTAATCTAACGTGGCCGTTATCACAGTGAATTGTGTTTCTTTGTATTTTCTTCTTTGCTTGGAGGCAACCAATGCTTTTTTAAGGGCATGCCATTGCTTGACGCATTATTTTAACTCTACATTTATTGCTCATTAATTGATTTTGTAGTGGAGTGGGAACGAACTACTTTAAACGTTTTCCATATATGAGCTTAAAATTTATCAGAAACGACGAGGAGTAATGTTATAATATAGAATTGTCCTTGCTGAAAAATTGTTATTTTATACCTACATACATATGTGTACACAGTTATTATAGCTGCTCTGAACTTTGTCGCTTCATGCCGAGATTACGCTCGGTTTTATTAAGCTACAAATTTGTTTAGGTTTTTATTAATTTTTCGTTGACCTATTAGAAACTTTCGCTGCTGAAAATGTTTACCGCACGAAGCAGCGCAGACAAATCAACGCTGACAAAATTTACATAGATCTTAAAGCGTCGCTCTTGTTTAGAGATCAGCCAACGGTTTCTGCTCTGCCACCAGCTGTACCGAAATTTTGAATTTTCGAAACCAGTTTCAAACAACTCTGTTGTTAGCTACCGTTTGGCTCATATATGTATGTATGTATGTACATACGTATGTATGAATGAATGACATGGCGTGTATGGCTTATTTCAATGCTTATTTCTTTGTATTGATTTAATGCCAATGTAAAATTATTTATTAGATACTTATAATTTGTATTGATTTTCTTACAGGCTTTTGTATTAAAAGCTTCAAGGTCAACACGAATGAAAAATACTTCATCAATGTCTGCCAAACGGATGAAATTCCCGCTCCCGAGGACATCAGCGAGGAGCAGCTCGCGCACATATTGCAATCGGACGCGCCGAGCACTTACCGCATTCCGATGAGCATCTCCGAGCCGCGCACCACCAAGGATAAGTCGAACAACTCCGTCGATGTGTGCGACATTGCTCTTAATCCCAAATTCTTTGTGAAATGCGAGAAGTCAGCTCTCTTCAAAGATTTCTTTCTCGCATTAATTGCCGAGGCGCTCAGCGATAAATACAATGTACAAATAAAGATCGATAAAGCGATTATTTTGAATAATCGCAGATTTATCGGCACGCTTGTGTCGCATCGTGTACGCAATAACGACGTTAAGACGGTTTTGAGCTCATACAAAAATCCAACGGAAGCCGATAAGCATAAGTTACAAACGCTGGAGCAGGATGCGAGTGGTGAAAGCGGCAAACGTGGCCCATTGGTGCAGGAAATCGGCACAAAAGAACTAAATGTGCTTAAACAGAAATCGGAGAAGTTGAAACAGATGGATACGTCTACGAAAATCAAACAGGAAATTTCAATGGCTGCCTCTAGTGAGCCGGAATACAAGTTGCGCGCAAAGCTGCGTGAGGAAAAAGTGGAAGAGTTGCAAGCCGAATTCCACTTGCCAAAATGCGTAAGTGTGATTATAATTAGACAAAATGATCCTGCTTGATTCTCCAATAGACACGAATGCTAACTATGCATTGATGTTTCGAAAAGATAAAGTTTAACAACAGTTTTTGTCAAAAGTACATTCAGATCAATGCGTCGATGTTTTCTAGTCCAATGTTTCAATTCTGACATTTTTCTCGTTACTTTTAAAATTTTTTTTTTTTAACGTAATTATAGACTTAAATATAAGACTTACTTTCTTTCTTATATAGCCACAAAATTCTCTTAAAGGTTTCGGCCTTAAACACCGGGTCTCTCCAGGCGCCCCTGGAGATACGGCTAGCATACGAATATTTCTGAAAAAATTTCTTGTAATTTCTCTTGACAATTTTTATATTTGTATGGTGCTTCAAGTTTTCCAACCTTTTTTATCTCAAAACATCCTAAGAATTACCTTTTATTTTATTCCCGGCACTCCAATATAAAGTTGAATCAAATCAATTTGACTGACTCCATTTTTGTAATCATCACTTAGATTTCTTCACAAGAGCTCACCTTGGACATTGGCGAAGATCGCATTCTGTTGGAGTCGATGAAGCATGGTTACCTCTTTGATAAATTCGTAAACTATCGTTTGAATCAGGAACGCGCTCGTGCAATATTCGATAAAACCAATAAGGTTTGTACATTTGATTAAACTTTAATTCACTTTAGATTAATATTAATCATTTTACAGATGCTACAAGTTCGCATTCCAGTATATCCTGTGCAATAAAGGATGCCTTTGAAAATATATCTACCAATTGTTTCTTCACAAACTGAAATGTCAACATTTATATTATGTAATTGTAAAATTTTGCTTTTGGGTTTATAATAAAACTACTTACTGTTAAATTTAAAAAAAGCTAAAGTATATTTCTGTCCAATTGGAAACATTGCCAATTTGGTCAATTGTAATAGATCTGCGGTAATTGTATTAGATCTGCGATAATTGTAATAGATCTTGAATTGTTATGGCTATTTACATTAAATAGATTATATTAATTTTAGTCTGTCGGAGATTTTCGTCATAAATATTAGGAACATGTTATCAGCCCGCTTGCTCCAAATATTTCCGTATGCAAAGCAGCAATTGTTTCGACAACAAAAACAACACATCCCTACAGGTTCTACAAGCTTCCGTTTGACAGCCGCTCGCACCACTACTGTCAAAGCGTTCGGCATTTTCCAAGCACCGGAATCAGTTGCAAAATTTTCTGTTCGTCTTTACTCAAATTTAAGCAACAGCATGGAGCAGCACGAGCAGCACTGTGTTGTCCCCGATGTCATTTCCTGTGCACCCAAGGAGTTGGCCAAAATCTGCTATCCAAGTGGCGCAGAAGTAGCTCAGGGGAACGTCCTCACGCCGACTCAAGTGAAGGACCAACCTACCGTTGCTTGGAAAGCCGAGTCTAGCGCCTTCTACACATTGTGCATGACGGACCCGGATGCACCGAGCCGCGCTGATCCGAAATTCCGCGAGTGGCACCATTGGCTAGTTGGCAATATACCCGGCAGTGAAATATCCAAAGGCGAAGTGCTGTCTGCTTACGTAGGCTCTGGTCCTCCGGAAGGAACAGGCCTGCATCGTTATGTCTTTCTTATCTTCAAGCAGAACGGCAAGCTCACGTTCGAAGAGAAACGTTTGCCCAACAACAGTGGGGACGGACGCGGCGGCTTTAAAATCGCCACATTCGCTAAGAAGTACGCGCTGGGTAATCCCGTAGCCGGCAATTTCTATCAGGCTGAGTGGGATGACTACGTGCCACTCCTGTATAAACAGTTGGGCGGTTAGTTCAGTGCCGGCAGTAATGACCGGCCGATACCAACAGCTCGGCTTTGGAATCGTTACATAACCAAATCAAAGTTTCTATTTGTTCGCAGCAGCTGCTTTAAATCTCTTTTATTTGACCCTCACCTGCTGAATTGCATTTTAATAAATTCTCCAATTTGATAACAGAATTGGTTTTTTACTTTTAGCAAGTGGAGAGATTTTCTGGTTTGCGTGATTAACCCTAGAGTGCTTCTTAATTTTTGGGCCTTTATTTTTGGCAGTATTTTAAGTGTAGGTACATTCTATTTACATTTCTTCCATTCAAGATCTAATATGGAGGTGGGTCCATAGGTGGATTTTTGTCCCTTAATCAGACGAGCTTTTTTCTTTAGTTTTCGTCAATACACTTTATTATATTGGGCTTATATTAAAACTATAATAATCCCTTTTAGTCGAATAATGACTAACTAGCAACTAATTCCGTACCGTACTATTTTATACAGCTAGCAGAGGTACATAAATAAAAAGCGAGAAACGTCGCAGTTCAAAAACAACAACAACGGGTCTGAAAGCGAATACGTTTACACGAAACTGGGAAGGAAATTGGGGACAGCCACAGCATCAAGTTAAATTGCGGGAATCTAAACCTGATAACGGGACTTGTGTCATGCTGTACGAAACAATTCTCCCGATCCGTAAGAGTACTTGCGTGTCTTGGAGTTTTCGTCAACGAGCACTTCATCGTCGAATTGCGTCAACTTCTGCATTTTGGGCAGCATAATGCCGCGCACATCATTCATTGAGACGTCTAAATCCTTGAAGGCGTTCAGCATGAAAACAGCACTGATGACCGTTAAGAATCCGCAAATGTCGCCCAAAATATCATCAAAGCGCATATGAGTAAACTCCTGGAATAGTATAGCGGACGCGGTGATTACGAGAGTCGTAAACATGACGTAATACACAGGCGTGACGATGCCCGTATTAAAGATGTCCAGCGCCTTGTTTAGGTAGTTCATTTGTATGGCAATGAAAGTTACTGTAATAATAATAAGGAACCACGGCATCCAGGTGGTGAACTCATTGGTGCGTCCGGATAGCGTGTCGCGGATCGCCAAGCCCAACGCCTTGCAGGACATCACAGTCAGCGAGCCTATACCCGAGCAGAGGTAAATATACACCACCACATTCGTGTGGCCGTAGCGCGGCGCGAAGAAACACGCTACAAATACTGTCGAGCCGATGATGCAAATCACATAGAATATGAAGCCTGGTTCCAACAACTTTTCGAAGAGCACCGGCAGCTCCTCGATCTCCTTCTCCTTTGGAGAGTGTATAACAATGATGGTTGAACCAAGAATGCACAGAAAACAGCCTAGCTTCCCCAGCAAATTGAGTTTTTCGTTCAGGAATTTGGAAGCCATCACTGCAGAGATGATGACGCTCAATGCACCCAATGGCGTAACGAGTGAGGCGGGCGCAAAAGCGTATGCAGCAAAATTCGCTGCTTCGCCAAGGCCCACTGTAGCATAAAAATGAGAAGGCACATTATATCGCAATTGCTATTTAGTTAATATTTTTGCAAGGTCGCACTTACTTGTAAGTAGACCAGCCCACCAAATCCATTCCCGTAGATAACCGAAACCACCAGCTCCAGCGCGCACTTCGCCGTGTCTACTCAAACGAATCAGCGCCTTCTTCTTTATAATGAAGCTGGAGCCAATAAAGAAGGATGAGGAGATTGCCAAGCCGACGCCTATATAAAAGTCTGTCTGTGAGTACAAATCCGAAAGCGATGGTGACAGTGTGGAGGACGCGACCTGCACAACAGCCGAAGCGGCGTCAACGCCCGCATTTTGTGGGTGCAGTGATGAGGCTTCACTTGCCATTTTGGCGTTACTGTTCGTACAAGTCTCTGCTTAGAATGCGAAATGTGTAGTAGTAGTGCCCAAAACTGATCGACTGATACAGTTAAAGATAAGAAACTAAAACAAAGTCCATGACTCACCTTCACAATTTGATAATTCGGTTCTTGTGTGTAAATATGCGTAATTGATTGCTCACTTTCTCGGGGAACACACACCGCACCAATCTTCCACTGCAATTATGCAGTGCAATCACCAAGAAATTATAACTCCACGGAAAAAGAACAAACCAAGCACACAAAAACCGCTTTTGTGTTTTGGTCTTTGACTGGGAGAAAGAACCAGCGCTGCCACATAAACACACGACCTTTTTGGGATTACTACCATTCCAGAATTCGTAGATACATTTTCATACATTCTTCCTGGGGCACGATTACGATATCTGTGACCCCTTAATTTAACCATTGGATAATGGTATATGGACGAAAAGAAAACGAAAAACAAGAATATCTTTTTTCGATTAGAGCCTTAGTTTCGGAGTTACGACGCTTTGAAGTTCTTCATCGTTGAATTCAGTATTTTGGCTACAGACCATTTGCGTTGCCCAGAATACTCCACGTGAAGGGTGTCTGCATCGGTATTCCTTGGCCCTGAAAAGGGCCGTTTTGTGTGTGTGTGAGAGTGTGTGTCTGATAGCAGAGATTAGGAACTGTGGGGCGTCACTCCCACATTTGTACGACTCAAAACCCTCTCCGCTGTGTGTGTGTTTGTTTGTTTGTATGTGTGTGTGTGTGTGGTTCCGCTACTCCTGTTCATCGTCGCTATCCGACACGTCGTCGATCACCTCATCAACCGTCATTTCACGCAGACGTTTCGGCGCCGAAATGCAATTGCCAAAATACTGAATTCAACGATGAAGAACTTCAAAGCGTCGTAACTCCGAAACTAAAGGCCTCGTCACATAGAATCCGTTGCGTCCGTGAGAGCGATTTTTTAACTGACAGCAAAGTTGAAATGTATGAAATCATATGAAGCATGGCACATAAGCAACGGATGCGATGCCGCAACGCAAAAAGTTGAACAACTTTCAACTTTTGCCGTCCGGCAGAACGTTGACAGATATCAGCTGATTGTTTTTATTGTTTTGCCGACTTGAAATTTTCTGTGAAATTTTTTCAATTTCATTGAAATTTTCTGTATTAGCAATTGTTTCGAAGAACAATTAATAGAAACAGTACAACAGTACATTTGCCTTTATGACAAATGGGCTCAGGTGTACCGCAAGAAGCTTCTGAAGGAAAATGCTGGGGTTTCTGCTGCTGGCGCAACAATACAAATGTTTTAATACAGAAGACGAGGCAGCTGATTTTCTATGCGCTGCCAGCGTATTCATTGTGCCGACCCTCTCCGGCAGTCCGTCGCCGTCAGTTGAAAACGACGCTCTCACGGACGCAACGGATTCTATGTGACAAGGCCTTAAGGCTCTAATCGAAAAAAGTTATTCTTGTTTCTCGTTTTCTTTTCGTCCATATACCATTATCCAACGGTCAAATTAAGGGGCCACAGATATCGTAATCGTGCCCTTCCTGGCATTTAAAACGCTAATTAAGTTGCCGCGAAATAATAAATTCGAACAAATTACATTACGTGTACTTCTATAAAATATGTTACTTGTATTTAGGTAGTCAAAATCTTGGAAAATTACTGCAAAAATATCGTTTGGCAACTACAAGCACGTTGAGCCGCTGTGCACAGAAATCAAAACAACATCAGCTGATTACATATCAGGAGTTTAAGAGCTTTTCTAAATAAACATAATCCATAAGTTATCACAAAATTAGCTAGTAACATACATTTGAATAGTTAAAAATTCAAAGTGCAGTAACTCATTTAAAATCACAACGACCTAACATTTGAATTTTCAAACTTTTATGTGCACCGGATAAGGAAATAAAAACTTCTGAATAGGATCCCGAGCCAAGAGGAGTTACACGCAAATATGTAATGCAATTTTGTTATGGCTTTAAAAAATATATGAAGTATGAAGAATGACTAACAAATAAAGTCTGCGTACAACACCTTTTACAAGTAAATGCGCCTTTTGGAAAATGGAATCTTTGTCACACTGCGAGCGCGAGCATAAAATATGTCGCATTTGTCTGAAAAATGATTTACTCGTTTCCATATTCAGTGCCACCTTTTTAATGCAACCCATTATAATGATTGAGAAACTACACATTTTCAAGGTAACAAAACCAGATCGGATCACTCCCATAAGAGCAAATTTTTTATTGTTTACTATTACATAGTTTCAAGCCCATGACAACTTGCCCACTCTGCTCTGTCAGTCCTGCTTATATCGTCTGCTGGATGCTTTCAATTTACAACAACTGGCAGAAGCTTCCGAGCTCCAATTGCGAAAATACCTAAGTACCAGGTGAGGTTAAATTGAATCTGCCCTAATGACTTATCCACCGCGTAGTGATAAATTCAATTTAATCTCAACAGCAATCAGGAGTGCTTGAGTTTTAGTACTGCAGCAACTGCGGCACAAACGCCGATAGCGCTGATAGCTACACAGGGACAGGAGTTGAGCAAGGATGCCGATGCTACTGTTGCCATTTATGCGAATACTTGTGAAATGTTCGAACGCAACGTACACGCGCCCAATATTGTGGAGACAGTGCCTGCAGCAGACGATGTGCTTAATGATGTGGAAATAGATGTCAGCAGCTTGACGCGTTCCGAAGCCGACGATACACTGAATGAAGTTCTCGTCGGCGGACACATCAGCTGCAATTCGGAAGCGCCAGGATTTGTGGCAGAGGTGCAAAGTGAAAATAACACCAATGCATTAAGCCGTACTGATATTTGTGAAAATGAGGTGCGTTGCTTTTTGTTAATTTTTCGGGAACAAACTAAAGTACGGTTTTTTGCAATTCGTAGTTGATACTGTTGAAGTGCGGCAAACGTGTAACCAGGGCTTTGAAAACTCCTGACAAGTGCTTAGTGTGTGGAAAGGTCTTCAAATACAGTGGATATTTGGAAGTACACCAGCGCATACATTCCGGAGAAAAGCCATTCAAGTGTAAGGTAAGTGTGTCGCTGTTTCAAATACTTAGCAACACCAAATATTTCTTTTTTTAAATGCCATTATATGCGATTTGACAAGAGCAAATGTATATAGGGATGCAGTCATGATAGAGAGTCATTCCGTCATGTCTTTTTGGGAAGGCTCGCGCAACAGAAATATAAAATCAAAATTTAATCTGGCAAACAGCAATGAGAAATTGTCCCAACTATCTATCAGAAAAACGAGTTCCTTTGCTATAATGGCATGCCAGCACAGGAACTAATTCCGTTTTACAATAATGTTCTGTCCTCCTTCAATCCGAAATAATTTGCAGAATGTACAAAAATGGAATTTATTACAATGTTTAAAAAACAATTTTTTTCATAAGCTGCATTCCAATACCGCCATCTAAAATCTGAGTATGCGGCTTTGACACGCTTTCTGGAGTTACAAATAATATGTACATACAAAGTGTCATCAAATGTATAAAAACAACCAAAATTGTCAATTGAAGCTTACAATTTTTTTAACACTTTGTTTAGTTTTCTATCAAGTACATCAAATTGTTTTATTATCTGTTAAGTATAGTAAATTCCTAACGATAAAACAATATACTCTTGCAATTACCTGCCTACGATGAAGCCGCAATTCAACTTACGCTGTTGTATTAAAAACTATTTTGTACGTACACTTGCTGAAACAAATTCACTTTTCAAATTCATTAACGGTCAGTAATCTACGCTAATCCTATTGCCCTCCAATTGCGCCCGTTCTATCCTCTTCAGACGGCTGTGCTTTGCAAAAAAACAGACTTACCACCACAGCCACGCAATACAAAATAGCCAGCACAATAAAGTAGCTACCGTACACGATGTACTGATCGCGTGGCCCCAGACCGAAACCAGCATCGGTCACCACCACGAGCGTGAGTATGGTCTGCAGCAACAAGGCGACCAGCGTGTTGATGCCAAATATCAGACCGAAGCTGTCGTCGTTCAAGTTTTCCGCAACTGTAGCGCTGGCAATGGTGATGACGAAGAAGTAGAATACGCCGAAAAGAATGTACATGCTATAAGCCACCGACACCAGATTCGTAACGGCAGAAATTACCAGAAAGGCGCCCATCAATAGCGTACAAATAGTTAGTATCCACATGTGCCATTTCTTGTGACGTCCGCTGTTCATCGTGCCCGCACATAAGGCGCCTGCGGCGCCCAGCAGAGTAACAGTCGCCTCCACAGCCCCATTGTAGAAATTCTCGTGAATCGGATCGATTTCCTTCCACAAAAACTGCACGTATGAGATGACTTGTAGCTGCCCGCAAGTCGCCAAGGCCCACCAAATGCTCCACTGTACCACCACGGGGTTCGTGTATGCGCTGACTGTGTGCTGCAGCAATAGGCTTGAGGCATGGCTCCATGAGAAATACGGCTCCACTGGCGTCAAGGTGGAGACCGATGTGCCTATGTTTTGCAAATCTGAAAATATGCATGAAACAGAGATAAGAAAGTTATTTTAAGTATAAAACTAGAAAATTCAATGCATTCCTTGTGCTAAAATTGTTTTATTGAGCCGTTCAATTTTCTTATTTCTAACTAGAGCTTAGTCTGATTGTTTCTAGCATAAATTATACTAGCCTTAAATCATTTTGAGCGTTTCTAAAGTCAGTCATAAATGAAAATAATGTAGTAATGATATGCTAATGTCCATGACAATCACGCCCAAAGTTAGACGATATGGTTGTGGAAAATAATTAGGTAGAATATGTAGAAAACCACGTGCATAAAATATCTTGAGCGAGTAACGAACAGCGAAATTTAGCACACTTATCAACAAATTGTGCATCAGCATATTCGCGCTTTATTTACCTGCAGTCTGCCTCGGCAGCTTTGCGCTCGGCGCTACGGCTGGCAATTCGCCGACAGAGCCGCTCTTGTTATCCGTGTAAAAATATAAGCTCTTCCGCACCTTGGGCAGGGAAATCGCTATGAAGAGCGACACGATTTGCGAGCCGAATGAGATAAAGTGCAATCCACGATAATCCATAGTGCCGGTGGAAATCAGCACCTGCGCTAGCACACTCCCCAAAAACCTGCCGCATAAATTAGCGGAGCGCGTATGCCCGGTAACAATCTGGTAACGGCTCTTCTCGACCTTAGCATAGATGTACGTATAATATGCTACCTCGCTGGCTATAAAGATTCCGTAGAAAACCTCCCCGATCTGCAGCTCCAGAAGGCTTCTGGTCCAGAGCAGAATGGCGAAGAGCACTATGCCCGCACAGGCGGAGAGCACTATTATAGGCTTGTAGCGCAGGATGTCGGTGACCAGGAAGACGACGACCAACTGCGCTAGCACGGAATATGTGCCGACCGGGTACACCTCCTTATTGATTTGTTCGCTGGTCAGATTACGAAAGTCACTTGTAAGATACTCCGTCACGAACGGCTCCGATGGACGCATTTCGTGGAAGAAGCCAAAGGTGCACAGCAGCAGGGATACGCGCATCCATGTTTGCATTTTCACTTCCGTATCCTGTATTTGTTTGTTTTCTTTTAATAGGTTTTGTTTATATTATTGTGCTTTTTTTGCTTTATTTTTGATAGTAGAAACGTAATCAAAGTTGAAATTATTTTCGACCGAAAAATAAACTTTAAAGTCAAACTGTCTACAATAATTCAAAGACATCAAAGCGAAGTACGAGTATACGTAAACGTTCTTTTATTTCCTTTATCACTGGTTGTGTTGTCGATTGTGCTTTTAATTATTAGCACTCACAGATTAGCTTTCTCGCATTAACTTGTGTGTGCTTGTCATATTTTTCACAAATTAACGGGACCTACATTAACCGAATCCGAACGGGTTGAGAAGCTTTTCATGGCAAATAATATTCTCGGAGAATTGCCAATTCATCGCGAGAAGTGGCGCCGCGCAAAGAAACAATTTGAAAACAAATTCTCATTTTGTTAGATGTTGTGTGCCCGGTCTGAGAGTTGAACCCAGACCTCCTTGCATCAGAGACCAAGCCTTGTCCACTGAGCCACCTCGGCGCCACGCGAGAAGTTATGAACGATTTGGTATTCCTGAACCAATGTTTTAAATTTTGAATTGTTTGCCTTACGATACGAATATAACTCAGCCGTGTTCTGCATTTCACTTTCATTCAAAATTTAAATGGATCGTTAATGAATTCGTACTCAAATTGATTGCAATCGAATATGTAACATGGCAGAATGTTAAAATTTGGCAAGACATCCCGATGCCGACGCACTGTGGAACCACCAAGATATTATCTATATTACCACACACTACGGCATAAAGTTTACCGAACATTCCCTTCCCTCAGTAATATATCTACCATATATGCCGACACAATACGATATGAAGCAATTAAAGCATGTACATATCTCCATTCTCAATTTCCATTTTAATCTCAATTGACGTATGTTAATTAATTTCAAATGAATCAATAAAAGCATTTAACTGCGTACAGACAAAATTATGTCACTTTTTGAAATTTCAAGCAACGTCACATGATATGTAAACAATACATAAATCATTTACTGTAAAATATAAATAATTCATTTACTATTTTTGAGAACTAATGAGGGTTTGCTCTCTTTGCATATCTCTCCAGCTGCGTTTAAATTACAAGCGAGAGCTTGAACTTAGTTTCTGATTTACTCGGTTTTAAAAAAATTATTCTTTCAAATCACAAGCAAACATATATTTTTAAATCATGCAATATATTTTTGAAAAGAGATTAAGTATATGTTAGATAAACACACATTAGTTTTCCATTATGAATGTGCTAAGGTTGTAGAATATGCTAATTGTCTCCAGATAACTCTAGCTGAGGGCGAATTTTGGGAGTTGTACCTTGTTGAAATCGGAAAAATTATGCTCTTTTCATGAAATTTTGGCCGCTTTTACAAATATTTGTTGAAAAGATTTTAATGACATTAAAAAGTAAATGTTTTTGGGTACTTGTAAGAATTCGATATGTATATTGAAATTAGAGAAAATATGCCTCTATCTCCGGCAACGCTTATTTTTAACATCCCTTGCAGTGACCATGCTAACTCCAGACCCGCTTATGTATGTATGTGAAATCGAAACCCCAGGAGATTTATGTACTATGCATTGTATTATGAAGGGCCTGTGTGATGGATTTGCAAAATTTTAAGCCTTTCTGGCTTAAACTTCAATTCATCTCATCTCAAAATCTACATTCTATATGACGCGCACAGAGCAAAAACGCAGTTTATAACTTCACAGCCCATGAGCGCAATGTGGCGAAAATTGACACTCGCTGCGTTTTTGCTCTGTGCGCGTCATATGTAATACTAGTTGTCCCGGCAAACGTTGTTCTGTCTAAAATAATTATTTTATTCCAATATTTGTTTTGAATAGAATTTTTGGTAGAATTTTTTTTAATAAAATGTCAACTTTAGTATTATATGGTGTGAATTTGAGCCCAATCGGTCCATAAATAAGAATTTTCGAAAAAACGCCGCCGCAGCGCCACTTAGGAAGGTCTAACATGAAAAAAACCATTCAGAGCACCACACGAACATATGTTGTGAGTATAAGGTCGATCGCTTCTGTGGTTCAGCCGTGATGCTGCAACATATATACGCACAAACGTTTTTATATATTAAGATTTAATAAAAAGTTTTTTTTTTAAATTAATTAATTGTTAATTATAACAAACACCAACAGATTCGTCGTATAAAATCGAAAATTTTCCTACGCAATGTTTTTGTTAATTTCTTGTATAGAAAATCGTATATTATACATACATATGTAAGAAAATCAGGAAAACTCTGCCTCTTCATTGATCAAATCATACATACTGAAATTCTATTTGAACTGTATTGTAAAATATCTTGAACAAGTCTTTACCAAATGCGAAATTTAGCACACTTATCAACAAATTGTGCATCAGCATATTCGCGCTTTATTTACCTGCAGTCTGCGTCGGCAGCTTTGCGCTCGGCGCTACGGCTGGCAATTCGCCGACAGAGCCGCTCTTGTTATCCGTGTAAAAATATAAGCTCTTCCGCACCTTGGGCAGGGAAATCGCTATGAAGAGCGACACGATTTGCGAGCCGAATGAGATAAAGTGCAATCCACGATAATCCATAGTGCCGGTGGAAATCAGCACCTGCGCTAACACTCCGCCCAAAAACTTGCCGCATAAAATGGCGGAGCGCGTATGCCCGGTGACAATCTGATAACGGCTCTTCTCGACCTTAGCATAGATGTACGTATAATATGCTACCTCGCTGGCCATAAAGGTTCCGTAGAAAACCTGCCCGATCTGCAGCTCCACAAGGCTCTTGGTCCAGAGCAGAATGGCGAAGAGCACTATGCCCGCACAGGCGGAGAGCACTATTATAGGCTTGTAGCGCAGGATGTCGGTGACCAGGAAGACGACAACCAGCTGCGCTAGCACGGCATATGTGCCGAACGGGTACACCTCCTTATTGATTTGTTCGCTGGTCAGATTACGAAAGTCGCTCGTCAGATACTCCGTCACGAACGGCTCCGATGGACGCATTTCACGGAAGAAGCCAAAGGTGCACAACAGCAGGGATACACGCAGCCATGTTTGCATTTTCACTTCCGTTTTCGTTATTTGTTTGTTTCCTTTTAATCGGTTTGTGATAGTAGAAACGTAATCAAAGTTGAAAGCATTTTTGGTCAAAAAATAAAGTTTAAAGTAAAATTGTCTGCGATAATTCAGACACCGAGGCGAAGTAAGAGTATACGTGTACGTTTTTCTATTTGCTTTATCACTGATTGTCGGTTTTGCTTTTTATTATTAGCACTCAAATGCCAATATAAATTCGAACCCTAAAGTTAACACTACAAGTTTTAGCGTCTTAACCGTCAGTCAAACGCCGCAAAACTGTGCTCGCGCCTCGCTCCGACTTGCCAATTGGCCTCACGCCAGCGCTCAACTCGTCTCCACTGCTGTTTATTTTCATTCGAACAGCTGATTAACACGTGGGCGAGCTGAGTGGGGAGGAGCAGTTTTGTTACTGAATGGAGTAGTGCTCCCACAGCGTACTATGGATCAAAATTCCTAATTTTGAATCAAATATTCGTAATCAAATATGATTAAAAATTGGGCACAATTGAAGCACTGCCACACCCATTTTCCATGGATCACTTACATATTTACCAGAGTAATTACCAGTATAACGAATCCCTTCTTTAAGTCAATTCAAGTCTAAACATAAAACGGTTTAATAATTTAATATTCTAATTACATACGTACATAAATAATTTATGGTCTCCTAACGCATATTGAAGGCCGCCTTCCTCTCTGAAATTTATCTCAGAAAATATTACATATATGGCATTTATTTTATAGAAGGAATTTCTCTATAAAGTCTCTAAAGCTCAATTTATGAAGTATTCAAATTTCATAAAAATTATCATATAAAACATTTCATGGGACTCATGTCTGTAATTTCCTTAATGCTTATAAATATTCTTTCTACTGATATGAATTTTACATACAAAATATATATAGTTCTTCTTAAAGAGACATGTAAATGCCTTTGTTAGCTTATTACTCTGCTAATACATAACTACGGGAAAGAATTATTAATTAAACGAATTTTCGCCGACCAAGAACAACATTCGTTATACTGGACCACAACGGTATTTTTGAGCGTGTTGTTATTGCCAAAAAATGCCTTATTCTCTTGTAGTACAAAATAAAGAATCGGCAGCGAAGATTGATCGTCTAATTGTGTGCGCGATTGGCTGGCGGCCGATTGAACTGAACACACGTTCGCTTATTGCCTAATCAATTTTATTCTGCCCTATATCTATGGTAATAGGGTATATTAACTTTGTCTTAAAATTTTCACGCCTTTAAGGAGCTGTCTAATGTATGAACATAAGTACATATGAGCCGTTTATTTTGAAAGTGGGGTAAGTCCATATTTTACAAAAATGTAGATAATGGAATTTTTAGATAAAACTTATTATGATCTTTCTATGGGTAAACAATTTACAGTAAACAAAATTGAGATTCTTGTATTTGGGAGATGGAAGTTTTAGCTCTTCATAGTAGTAACACTGAGTGTGAAATGTAAACAATGAAATATCTCCCAATAACAGAGAGTGGACTTACCCCACTTTCAAAATAAACGGCTCTTATAGAAATGATCAAAATTACTTTCTGTCTTGATTTCCTGCTGTCCGTCTGCCTGTCCAGTTGTCCACCCGTTTGACCGTGGCCGTAGATGAGAAAGAAGCAGTTATCTGATTTGAACCAAATTTGCTACATAATGGCACTGAACCTTGGCTGTTTAAATTTTAAGATTAGCCATTAGGACATTTGACTAATTATGACCATAATAATTTTATTTTTTAATTTTTCCAAAACGACAATGTTGGCGACAAATTAAATGTTTCCAAAATTTTATTTCTTTCAGTTGTTAACCGCTCCACTAGATAGGTTATTTAATGTAAGGTATTATTCTGTCGGGCTAACCGACCTATGCTTCCGCTTTACCTGTTTTTAATTTAATGTGGCACTCTTTCTCTTGGGCTGTCTGTCGTATACGTAATGAGTACGAGTACGTGCTCAGCTGCTCTGATAAACGATTGTTTCAGATTGTGTGTATGCATATTCAAGTACTTATGTAAGTATTGCCGAAATGCTGTCATTAGAATGATTTGAAATAGTTTCAACTAAACTCATGGAATAATTCTGGTTTTATGAAATCGCGCAAAAATTTTTTTGTCTATTCCAGTACAACAGCAAATAATATACATATGTATATATATCGTAAATTTTTGCAGCCAAGCAAGTGTAAAAATGAGAATAGCAGCGCAAGAGAGTGAGCGACTCTTGAGCCGGTTGGCCGTCATAGAAAAGTTTTGCTAAATATTCGTCGGGTTATTGCCTAATACACGTAGCGAAATTTAACGTACAAAATATTCTTTCTTTTCAAATTTATATTTTTATTCAAACAGTTGTGTGACATTGATTTTTAAAAGTATATGCAGGCTTCATTCCTTCCGCTCTTAAAACTATAGTAAAATAAACTTCTAATACTCTGAAGGAAATATTTATATGTGCAAAAACAAATTAAATTCGCTAAAAATAAGAAGAATACGTAACTAAACAGGAAATGCTATTTTAATATTTGGTGTAGCCCCCACCATTATAAATAACTTGTCTTAATCGGAATGGCAGTGAATTAATCAACGAATGCAGCACAGAATCATCAAAGTTAGCCCATTCTTCCTTGAGCGCGGTTTTGAGTCCTTTGAGAGCGTCAATTTTTGTAAATTTGCTTTTGTAAAAATGCTCCATAGGTTTTCTGCGGGATTTAAGTCTGAACCCACAGCAGGCCATTGCGATAAGGGTATAGTTTTTTAACTCAAAAACTCTTTTCTAATCCTTGCCGCGTGTATTGGCGCATTGTCTTGTTGAAAAGTCCAGGACTCCCCACAGATATCCTCAGCAAAATCCAGCATCACGTCGTTCAGGAGTTCTATATACATAGCCGCATTGGCTTAATGGGATATAAAGCATATTGGGGTCTTTTCACGGTACCCGAAACCAGCCCATACCATAAGGGACCCGAGGCCAAAATTGCGAGAGTAACGCATCTGTCATGGCCGCCTAGAATTTCGCCAATATTTTTGGCAACCGTCCGAGCCGTCCAGGTTGAATTTCTTCTCGTCGCTAAACATCCCATTTCATCACTCTACTTTACAAAATTTTTATGTTTCGTCGAATTGAAGCCGCGATTGCTTATGGCGGGTAAAAGTCTGGGTTTGGCGCTTCGATTTTCATAATAAACATTTTCGCTTTGAAGCAAAATTTGTTGAATTCTGTACTTTGTTACTTCGAGTCCCAGTTCACCTTTAATTTGAAAAGCGCAGAGGTTCCTGCACATGGCAAGGCGCCGAATTTCCCTTTTGTCTCTTTCGCTAACCACTGGTTTTCTTCCACTTCGCTTACATGTACCGTAATTTTGAATGTTATTTAAAATATTTCTGATTGCGTTTTGTTGGCAATTCGTTGTTGCAGCAATTTTTTCTATTTTCATGCCAGATTCATTAAGAGCCTCGCTCATTTTCATAAAAACTGGTGCCACGAGCCATAGTGTTCTGAAAACTTTTATATTATCAAAAAAATGCTATTGTTTTTTTTATAAAATAATTTTACCTTCTTATAAACTTCCACCAAAACGAAATTTTACAAAAAAAATCAACACTTTCAGTCCAAAATCACTTAAAATATAGCACTAATCAATTTGCACTTATAATTATTTCCTTCAGCTGACAGCAAACGCGGCGCTTCTTTCGAAATAACGGTACCGCGATATATCAAACGAATTGAATAATGGATATGACAGTAAACCCCACACGTTGGCAAACATTTCCATATATATGAAAATCACATACAACTCTTCTGGACAAACAAAATTTCTAAAATATTTTTGCACATATAAATATTTCGCTAGGTGTACATAGCTTTAAGACGATATTTTAGAGCAATTAGCGTTTTCCTGCGTTGAAAGGGCTATCAGTAAAATAATTCTAAATTATAATAATAGCTATTCAAGATGTATTTTCCATCTCAGTTATTCGTAAATTTTTGTTTCGAACAACGAAATTTGTTTGCAATTTTTACAGACTTTTTTATAAGCTTTATATTATTGAAATGTTTTCTACACAGAGCCAACCAAGCATAGCCTCACACAGTATAGGCTATAATTTATTTCGAATATTAAATGCGTAGATTCCAAATACTTTTTTTATGTTTCGTTCTTATAAATTTTAATTAATCGGTATGTTTTTATTCGTGTTATTCAATGCTTTTTATAATTAGGCGCATTATTTTCGCAATAATGTGGTATGTAGTAGGTTTGTATATAAATGGCATTTTTGTTTTGGCAATTTGTATGAAAAGTTAAAGAACTGTACATACTAGGTGTATAAAAAAGCCTTTATTAGTAACAATTTCGAAAAATAATAACTTTTCGACCAACCCAACTGGGTATAACTCCATTAGTTTAATTGGTATAGCCGTCCTTTAAAAATGGAGTTTAAAAACTTATTCATAATTTTGTATTTTGAATGATATACACGACCTTTTTCACTCCCACCTCCCAAACTTGCAGATCTGTACGCGGCGCTTCACACAATCCAGCAATTTGCGGCTGCATCAACGCACCCACACCGATGCGCAGCGACGTTTCCAGTGCGAAGTGTGCGCCGCCTTCTTCACCACTTCCAGCAATTTGAAAGCGCACGCCCTTATACACACTGAGCGACGCGACTTCCAGTGCCAGCGCTGCGAGAGTAGTTTCAAATCGGAGCGGGAGCTTCGCCGCCACGAGCCGGTGCACAAGGCGACAAAAGACATTGTCTGCGAGCTATGTCAGAAGGGCTTCACGAAGCGTCGCTACTTAAGCGCTCACATGGCAGCAGTGCATCAGGGCATACGGCGCTACAAGTGCGCGGAATGCAGTAAGGTTTTCGGCACCAAATCGAATTTGGTGTGCCACGCTAGGTGAAACAAACGACGGCCTTTAAAATTGGTTCTTATCTAGCAACTTGTTTTTTTTTCTATGTTCGCAGGATACACTCCGGCGAAAAACCATTCAAATGTTCCACCTGTCCCTGGAAGTTCAATCAATCATCAGCGCTAGTGCGGCACATGAAAAAGCATTCAACGTAATATATAACTTGTAAATTTTTCTAAACTTGATTTTTGAATGATAGTAAAATGTTTCAGAGAAGGAACTGACTCCATTACAAAACGGCAGCAGGAGCCGCTCATGCCGCACTCTTTGGTTAGCAACTACTTGGAGGAGGCAGCCGCAACAACTGTAGCAGCAACATACGCACACCACGCAAACTACAATTTGTTGCAGACGCTGCCCCATAGCAATGTTTCTCCAATGGGTGCGCCGGCAGGCATTAATAACCAGTTGAATGAGACAGCCTTGAGTGGCACAGAATCTACACTATCCTCTGCCGCCACCTTGCCTGCATATGACTTCACAAAGCACAGCATTTTGAATTTCTCCACAAGCGAACAACAACAAACACAGACGCCCTACTAAACAAATGAAGAGAACAAAAAGTAATTTCAAAAGTCCAAATTTTCTATCAAGAAATCACCTTAAACATTACTTTAATTATTCTAGTAGGAGAAGACACATGTTAGCTTTTCTTAGCGTAATCATCGTAGAGACGCAACAACTCCACGCTTGTGCGTGGCCGCACCAAACTCAAGGCGTACTCGAAGTGCCGCCACAAGACCTGCTCCGCATCGAAGCTCTCCTCCAGCGTTTTTAGCGCGGCTTCATGGCACACCGCCTGTAGCTCAGCGCCCGAATAGCCCTCAGTATGCTGCACCAACTGCAGCACGCTGACATCCTCTGCCACTGGCATGTTGCGCAGCTTAATGCGAAAGATTTCGCTGCGCGCGTCCGCATCTGGTAAACCCACGTAAACAATGCGGTCAATGCGCCCGGGTCGCAGCAGCGCTTTGTCGATCATGTCTGGCCGGTTGGTGGCTGCTACAATTGTTACATTTTCCAACGCCTCCACGCCGTCCAATTCTGTCAGTAATTGCGTGAGCACGCGTTCCTTCACGGACGAGCCAGAGCCACCAGCGCCGCTCTCGGAGCGTTCACCGCCTATTGCATCAATTTCATCGAAGAACACTATCGCCGGTGCCACTTGACGTGCCTTGCGGAACACTTCACGTACCGCACGCTCAGATTCGCCCACCCACATGGAGAAGAGTTCGGGCCCCTTGATGGAGAGAAAGTTGAGCTGGCTCTCGGTGGCCAGCGCCTTCGCTATCATCGTCTTGGAGCAGCCCGGTGGACCGTACATGAGTATGCCACGTGGTGGCTTAATACCGAGACGCACGAACTTCTCCGGATACAACAGCGGCCATTCAATGGCTTGCTGCAGCTTTAGCTTGAGTTCTGCTTGCCCACCGATATCTGACCAGTGTACATTGGGATTTTCGATCAACACCTCCCGCATTGCGGAAGGCTTAATGCGTGTCAGTGACGATTTTATATGCTCGGCATTCAGCGCTCCTCTTCCGCCTGTCTTCAAAGCAAGCAGCGAGGCGGTGTAGATCAGATTAGCTAGATCGGCGCCCACAAAGCCATGTGTCACTTGTGCCACCTCATCGATGCACTGCGCCGACAGGCAATGCTCTATGTCGCGCAGCAAACATCGTAATATGGCGGTGCGTTCTTGCGGCGTGGGTGCGCCTACTTCTACCTCGCAATCCAAGCGGCCAACACGGCGTATGCTCGGGCTCACAGCTTCAATGTTGGAGGTGGTGGCCAGTAGAAAAGTGCGTTGCGCTTGCGGCTTGCTGCTCAACGCATCCAGCATCGCCCCAAATGCAACGGAGACTCGTTTTGCTACCTCGCTCGCTTCATGCTTCGGGCACAGGTTGTGCACATCCTCGACTATGATGAGTGTGGGCTGTGGATAGTATGCGTAGGCGCGTTCGAAATGAGCAGCAAGATTTCTTTCGGTTTCACCCAGGAACTTACTGAGCAACTCACATGTGTTCACTCTGATAATGTGTGGCTTGGCATTGGCGAAACGTTGTTGTAGTTCTGCACATATGGCTTCACATATCATGCTCTTACCGCAACCTGTAGAGCCATACAGCAGTAGACCGCGGGAGATTTTTACACCTAGAGGGAGAGAAAGAATTTAAGTTTGAAGTAAATGTAAATAGTAGAAAAAAATAAACTGGACAGAGTTTTTAATATACATATGACGCGCCCAGAGCAAAAACGACTTTTATACCTGCACAGCGCATGTGCGCAATGAGGCGAAAATTTACACTCGAAGCGTTTTTGCTCTGTGCGCGTCATATATACTAATAATAAATATACATAATTGAATTATATTTATTTGCATCTTGCTGCCATATGCGACTGTAGAATCAAGCATTGCATTCGCGTTTAGTCACCTTTTGGCATCGTTTGCAGGCCTAAAGCACACTGCATGGATTCTTCAACTGAAGCCAGCTGTTTGTCCAACCCGCCAATATCAAGTTTAGTTATTGAATGCTTCGTATCCTCCTCATTTCCGGCATTGACAGCTGAATCCTTCTCTCGTTCTATTTCAAAACTGGTAGCGAGAGTAACTTTAAAGAAAGCTTCTTTATTCAAACTTAAGCTCTCAAATGCCTTTTCCAAGCAGGTGTACGCTCCTTCTTCATTCTCAAAGAAGGTCCAATTGGTGATTACAAATTTCAGTGCCTTATTAAAGAAATTTACATATATACGACTGCCCGTAGTGTAGATGAGATGCTTCAATTCATATTTTAAACGACGTGCTACATCCTTCAACTGTGCCTCACTGAACTCGTCGTCGCCAGGGCCACTCTGCAACTTCAAGTGCACGGTTTTTGCCGGCGCAGCATCAACGCCTGACAGTGCTTGTACTTTTAGATATTCGCCTTTCAATGGTGCCCAATACAGTCTGTAATCTGTAACATCAGACATCAATTAAACTATTTTTCATTGGTGGTTTATTCATTTCAGTTTGCTTCCCACCTTCCTCAGACGCAAATAATGTGGTTAGAAACTTTTCTGGCACTGGCCAAACAGCTCGTACCAGTGCTGACACATCTGCACGTGTTACTGCACGTATCACCACTTGCTGGCCAATGTGTAACCGTGCCAAACGTATCGCGCCCTCCGACATGAAGATCAAATTGTTAACGCACTTTGCGGACAAATCGTGCAGTGCATCTACACTGAATGTTCGACGCTCCACGCTTGTTGTATAGAATACCCCATCACGAATATATTCCAGTGATGTATCTCCGGCGCTTCCTCCTGCGCATTGTTCTGTTTCACTAATGGGACACACGTTTTCGTGCGTTTCACGCTCCCTCGATGTGATGTGTACCTTGCATGTTTCACAGTGGTACCAGGAAACCGCAGCAGATTTTTTATTCGATGACGATTTCGGTGGCATTTTATTTTAGTTTTATTCACGGCGTTCGGCCGTAAAACAGATGATTAGATTCTCTTCTTCTTCCTCTGTTGACAGTCTGCTTAGGTCAGTTCGCGTGTTCGCATACTTTTCAAATAAAACAGTGATGGGCAAAAGTTCCTTATGGAAGAGTAAACACCAATACATACAAACTTTGTTATGATAAAAAAGGAAAAAAAAATTTGCTCAATATGTACACTGTAAAAAAAGGAATTTCATAATCTGCTCAGTTATATGTAATGAAAAACAAAACAACTTAATAACTCAAAAGTCATATAAATCTCCCATGATCCTTTCAATAAAAGATCCAAATCATTTTCCCAGTCAAAAAAATCAATTTCCCACCACTCTTCTGAAGAGATATGATCTTCATTTTCCGAAGTTGGAAGAATTTAAATATCAATCTTAATATGAGCAAACATTTTTTCAAGTGCTTCTCATTCCACAGCTGCAGCTGCTGTTGAAAGTTTATCAGAGAGACTATTCTGAGCATCCGGCTTTAGTTTTGGAGATAATACGCGATAATCGATCGGTTGGAAAATATGGAAAATATGTATGTAAACTTGAAAACCGTTTTAATAGCGCTATGCAAATTTTATTAAAATATTTTACATGTAATATACACAAACAGATACGGATTTCTGTACAGATATATCGCACAAATACAAACATAGGAAACAATTGGAACATGTAAATCGAAGGTTGGGTTATCTTCTATCTATGTATGTTCTATGGAATAAGTGGCTCACATTTTCGTATAAATACCTACAAAAAACACATACAAGCATGCAACCATTTCACTGCAAAAGCAAATCAGTCTCTGAAGCATTAACGGACATAAGGTCCTGCTCCATCTGTGTTGTCGCTATGTCTGATTGGTTCAAGAACAGATCAAAATCATATGCACCTTTTTGTGCAGCCACGGAATCTCTATGATTTGAAATTGTTTTCGGATTAGACATGAGATCGATGCCGAAGAGTCCCAATTCTTTCAGCAAGGTCTCGTTATTTTCGCTGGATGGTGGTATTGCTGTTGCTGTGGATTTGTCTCTTGTAGCGCTGATGCCATCTAAAAGAGAGTCGGTAAAGTTTTGTGTTTGTTGAATTGGTATATCCAGTACTGCTGCTGGCTCTTCTACAGCTTCCACACCACAAGTTACGTGTTGGCCTAAACTTTGAGCAATACTATCAGCACCTACACGACTTGCAGCTCTTGCACCATCCTCCTCTTCTTCATCCAGTTCTTGCGGTTTCAGGGTGCTGGATTTGTACTGAAAGTCAGTCTCCTTGAAATCTACTTCAATGGGAAAGAGCGCCGGCAATGCTTCCATTCGCTCTACCACGGTGTAATTCAGTTGCGCCAAGCTGTCCAGCAGACTGCGCAACTGTGTGTTAAGATCCGTCGCATGCTTGCACTCCAGCAATTCCATTTTCTCCAATACATCCGTGCGCAGTTTGGCGAATTTACTGCGCGCTCCCTGGCGACAACGCAGTATGAATCTATACTCATAATTGCCTGTCTCCACGCGATAGAGTGGCTCCTGCAGCGCCGCGAAGCTATGCTCCTCGTCGTCCATCTCCTTCACCTTGAGGCAGTATGATAGATACGTGAATTTGGCATCCGCATAGCGACGCACCGTGAGCTTTGTATCTGGAATCGCCTTGTTTAAGTACGTGCCCAAATCGGATAGAACCGGTTTTATTTGCTTTATGATATTCAAACCGTCTTTCTCCAAATTGCGATGGAATTCACCGAAAGTTCGAAATGCCTCGGAAGCTCGTTGTTGCGGCTCGCGTGCGCTTATTTGAGTAAAGCAATCTCCGAAGGACTTGTAGGACTGTAACACGTCATAGTAGGCTTTCAGCATGCGACGCGCATGCTCCACCAAGCCTTTGTACATTAGCTCAGTACCTTCAAGCTCCTCCAAACGCTTAACCAGCGAATCGTTGCAGAGTATGGCGCGTGAGAGACCCAAAGTATCTGCTGTATTGCTGGACAATGAATCCACAATGCGGTGCTTGAGCTTTTTCAATACGATATCCAATGATTTGCCCTGCTCCGGATCGGCATGCAGTTTATTGTAGTGTATGATGACATCGCTGGGAGCAGCCTGTATCATTTTGGCCACTTCCACTTTCGTTTTGCCCTTGACGCTTACGGAGTTGACTGCCAACAGTTCGTCGCCACTCTGCAATGAGCCTTCACGTGCGGCTGCTGTACCATCGAAGACCTTCGGAATACATTGAAATGCATTTTAGAAGTGTGAGGAGTGCGAATATTGCACAAATTACCTGCACAATATATAGACATGGACACATTGGCGCTCCACCGCCTATGCTAATGCCTATCAAGTTGCCTTCATCCTTCCTGATGGTCACCGAACTGGTAGTAACTGTCATGCCCCTATATCAAGAATGCGTATATATTTTTTCGTTATTTTTAAATGTAAAAAGTAGCATGTACAAATTCTAATAAATAGATAGTATTAAAGTAACTATATAAGTATATACAAAACAAAACATTACATTTAGCATAAATAAATACATACATATGTACATTTTACAAATTTAGAAAAGTAGAAACTAATTAAAGAAAACACTTTACATGGTAATTATATATTCACTTAATTGTTTTCAACTATCGGCTTCGGCATTACTTACATTACGTTCGGTGCAATTTGAAAAATTTCAACAGCATTTTGCTATCGGAACTTGTGCTAGCTAAATAACGACACATTTTTAAACGCTACAATTCCATAGTCTATTAAATAATAAATAAATGTACAAATTAAAATCTTGTTTTAGCCAAAACTATTGCGCATTATTTCAAGGAAAAACTTCTCCTAATTTTTGTAAATGTGCGTTGATTTGAATATTGGATTAGAAGGAGCTGGAAATTCGCATTAATGGACTTCAACGCATTCCTCATAATAATCAAGCATGGGTAATATTCCAGCATGAATTTAAATAAAAATTAATAAACCCGTCTAACTTGTTTTATCACTATTGCAAACACAAAATAAATGACATTGTCTGGAGCGGTTGCACTTACAGGCGTTCGAGCTCACATTTCTGCCTATTCAGGTCAATGAATTTCTCAGTCACACTTTGACCAGCGCACACCACAATGGTCTCGATATCGAAATCAGCTACTTCAACGGGAGGCATGACCTCAGAGCTGATGACTGTTTCCGGCTGTAGCTCGTGCTGCAGTTCCGGGGGAACAGAACTTCGAATAGTTGGAGTTTAGCACTTGTGGAATTCGGGCTTACGACTAGAATCACACGCCTCAGCACTGAGCATCAATACTTACTTACAATGCTGCTGAATTCCAGCAGACCCTTCGACTTGCAGCAAAGGCGTGCTAACATCCTCACACCTTTTAGCTTTTCTTCAAGGGACATTTTCAAAATGAAAATTTTTTACAATAGTTTTGTACGAAAGAGACACACATAAAGATAAATCAAATAATTTCAAGAAAGTTACCAAAAAGTAGAACAGAATCTGTTAAATTATTGATTTGTAACAAAAAAAACGTCAAATTCCGAACAAGAGTAAGATGTATGGAAAAAAGAAAATTTCGTTATTTACCAGCGCGGGTGTACTCACATTTTATCCTCCTCGAAGAAAAAGTCATCATCGGGGTCAGTTAACATTTTTACAGTGATTTTTGTTGTTTTTAAATAATATTTATAAAATTCTTAAGCCGAAAAAGAAGCCTACTTTTTAGCGTGTTCGTAAAGTCAAAGATAAACTGGCATTCACAATAAGAATATGAAATGAAATTGAAAGCAATATTGAAAGCAATAAATTAATAATGGCGCCGGCGGCCATTTGTACCTATTGTGAATGCGAGTACTTAGTATGCGGCCCAAGCCGAATTTTTCGCCGAATATTTCCATTTTGGTGGCATTCAGGGCATTATTATTGTATATGGTTATTATTTATTTATAAATAAATAATTTTCTCCCAACAAAACGACCTTTATTTCTAATTTGTGCCGAGAAATTCTAAGTTTGACGTTCAAGTTAAGTATGCAGCTACTTGCAATTTCTAGCAATATTTTTGAGCCGAATGATATCAATCACAATTACCGCTTCCAGCGGAAGCCTGGTAAGCAGAAAATTTTATTCATTTGGAAATATAAATGGAGGAAGACTATGACGTATTTGGGCCATTAAACAATTTTAGAAAAAGCTGTTATTAGCACCACTGAGCAGTACATGTTGATGCAGTGGTTAGAAAATCCGCCTAGAGGCAACATGTGTCCACTGATTTTCATTTCTAGCAACATGTGTCCACTGATTTTCAAGTGACAGTTCTCTATTGGTTTTCATTTCTAGCAACATGTGTCCACTGATTTTCATTTCTAGCAACATGTGTCCACTGATTTTCAAGTGACAGTTCTCTATTGGTTTTCATTTCTACAAGTTTTCAACGCAACAAGTCGAAAAGTGAAAAATATTCAACTTATGCATCCCAATAGTTTCGATTTTGCCAAAAATCACAAAATTTTCTACCTTTTTAATTCCAAATAAAGAAATAATGTGAATAAAGAAAATATAAAGAAATATACACTAATTTTCAATAAATTTTTAGCAGCCAAGCTAAATTGTAAACAATTGAAAACTTTGTGAAGTGAATCAAAAAATGAGTGGTTCAAAAATTAACTGGAGGAAGTGTTGTGTGTGCTTGGCTCGAGACTCTCGAGACTGCAGAATGTTCGGCTTCCCGAAAGAGATGAGCAGACGAGAGATTTGGCTGGAGCGGTTGGCATTCGTCGCATCCGATTTCGCTACCCAGCGAAAATTCGTCGGCGAAAACCATTTTGAAGTATTATTTGCTCAAAAAAAACTCTTCTGTGGGGCAATTCCAATTGGTGAGCTTTTTACATTTTTCTTTTTTTAAGTTTCACTTTAGCAACCACAAACTTCTTCATTCCGTAGCTCAGTTGGTAGAACCCTTCGCTTGCATCCAGTGGGTCGTGAGTTCGAACCCTCGAAATGTTTTAATTTTTATTCTCATTTAAATTAGCAAATATGTACTTATATAAGTTTCACTTTAGCAACCCCCCTATTCAGGTGGAAGATGCCCAGATAGCTTCGTTGCATAACGGGATTGACGCACGGCTAATGGCCAAACTGATGGGTAGATTAGGTGCTGCCACGGCTTAAATGCTCTTACTTAAATGCTGTTTCTCTTTTTTAGATGTAGTAAGCAGCTGGCCTCCTATCGAGCGTGAGTGCCTCTTGGTGTTTGACGAATTCCCAGTGAGGCCGTCATGCGCATATAACGCTGACGACGACCGGATCGATGGTGTCGTCGACCTGGGGGTGAGCGGCGGCCGCGAACCGTGCTTAGCTCACAAGTGCTTGGTGTTCCTAGTTAAAGGAATGGTGGGCACTTGGGAGTTCCCTTTCAGCTGCTACGCCACGCCATTAGATTTTAATGGTGGGTATATATGCATTTAGTTCTCTTATTATACGATAGATACATTCTCAATAAAAGCAGATCCAACAGCAGCAGCAGCTATTCAATATTTAGGATCAGCAAGAAAATAGGGCCGAGCAGCGGCGTCGAATTAGAAGTCAGCGGCGACAGCAGCAGCAGATCCAAGAGCAGTAGTAGATCCAACAGATTCAACCCAACAGCAGACGATCCAAGAGCTGCAGCAGCAACTACAGGAGATCCAAGAGCAGCAGCAGATCCAAGCTCAACAGCAGATCCAAGCTCAGAAGCAGACGATCCAACAGCAGCAAAGCCCCACTTTTGATGATGACACGCCGTCCACCAGCAATGCGGCGTTGTCTAGAGCTGCGAATATAACAGCCGACAACATGGATGAAATTTGCCAGGAGGCGGTTCAGTGTTCGGAACCAGCGTGCAGCAGCTCTGATAGGCAACAGCCGTAACTACCCTCGCTAGGCTGTGGAATCAACAGCGCATGGCTTCAGCATATAAAAACAGAGATCGACACTTGGTCACTGCTGAAGCGCGAATGTGCGCTTGTTTTTGACGAGTGCAAGGCATTGCCAGCACTGTCGTATAATTCCAAAAATGATTGCATCGATGGTGTAGCCGATCATGGAGAAGCCGGAGGTCGCCAAAATGGCGTATCAGACACCTGTTTGGTGTTCCTACTGCAAGGAGCAGTAAGCGAGTGGGACTTCGTGCTAAGCCGCTACTGCACGGCAAAGGATATGACGTCAGAAGAGTTAAAAGCCAGAATATTAAACAACCTGGCGGCTGCACAAGACGTCGGGTTTAGAGTAAACTCGTTGGTTTGCGACCAGAATGGAACGAACTGTGGCTTGATTAATTTACTATTAAATCGCAATGAAATGGTCTTGAACTTCCGGGGCAACGACGTTTGTTTTATGTTTGATTATTGGCATTTAATAAAGTCAATGAGGCGAAATGTATTAACGACCAAAATAACAGACGAAGAAAATGTCGTTTTTGACCCAGAACAAATGAAAAGAATCGCCAAACACAACAGCAATGAGAACTTCCTTCGATTGTGCGATGAACTTGAAGAGAGCCACTGTTCTTCGCTTACCGGAAGTTGGGCAGATACCGTCGACACCGCCAAGAAGGTGCTAAGTACAACCATGGCAGAAGCCATGGATGTATATCAAATACTCCAAACACGCGACATTGAAGCGGCGAAAAAATCCAAATTAATTAAATTGCTTGGGCGGTTGAATACCGTTTTTGAAGCAAAGAGCCTCTGTCGTGGAGATGTTGAGGCCGTCAGTGTAATCAATGAAAATATTGAATATTTAAATGGTTTGACGACAAGCACCCACCAATTTACATGCTCGTATGGAACTGTGGACGGTGAAGTAATCCGTTCATTGGCAGCAAATGGAAGGTCCAGGCTAAGCCGCACGCTGAATGAACGCCACACTTGCCGCGTGAGGCGTTTAACAACAGCGAAGCATGCGTGGGAGGTGTTCAGCAAGTCGGTGGCGGACGGTATTGGATCGGGCTTGGCGAAAAGGCTGCTGAGTCGACGAGAAAGGAGGTACGCGGTGGCAACGCAACGGTTTGTGCGGGAAACCGCGTTCGAGTTCCTAAACACCACCGGTATTTCCCGATCATACCAAGAGCGGCACATGCGAGACTACATGATAGCCTTGAATAGCATGCGAGGCCTCGAAAAATGTCCGGGTGGACTTTTACGTACAATTTTTTGCAATCCTTGTAATTTTCTTCAATTCCTTGAATTCACTGATGATGGGTTTTTTGATCAAATCCTGAATAAAATTATATAAAAAAAACTTTTTATTAACTTTATTAATAGTAAGATACAAGTGACTTGGAAACAATTTATTTTCTAACTTTTAGTACATTAAATAAATTAAAGCTTATTTTTAAAAAGTTTGTTTTATTATATAATTTTATTTTCTACTTTTTAGTCTTCCATAAATTCAATTTCGAGCTCTGAAATTTTTCGCAAAAAGAATTTAAAACTTGCAGAGCAAAACACAATATTTAGGGTATTCACAGTGTTTCCTATCGTCATATCCTCAATTTAACAAATAATACGGCTGTGATCGACCCTAATATTCGTGGCATATTTGTGGCGCGATGAGTTGTTGTTATTTTGCTTGCAACGCGCGGCGAGCTCGGTCCATGCGCTAAACTCCCGTTGCTTTGGCGCGGTGAGTTGTTGCTATTTTGCGTGCAAGGCGCGGCGAGCTCGGTCCATGCATGGAAATTTCCAATGAAATTGAATATGACTTTTGAAATACGTAGGCTGCCGTGTTGTATTTGATTTTTGTATGAGAAAAGCAAACTTATTTTTATGACTGTTGTATATTCTTATTTCAAATAACATAAACGACAAATATGAGACACTGTGAAAACCCTAATTATATTGGTATTCACATAAAGGTACTGAAGGTAGGTGGTACTGCGGTAATTTTCAAACTAAAATAGTACTGAATTTTGCATGTTCTTATACGTTTCTATAATTTAACCGCGCAGGGACTAATGAGAGCAGGAGTCCTAACGCCATGGGAAAAAGTCGCTCATAGAAACAAAAAAAAAAAGAAAAGCAGTCAAGTGCGAGTCGGGCTCGCGCCCTAAGTGTTCCGTACCAGAAATACCCTTTTTGAGGTTAGAATTCAACCAAAAGAAACAACGAAGAGTAAAAATCAGACAACCTGGCTGTATTCCTAAACGTACTTATGCAAAACAGTGCTGCGCCCCCAATGCTCTACTGATTTATTTTCTGAGTGCTACTGCGATGCATTGCATAAATCAGGTTGGCACCACTTTTTAGTTTGGGAACGCACTTGATGCTCAACATTGCTCTCACAAAATGGAAATTGTAAAAAACTACATATTCAAAACATTTTTGCATTTGAGTACCGAATAAATTCCCAGCAGCGCTAAATTAATTGTAAAATTGAGAAATAGGAGGCGAAATTTAATCGCGTCCTAAAAGTTTCAGTGAAGCCGACAAAACATAACCTAACTAGTACGAAAGCATCAACAAAATTTGTGATGAGCAGTTTGCGCATTCGATGCTTATCGACAACTTGATGCCTGCGTTTAGGAACAGGGTGCACGTGCAAACTTTTTATGTTTGCGTTTAGGAACATACTGCTTTGTACTTATGCAGCGCAACTGACGTTTAGGAATACAGCCCCTCTCTGCTTGGCAGCTCGTACAGTTCTGTCCGCTTTGCTGCTCCTTATATACAGCAGTGCTTCTTCTTCCCTGTTGTGCTCTGATTGGCTGTTGCTGAAATTAATTCTATTTAATTTAATAGGAGTACTTTTCCTTGCCCGTCTGGTCTTTTGTTGGTTTTCGGTTGAATAGCAGCGCTCCTCCTTGCCCGTCTGTCCTCGGAACATTTGTTCATGTATTTGATTTGATTTAATGTTATATCTATATAATATTGGTTGTGATGCATATATATTGGTAGGGGCCTAATTTAGGCATAAATCCTTATATATTTTGTATTCCATAAATACAGCAAAAAAATATATATAGCAATTAGCGGTTTGCCATGAATTTTAATTTCTGTACAGTGTCGTCAAAGAACGTGAAAAACTTTACATATTTCGCTGGAATCTAACTTAAAAATGAATGAATGCATGTATGGCAGAGTTGTGAAGAGTTAAATCAGATTTGATTTGAATCAGTGATTTTACCCTATTTGATTTAAAAACTGATTTTCAAATCAAGCATAGCCAATCGATTCATCTTTTTCTGATTCAAATCCCAATCGATTTGTGGCCTTTGATTTATAAATCAGCTCTCACAAATCAAAAGTGAAAATCTGATTTACCAATCACTTGATTTAAATCAACAAATTTCCAAATCTGATTTACCAATCTTGATTTGATTTCAAATCAAGTCCTGAAATCAAGTGTGCAAATAGATGACAGAGCAGTATTAAAATGTATACTTCGAAATAGTACCAAAAATATCAAAGATAAATTCGTTCCTCAAAAATAAGAATAATTACTTGAAATCGTGAACAAATCATATGTAAATACAAACAACTTAAAGTAATACATTTATTTTATTGAAATGATAGTGAAATATGCAATTATTCGTTCATATTTCTTCACCGAAAATGGCAAGAAAAGTATTTATTTGGGAGAAAAAAAGCAACCCTGTTTCATATGACACTTCCATCAGTGATGTCAACGTCGTGATATTCGTACCAGATTTTGTGCACTTTTAAAGCTGATACGTTTATGAAAATGCATTTATCGTCTGATATCTATTTTTGTGCCATTGTTTGTTTATTTTGAAGACACTATTATTAGTCCGTAACATTTTCGAAGCAGTTTGCCTTCTGTGAAATTAACCTGAGTGAATCGCATTACTTTTTAGAGGTTTTGAACAAAAATAGGCATCACTGTCTCGCATCCGTTCTTAGCACCCGCACAAAAGAGGTAGACTTTTGTGCAAACCACTGCCGCCACAAAAGTGTAATGAATTTCTACCTGCTGTTCCAGGAAACATAACATGTTAAGTATAATATACATATAATATGTCAAATATATGCATTTATTAAAATTTGATGGTTTAGGAAAAGAACAAAGTAATGTATTTATATACAGACACTCCTCGTATACATTCATATATTTTGAAATAAAAAAACATAAATTGTTGTTTTTTTCTTGTGCATACTATTTTGTAGCATCTTATACCTGCTACTCAAATCCACAACTTTCCTTCTAATACAGAAAAATGCAGCTCTGTGTAGCTCACTAATTGTGTTGATTTGGCCAAAATTGATTTGAATCAGCCCAGCGGCCAATCGATTGGTGCTTTTTGATTTCAAATCAAAATCAACTTTTTTGATTTTTGATTTGAATCAGACAAGGGCAAATCACTGATTTGAGATTTTTGATTCAAATCAATATGATTGGTGGTGCCTGATTTGAAAATCAGAAATTTCAAATCGATTGGTGGAGTTGATTTTTAAATCAAAAATTTAAATCAGTTGATTTGTAAATCGATTTTGATTTGAATCTTTTACAGGTCTGATGTATGCAAAGTTTCAGATCTCTAAGGGAGAAAATACACCAGATCAGTCAAAACAACTTTATCATCTACATATATTAACTTGTTCTTCCCTATCTGTGCTGTGATTGGCTGTTGCTCAATCTAATTCTATTTAATTTAATAGGAGTACTTTTCTTTGGCCGTCTGCCCTTTTCTTGATTTTCGTTGTTTGCGGTTGAATAGCCGCGCTCCTCCTTTCCCGTCTGTCCCCGGAACATTTGTTCATGTATTTGATGTAATATATTTAATGATCTGTATATGTATATAATATTATTTGTAGGGGCCTAAATCAGATATAAATCTAGGTGATTACACATTTCGTATTCTATTAATACGGCAAGATTATATTAAATCAATAAAAGCTTGGGCGCTCATGTGTTCAATATTTGTCAACCAGTTACCACAATATTTTATTTAAATTATGTTTTGCAAATAGATTCTAGTAATGAAAGATAAGTGTGAATATGGATATTGAGCGCACAAGCTTTTATTAATAGTAAGATACAGGTGACTTGGAAACAACTTATTTTCTACTTTTTAGTACATTAAAGCTTATTTTTAAAAAGTTTTTTTTTATATAATTTTATTTTCTACTTTTTAGTCTTCCATAAATTCAATTTTAGAGCTCTGAAATTTTTCGCAAAAAGATTTTTAAACTTGCAGAGCAGTACACAATATTTAGGGTAATCACAGTGTTTCCTATCGTCATATGTCATATCCTCAATTTAACAAATAATACGGCAGTGATCGACCCTAATATTCGTGGCATATTTGTGACGCGGTGAGTTGTTGCTATTTTGCCAGCAGGACGCGGCAAGTAAGTTCCTATCGTTTTTCATTCATGTGTGGTGTACCTATAATTATAAACTGAAGCCCAAGTGTGTAGTTGCTTGAAAAGTGCCACGCCCCTTGTCCTACGCCCATAAAATTTTACCAGTGGGACGACACATCCAAGAGGCGACTGCATTTCAATGCTGCACGACCTTTAGTTCCAAAGCTAATCGAGATCAAAAATTTTGTTTGTATGGGCGGTACCACGCCCCCTTATCCAGTGCCCGCCTTATTTTCCCAGTAGAAGGATATGGATGTGTAGTAAGTTCCTACCGAGTTTCATTGATGTGTGATGTGTAGTTCTAAAGTTATACACAAATCTGGAGTTGATAAAAAAAAAATGCCACGCTCCTTATCCTACGTCCATACAATTTTACCAGTGGGACGAAGCATCCAAGAGGGGCCTGTATACGGAATTTCAATGCTGCACGACCTTTAGTTCCAAAGCTAATCGAGATCAAAAATTTTGTTTGTATGGGCGGTGCCACGCCCACTTGGCCACCGCCCGTCTTATTTTCCCAGTAGAAGGATATGGATGTGTAGTAAGTTCCTACCGAGTTTCATTGATGTGTGATGTGTAGTTCTAAAGTTATACACAAATATGGAGTTGATAAAAAAGTGTCACGCCCCTTATCGTACGCCCATAAAATTTTACCAGTGGGACGACACATCCAAGAGGCGACTGCATACGAAATTTCAATGCTGCACGACCTTTAGTTCCAAAGCTAATCGAGATCAAAAATTTTGTTTGTATGGGCGGTACCACGCCCCCTTATCGAGTGCCCGCCTTATTTTCCCAGTAGAAGGATATGGATGTGTAGTAAGTTCCTACCGAGTTTCATTGATGTGTGATGTATAGTTCTAAAGTTATACACAAATCTGGAGTTGATAAAAAAAAGTGCCACGCCCCTTATCCTACGTCCATACAATTTTACCAGTGGGACGAAGCATCCAAGAGGGGCCTGTATACGGAATTTCAATGCTGCACGACCTTTAGTTCCAAAGCTAATCGAGATCAAAAATTTTGTTTGTATGGGCGGTACCACGCCCCCTTATCCAGTGCCCGCCTTATTTTCTCAGTAGAAGGATATGGATATGTAGTAAGTTCCTACCGAGTTTCATTGATGTGTGATGTGTAGTTCTAAAGTTATACACAAATCTGGAGTTGATAAAAAAGTGCCACGCCCCTTATCCTACGCCAATAAAAAAAATTGATTCATGCATTATCTTGGTGTTTACACATGTATGCAAAGTTTCAGATCTCTAGGTAGTCGGGAAGTGGGTGAAGAATTGATTACTAGATTTGACGACATACTGCGGAAAGTGAAGTTAAATATAAAGCACGTCCATTTTTTAACAGATGTTTGATTAGTCTTTCTTCCTCTTCTTTTTCAATAGAATATAACCAATATTTATTATTTTGTATATTTATAATTTCTGAATATTTCATTGGCGAGCGAAAGGGGAATTTTTATTGAAAAATAATTCCTTTGACTCGGCCACCCTATTTATACGTACAGTTGTAAATAATCAATAAAGTTAAACGAAAAAATTTTGTGCTATTATTGCAGTATTAAACTAAATCAACAATGGATTGGGCTGAGGAATTGAAAATGTCTATACGAAAGGTTAATGTCTCTATGAATACAATATTGTGTCATTGTACAACAATTTGAACTTTCTTGCTTTCTCGTCCCAGACTACAGCACGAAAAGGGCGTCGGTCAAAGAGTCGCGATGTGTTAAAAGAGGACAACCCTCCGGCCAGTGGCAATAAGGAGCTCTCCATTGATATAACACTCGATATGGCTTCATCGAGCACAGCTACGCCGGCAACCAGTTCGAGCGCTGTAGACACGGAATCGAGACCGTTGCGTCGCATCTCCGGCGGCTGGGCTGATGGAAGTGTATTGAAGAGTGCTAAGTGAGTGTGGCACTAAATTTTCCTGTCACATCAAATGTAAACCTGAATTTGCATTATTTTAGGTTCAAAAAGAATTCGACCTCTGGCTCGTTTGAGGAGTAAGATTAGACGCATATCAATCTATGCACACTTCTCAAATTATATAAATTTTTACAGTGAACGCTTTCAATATGCGAAACCAAAAGGCACGCCGCCAGACGATGAAATACCCGTTATACCGGATATGGACGACATCAAGGATGAAGTGCTACTCAATGAAATTGTCGAGCCACCATCGTTAGTTGCAACCCGTGCTTATAACTAATTGCCACTTAAAATATTTTGAAATTCGCAGAGTCTCGGTTAATCGTGTGGTAACGCTGAATGAGTTGAATTCGGATTTACTCTCACAAAACGCATTTTCGGCTATCGAGGATGTGGATTTGTCGATTTTGACTCGCTGCCTGCAGGCTCAAGATAGCCTCGACGAAGCTGACGACGTGTGGGAGTGGGAGAAAGCGTTCACAGACGTCATAGCCGAAATTCACTCCGATAAGCCCAATGTGAACACGCAGAAATTTGAAATTGGACCAGATGAACTGCCTCCCACAATACATGCCTAAAGTTGTAGTATAAATAAAATAAACTGGTTTTGAAGTAAACAAATAGGAAGCAAGATATGCTTTGCAGTCGCTTTGCTATTCCAACTTGTTTAATTTCCGTTTAAGAAAAATTTGATTACACTAAATCAATGTAATAGTAAATAACGAGGCCGCAGCTCAGAACCACCACAAGCGGCAGCAGAACCTCGTTTATGTAATATCAAGCGCGCACATCTTCCTGTGCCAAAGGCTGCCGTAAAACACCAATGACTGCGCTTGTTCCCGCGTCAGCTTGCGGTGCTCTCTCCGCTGGAGTTTCATAGCTTTGTTGTAGCAATTTCTGCATGTCCTGCAACTTTTTCTCGCTCACCAAACCGTAATCATCCACAAAATTAATGAGCTCACACACAATAGGTGATTCCACCACTAAAATGTACTGACACGTTTTGGGCTCTAATAGATACATGGTCACCATAGTCGGACTATGGCTTATGGGTGTGCAAGTTAGCTTCACGTCCACTTCGCGAGGTAGTCCGGTCCGGTCGCACCGCGTGCCTCTTTCGTAATGATGCCATATTGAAGCGGAGTAGCCCTGACGTTTAGAACCCTTTTCTGGATACGTGTTTATCCATTGATGGTGCGCGCTTTCCGAGAAGTAGCCTAGAAAGAGTTCCGTTTCAGATTTCTTGTCCTTGTGAAACTGACGCACATGACGTCCATAGCAAAACTCGTAGTTCCACCAGCCAGTGCCCTGCAGCAAAAAGCAAAATAATGTAGATGAGGCATTGCATTGATGGTCCAGCTTACCCCAGTCAAACAGTTCTTGCCGGAAATAAAATCCCTTATGTCCGTAATGGGTGCGTTCACAGCTTTTGTTAACGGCTCACCACTAGCTGACTGTTGCGCTGCTGATTCCGTATCCACATCCACGGCCGCACCACTCATCAACTCCAATACCAGTTTATCCACGTCGTTACCGAATTTATTCAAGAGCATGAAACGTTCGCTTCCAGCTGCTGTGCGTGCCAGCGCCGCTGCAGCAGCGTTCGCCTCTTTCGACACCGGAAAATCATCTTCGGACATTTGCATATCGCTCAACTCCTGCCGCAACATGCTTAAGGGCTTGTGCGGTTCTGTCGGCGAATTGAAACACTTTATGGACACCTCCTTTGATTCTTCGGGATGAAAGGCGGGTAGGATGCACAACAGAGAAGTGAGAATTATGGCCTCATAATTGCACGACGAAGTCTCCTTAAAAGAGTAAATCTCATTTTTGCCATTCTAAAAAGAAAATATTAAATTTTTATTATGTTTTATTAGCATGAGGAGGTATGTTATTACCGGGTAGCAAACATAGCGTATTGTAGTGGTACGGGGGGAATTGATGATGTCGCACATTGTGCCACCACCCATCTCCATCTCAAAATAGGGATACTTTGTGTTGTCAATTTTGATGGTTTTATATTTAATGCCCGATTTACGATTTTCTTCCCAAGTTTTTTCCATCTCTTTGTATCTTTCCATGTTCCACGAGCCCAAATAGTACTCCTGGAATTTAACATTTTTACCTGCGAAACGAATGATGGATGATATGAACAATTCTCAAGAATACAATCGCCGAGTATAATGTACCAACCTTCACGCTCCTCGTGATACTGCCGCACATGGTAGCCGTGGCAGATTTCATAGGACCAGTACGCTTCGATACGATAGGAGCAGCTATGCGTATTCTGGAGTGGCGCCAACACTACATAAGGCGCCAATTCACCATTATTCAGTTCTTGCTCCTCCTTGGAATCTTCAACAACGGGTATCACACAGTCGTACTGCTCCTTTTCGTGCGTAAAGAAAGACTTCAAATGATTGCGTAGCTCCTGTGTATTAAATCGTAAAAGAAGTTATTTCAACTATACATTTGCTTTACGTATCTCGATTGATATTTACGGGATCTTTTTCGAAGTCCGGCATATCAAAATCAATTTTATATAGCATTGAATCATCAAAGTCCTTTGCATCGTGTGCCGTAGCTGGAACCCCCAGCAGAAGAAATAGCAGTGTCGATCCAATCCATTTTTCCACTGCTACGTTGCCCAACAACATTTTGTCAGTCTTTTCTTAATTTGTTTTAGACTTAAATTTATTTCCCTAGCAATTTACACACATTACTTGTAAATAAACGATTGGTCCGCAAAAAATTGTCTACCGTGAATGGCTTTCTCACAGCTGACAGCTACAATTAAACAATTTTGATTGCCATTTCTACAGTACGTTCACAAAATCACCAAGTTACACTGTGCGAAAATCTCATATTACTAATAAACCGATTTAATTAACATTCATCTATTTACTCAAATTGCAGTTTCGTTCGCTGCTAGGCCAAACCAAGTTTTTGTTATAATCCAGTTTTAAAATGGAGCTTGAAGAACGGTACGCCAAATTACCACATGAACGACTATAAATATAACCAAGTAAGCTTAACGGTTATTTTGAATGAAATACAGGGTCCTAAATAAAAGAGAAAAACTTTCTATATAACAGAGGGAAGCGAATATATACAGAGGGTAATACTTAAAAAAAGGAATAATTGTAATTTTAGTGTTAGAGCGCTATGACTTGGAAAAGATGAGAAAAAGTGCAACGTCAGCAAAATTTGCATAACATTTCAATTGAATTTTGTTAACAAAATAAAACCTAACAGCATATGATATATATTTCACCAAAACGAAACTGATTAAAAATCCCTGATTAGTTCCGAAGAAAACATTGTTTGTATGAATAAGGTTCTTTATTTATAACATAAGTACATATGAATTTGCAATTGGAATACAAAAAATGCTCTTTAAAGGTACTGAGAAGTATGCAAAGAAAGAAAAACAGCATTGAATGTCAAACAAGGCAATCGTAAATTTAAATAAAATTAAAAAATAAATAGATAAATAACTTGCTCAGCAATATTTGGTTCTTAAAATAAATTAATCGGCGGTGCACAGACTTCCCATTCATTAGTATGCTATATCACCATAGACTTTAAGATAATGAGTTTGAAATCCTTGGAAATAGCTTCGTATCCTATCACCTTATTTAAAGTCATTAAATTTAATCAGATTTGAACGGCCACGTTATAATATATGTATGTATATGTATGTATGTAAATACAATCAATTTCAGAAGCGCCATTCGAGCTCGCGAGATCGATAACAATATTTGTTTATAATTTCACTTTTTGATTAAAATGTGATTTATTTCTACCTTTTCATATATTTTTTGTACTTATTCGGTTGAACTATTTGTATCAAGGCTGAAATACTTAACTGTGGCTTTACTTGATCTACCAATCGAAATAGCCTTATGATACTCGTATATAATTAAGTTTTTGTACATCAGGGTAAGTGAACAACCTTGTAGGAATATGAGGATGTACGCAAGTGTGTACCGCATCGCTGAGAACGGCTAAAAGCGTCACGTCACGTACCTCAGGCGGGAGGCAAAAATAAAACGTGGCTCATCAGAATTTTCTGATAGCATGCATATAAGACTTTTTGTACACTACACTACGTATATTGGGTTTTGTGCGAATATTTGTAACGCTCAGAGGGAGGCGTAGTAGATATAGTGTTGGAATTGATCAGGAATGAAACCCGAATTGGTTTAGCCATGTCCGTCTGTCTGTTCGCCTGTTCCGAAATACCTCAAAAATATGAGAAAATTGGCGTGGCTCAAAAACTGCCCTTCGCTTGGGATCACGGATGTAGCGCTTTGATAATAGTCGGTTGAAGCGACTACGATTCCTTACTTGTTCTGTTCTGTTCTGTTTTTATTTCAATTTTGTTAAAACGCAATTCCAAGCTCTTTCAACCGCCAAGCTCCGCCGGCCCCCCTTCAGCACACCATGTGCTCACTTGTTGAATATTTACATCGAATACACCGCAATAGAATTTATTGCTAAAAAATGCAAAAATCAACAATGCATAAAAGTATAAGAAATGTGCATAAACAAAGCAAAAATTGGAAAAGCAAACTTGGCAGAGGCAATACGATTACCTGACCATTTTGCAGCAAATATGCAAAGCCGGAAAGAGAAAATTTAAAAAATAAGAAAGAAAGCAGTATTCGATCGAATTATAAACAATTGAGCAATACAAAAAATGCCAACAAAGACATATCAAAGAATAGAGAACAGAAGGCTCATATTAAAATGCCGGTTCTTTATTATGCTTACGTTGATGGTAAACAAAACATTATGACAATGCCAGGAGATGGCGATAAACCCAAGAAAGACGAAGAAAAATAAACTTGTGCGGTCTTGGTCAATTGCATGTGAACCCTGCTTTTGTTCTCTTTCGCTACGGCCGGTATATACGAGTATGTATGCAAGATAGAGCGCATGGTCACTTATTTGTCGACTCCACAAGAAAATTTGTATACATATACCATACGACCGTTCCGAAAGCGTTAAGGCAACATTTGATATTTCCTGTAATTGATCAATTTTGTGACTGCAATGCTAGAATATGACTTCATAATTCAAACAAGTGATAACTTTGATTTTTTGATATAAATTTTTTAAACTCATATAATGCTACAAACTTAATTCAGAACATACGATTTTAGATATAAAAAAGTTAATACAGAAATTGGGGTAATAATCTTGTTCGAAAAAAGTAGCGAGGCAGAAGCAGAGGTACACAGAACCTAACGCTGAGGTTCGATTATGTGAACTTAATTTTTCACTACTTGAGACTTCGAAGCTTTTACTGAAAAATGTTAACAGCCATTCGAGTGTAGTGTACTAAATAGAGTTTATACATATCAGCCGATAACGTTGCCTTTCGTTTTTTATTTGCATGTATGTACATATTTAAAACTCGAACTTATTTATAGCTTTTAAAGTAATCATAATTTAAATACATATTTGCGAAATATAAAGTTTCTTTGCCCGTCTCGATTAACACATTTTTCTAGAATTTTTTCATTGGAATGCAATTTCAATGTTGTCTTTGTATATATTTGAACAGTTGTACTTATTTTACTTCCAGACTTTTCGTTTTATTTAAATGTAGCAACAACAGTCATATATCAGTAAAAATCGGCTGATTTTGCTTATTTACTAATTGTGAAATACTTTTGGCATATTACTTTTGTATTTTGTTTTGTTTTATATTGCGTTGTGGGTTTGGGTTTAAAATAATATATAATTTATATATTAAAATTTTTCTCGAATTCGTTGCAGATAAGACTTGTTTAATATTATTTTGTGATGGTGTGCAACGGGGGGCGGGGGGAGGTACCTGCATTTGTTTTACAGCATTACCTCTATTATAGTTGGCCATCCCTTGTGCGTTGTTTCACTATTATAGTGAAGAGAATATAATAGAAATTAATAGATTATTGCAAGACCTCATAAATTTATATAATTTCATCTTTAAAAGAGACTTTTTCAATATACATACATATGTATATATAATCTCTTTGAGGTGTCGCTTTTCCTTTTACAGAAATTTCAATTGAAATTCGCAATAAGTAGTCTCGATAACCACATTATTAAAGTTTTATGCAAACCTGTTGACTTAAAAAAACATGCGTCTTTTGACGTATTGTCCAGTTATATGGGCTTTGGGGCCACTGTGTCCAACCACTGGCCACTCATACCTCAGTTTCTGTTATAATACAATTTTCTTCGCTACACGCTCTGGAATTGTCAAACTTTCCCGTGCGCTTATTTTCTTAATTCTCTTTTCGTATGCACATCTTTCATCTTTCGAAATATTAAAAAAATTTTCTTTGCATTCATCGCTTTCTAGAGCAGTCTTTCTGGAAATTCTTCGAAACGCCGATACACAACGAAAATAGAAACTAGTGCGACGAACTTAACTAGAGGAAACTAGTCCAAATGTTGACGAACTGTTTAACCAGTTCCGTCGACATCAACGAGGTTTCTCAATACTTACATACTTATAAGCATTGCTCAACATGAGTCACATGTTTCGGCATATTATGGCGCTTTCAACATTTGGTGGCTCAGTTACGAAGTTCTAGAATCATCTACCAGTTATATTTAAACATGCCATATGTAAAATATCAACACTTATATAGAGGATTATTATTATCGGATAGTACATATTCTATTTTAGTAAAGCATTGAAAAATGCAGTTAAATAATCGTACGCCGATATATATAGTCACTAGAAATGCATAATTTCACATACAGAAATTTTTCATATAATTCATTTTCTTCCAAAGGATGACTATTGCCTTGCAGATATTATAAATCTTCAATTGGTGCCATAACTGATATCTTAGAAACCTTGTAAGATAATATTGAATATTTCAGTTTCGGAAGCACTCAAGTACTTACAATGGTACTACATACATACATATATACATATATCAATTCCTCATATTGAAACGCAGTGGAAAATTTTGCCCATACTTTTGCTGTTGTTTTACAATACGCCAAAGATTGTTTATCGTTTCTTTATTGCTCTTTCGATGTGTAGCTGGTTTTTTGTTGTTGTTGACAAAAACACACAATTTTCTTATGCAATATCTTAGATATATACATATATATATATGTATAGCTATAAAATGTAAAAGTAATATAAAAATAGCATTGAGAAGGAAGAAGAAAGACCCCAAAAGCCATTGGCTACGTGCCAGAAAATATTTTAAATGGCATTACAGCAAAGTGTAGAAGCACAAAAAGCCGGCGTACCCACTAAAAAATAATTTTTTTTGTCAATTAAATGCATAGGAATTCTCTCCATATATATTTTCTAGTAAGTATAATGCAGAAGAATTTGGAAATATAAAAGAAATATTAGTACAAAATTTTAGTTGCTCAAGTTTAAATTTATATTTTAAATTATGGCAAAATTTTTCTTCGTAATCTAAAAAACATGATTACAATTCGTAATTCTTGATAACGATTACGTGAAATCAAATTGTAGTCGTAATCGGAAAAGGTAATTTCTTCTTTATTTGATGTGTCCGTTACACATTTAGCAAAAATCTTGTTCAAATCTCGAATTAAATATATCTCATATTTGACTGCTTCATTCCTCTAACATTGTTATGGATTCGAAGCTCCTTTTCGAAACGGAAATCTCTAGAATTCGTAAGCATTTGTTTTTGAGTTGTCTCATTAACAATAAAAATTTTGATACCTCAAATACATAGTTAAAGCTTGCATATACATAGTATATGACGCCATGCAGGATGCCGGATGATATTACAATTCGAAGCAAATTTGGGGTTATGATGGATGCTGAAAAAAGAGTGAATATTACAGAGCTTTTACATATTATAACGACACACAAGAGCATATTTCAATTACAGCGTTTTTAGATTTTTTACTACGCCTTCATGAGGCGGTATCAGACAACCTTCATAACTTTTATTATTATAATCTAATGCGAAGTGTGATAATTGCGTCGACGTGGAGTGGTGGAAATGTAAAGCCTTTAAACGGAAGTAAATTGCTTCTGTAAAAGGTCACCGCTCGGAAATAAACAGTTTTATGCGACGTAAATTGTGCAGGAAGAAGTGTAAAGAAATTGAAAAAAAATTTTTGCCGTGAATAAAAATAATAACAAACTCATTTGCTTTTACAACACAGCCTGAACTAAATAAACAAAAGCAAAGCGAGCGAGAGAGAGAGAAACAGTGAGCAAAGGCGATATCATGTAAGTGTGGTAGCCATTTTGGCTGGGAAAAATATGAGTATTGTACAATATAATAACAAAACGCAAGAAAAAAACTGCCGAAGTGCAAACGAGTTCAACGAGAGGAAGGCTATTTATAAGAAAAGACGTACAAATCAACAGATCGAAAAAAAATATAGTACATATAAGCTGCTTACCGCAGTCAAAGTTCAATCTGTCAAAATCTGCAAAGAAAAAGTTGCCCTAAATGCAATAAAAAAGCTTTTATTTTGTCGTTTTTTTGAATTTGTTATATTTTATGTATTGCTTTGTAGGATTTTGCATTATTTCTTTTACAGTCTCTTAACTTAAAATTAGGAGAGCATACACAAGCAGAAAATACTAAGTAAAATTTAGCTTAGATTCAATTAAGAACTTGTGTGAATTGCTTCTGTTGCTTAGTAAATTTGTGAAATTATAAAGGGGAATTCATAAAATTATTATATTTCACAAATAACTTACTAGCTCAATGCTTATATTAAAAAATTTATAGGTTAACTATAATTAATAATAGAAAATTTAAGTGTAAGTTTTGTTTGGTTTGGGCTACAGCCTCAACCTGCGCACACTGCACGGCAGCACGCGCAAGTCTACGGCTATGTGCCGCAAATTTATGTCCACTTCCTTGCTATACTACTCCTTAAGCGTTCCGTCTAGCCCGCGCAGATGCGCTTATACCAATTTCAGCTCCTTCCTACGACAACGACTGCGATTCCCGTTTCCACTTTCCTGTATACTTCAAATATTGTAATTTTATTCCAATGGATTTTTCTTCTTTCGCTCAGCTCAATTCGATACTTTCTTCCGGTGTTTTTCTTCGCTTGCAATTTAATTCTTCGCCGGGCAGGCCTTCTTATTGTTGTTGGTGTTTATAAGTTTGGTGAGTATTTTCCTGGAATGACCACTGGGATCTGTCCAATTGGTGCGCACGCTGGCCTCCTTCTTGGAGCGCTGCTTGCCGCCATGGCCCGTAAAGATGTGCTTGTCATGGTCGAAGTTGTAATGGTCGTATTCATCGAAGTAAGCCTCGGACATGTTTGAAGTGGTTTTGTTTGAGCAAATTGTGCACGAATTTATTCAAGAGATCGCAACTTTTACTTTGTACGTTTTGATTGTTTTTTAGAGAGTTTAACTTTTATAATAGGCAGTTGGCTTTTTTTTTGCTTTGTTTGCAAACGTTTTTGATAGTATGCAGCGTGTTTGTTACTCGCTAGTCACAGTTCTATAATAAACTGGTAATTTTCGCTGCGCACTTTCGTTTATATACCCAGCGGAGAGCCGCTGAAAATTGCATTTTTGTTGTTGCGCTGAGCTATCGTGTTGTTCGGTGTTTGCCTGACATTGTTGTTGCGTTTGCTTATTTTTTCATTTGTTTGTGCTTGGGCTCCACCAACAATAAATGGAGAGCACAAACAGGTAGAGGAGCCTCTCTTTTTCACTTGCTACTGGTGGCATATGTGACGTATTTTTTGTTGGTGCTGCGCAATTCGTTGTTGGGGTTTGTCAGCTGTTTTTTTTGTTATTTCTTCCGTTTCTTTTGCGCGAAAACTGCAAACAATACAAAATAGTTTTTTTTTGGTTTAATAAACAGCTTTATTTTCTCTTTTTCTCTGATTTTGAAAATGATAAAAAATCGACCTTTCCTTTCTCTGCGAAAGCCACGATTTGCTACATATGTACTATGGCAATTACAGGGTGAGTAGCAATACGTGCCAGCTTTATGTACATACATACATACATACATAGATACATACATATGTACATACGTGGGCATTCTATTGCAAAAATTTCAATGAGAAATATGGCAACAAACGTGGCAGTTCGCTGTTTTGTGGAATATTGTAAAAAGATGTTCAAAGAAATGCTTATTGAAATCGAGAAAAATTTTCTAAAACTGCAACAAATTTCATAAAAGTAAAAATTGTATGTGTAAACCGGGGGTAAAATGGGTGTGTCTTATTGTCTAGCTTTGGGCAAAATTTGATATTCTGCTTCGGCAGTTCCAAATTTCAATATTCGCCTTGCGCCATGAATTTGGTATTCGGCTTCGGCTTTGGCGACGAAAACTCGATCTACACCTATCTGCATTGATATGCATTTTTTAAAAAGTAGACCGGAAGAAAATGGTTGGAATAGTAAGAGTAGCATTGTTAGATTCGAAATGAAATTTCGATTCTGCTGGATTCTAGAAAATCCAAGAATATTTCGAAATTCCCAGCACTCATTTCGTAGAAATTTCCAAAGACCGAAAAGCATCGGCTTCCCCAAAATCAAATATTTGACTAATAGGCCGTAAAAAATAAAAAATTTTCTTTATCCAACTCTGTTTGAAGAAGTTTACTAAAATTGCATTTCAGCGCTTTGCAAGCTGTTACAAGGGAATATAATTATTCGATTGCTCAGAATTCAAAAATAAATTGAATCGCAGCCATAAAGGCATCTTGCATAATTGCGAAAGATAGACATTAGCAGATACAAAGATGCACTTTAAATTTTACAATATGGAAGAGAATAGATTGTCGATGTGCAGGTCACTCATCGATTTGCAAAAGGATGCACGGTGCTCCAATGAGAGACGAATCTAAAATGCAAAATATAGACATGTTGAATTCGAAATTATTTTTAAAAGCAATGCGTAAATAAAGCAAAGCTGATAAATTTTTATTGCCTGCTTTGGCTGCTCAATTTCGATTTCTTGTTCTTTGTTTTTATCGGCTTGTTTTGCTTTATTTATAGATAATTGTTTGGTTTTCGTATAACAAATTCACTTGTGCAGAAGGTTTGACATTTTCTTCATAAACTAGAAAACGTGCCTTGACGCACGCAGAATTGTTTGTTGCTGTTCTTCGCCCAAAAGTTTAAATTCCTTGACCGCATTTCAAATATTTAAACATCTTGTTGACTTGTACACGATGCTGCCGGTTGTTTTCCACCAGTCACCGGCGACTTGTTCTATTTAACCTACTGACGCAATTCTCTATTTCATTTCATAATACAAATTTAAAAGGTAAGCAAAACGTAAAGAATCTTTTTGGAAATCATTATCAATAATGTATTTGCATCTGCTGATAGTGCTCTTATCGTTACACTTACAGGTAGAATTCGAGAGAAATAAACGTGTCTTTCAATATGACTCATAGATTTGTTTTTGTTTTGGTTTTTGCGGCAAATCAGTTGCATAATCGTTCGAAATTAGCAGCTGATTAGGAGGTATACGCAGATACGCAGACACGTCAATTATGTAACGTAATTTAACTCGAAAAGTTATTGAACTAATTTTCATTTCATATATACTAGTATGTATGCACATATATATACTTCTAGTACTCTATTCATATCTAGAGCATGATTTTTATTTTTTTTATGGTTTTTTCTTTTCTTTTTGTTTTGTTATTGGTTTGCATTTATATATACATGCTGTTTATATATACATATATATACAACTCAAACCTAGTAGAAACATTTTGAACCAACTCAAACCTAGTAGAAACATTTTGAACCAACTCAAACCTAGTAGAAACATTTTGAACCAACTCAAACCTAGTAGAAACACGTTGCAAGACAATTCACAATCCGCTTAAAACTCGTGTGAAACATACTCGAATTTTTCGTTAGTTACCGTCTGCTTCTTACTAGTAGCTCCATTCACAATAAGCCGTAAAGAAAGCAGAGTTGCATGAATTGTTACAAATAAAATTGTTTACTTTAAATCCCAGTTTCACAGTGCTTATTTAATTTAAATTCGAATTTAGCGCTAAGCTAAAAATACTCTGTGCCTCGTTTTAACTTCAAGCATTAGATATTTAAGTATACATATTTTAATTTTGAACTGTGTAAATGAAATCCTTACTTAAACGTCATTTAGAACCAATGGACCTAAGAGCACTCCAATGATTTATTTAAAATTATAGTAAGAATCAGCTTTAAGATTTTTAAATTTTTCAACAAAAGTAACTTTCAAGCTTTTTCTGTGTTCTGCGTTGACATTTCCATATCCTGCTTTACATACTCCCAGTACTATTATTTGTTATTCACCCTGACTATTTGTTATTCACCCTGATTATTTGTTATTCACCCTGACTATTTGTTATTCACCCTGATTATTTGTTATTCCCATCAAATGCTCAGACTGTAGACTGAATTTTTGCTTGCGTCATCGTCACACCGCTGACCAATGACGTGGACGCACGCACGATGGCGGCGTAAGTACTTCAATACAAGAATCAAGATTATGACCTATTTGAATACTCAAATGATACGTTTTCTTGCAGTAAGGCTGCCGAGTACCGAAGCTCGAACAAGCCTACTACACTCTTCAATGCGAAGCCAAAGCCCAGCGTGGCAGCAGCGCGTGTGGCAGTAGCGCAAGGTGCCACCTCGGCACAACAGGTGCAAAATATACAAGGAAGCATGGTGAGTTTTTGCTTTGTTCACTAAAATAACTAAATACACGTTTTCGTTCTCTTGCCCGCTCAGTCGGAAGACGAGGCTTTGGCGCGTGCTCTCGCTCTGTCCATTATGGAACTGGATGAGTCTGCTGATCGTAATCGTCGCAATGAAGCAGCCGACACAGAGGCAGCGCAACGTAATGCGACCGTATCGGTGGGCGGTGCGCGAACTGGCCAAGGTCAAGGCAGTGGCAAGGACAAGTGCTCGCTTTCATAGGATATCTTTCGGATTTACACACTTGAGATGCGTTGACAACTTTAGTGCCACAGCTTATATCACGTTTCACTGCATTTACCTACACTTCAGCACTAAGTAGAATACATTAAGGCCAAGTACGACTAACAACAACGACTACAAGTCTCTTGACGTTCAATATATCTGCTCTTGCAGGGCACTCACCTAATTTAGTTTTAAGTTTTAAATGTTTTGTAGACGCTTGCAATGCTCACTTATTCAATTTGTTGAAGAATACGTAAATAGTTATATAGTATATTTTGATATAATTTAATGTAGAACTAGAATATATAGATATATAGGCTGACATCTGTGACATCTGTGCTCTGGGTTTAGCTCAAACGAAAGCTTTTAACATAACTCACAATATAGTAGAAATAAATTTATTTTATGTAGCGTATCTTTTCGTGTTTTACTATTGCACTGTTGCTGCTTCAGCACTTTCCTCAACTCCTGTTGATGCTGCTGGGGGCACGGGAGATAAGGCTGTGGGCGATGCGGCGGAACTACTGCCAGCGGAACACTCTGGCACCTCGGGCACACAGAATGGGAGTGCGTACCCAAACTGCAAAAATAAAAATGAAAGGTAAGAATGCTTAAAAAATGTTTTTATTTCAACGAACATTAGAAATAAAAACAAATAATTGGCGCATCAGCCCGTGTGGGCTTAGGTCTAGCTTTTTCTCATTAACTTGTGTGTGCTTGTTATATTCTAGCTCAAATTAACGGGACCTACAAATAATCGTATCCGAATGGTCTCGGAGGATTGCCAATTCACCGCGTGAAGTGGCGCCGCGCAAAGAAACAATTTGATGGTATGAGACCGGTCTTGAAGCCAGGCCTCCCGCATCAGCAACCAAGCACTTGACTGAGCCTTAAAACGGAGATTATTGGACCGATACCATCCGTTTGAATGAATTGCGTGATTTCTGCCGATGCCTTAATTTTAGAGTAAGGAAAAGCAACAACGTTTTCTTATAATTCCGCTTGACAGATTACAGGTTCAAAAAAGTACCAGTTCTTCTTTATTTGATCTCCAAGGCTGCCGGAAATGCTGGTAGCGAAGAAATATATGAAAATAAGCGCAAGACGTTGTCATGCCTTACGTCGTTGAGTTCAACGAAATCTTTTACATATCTCTAAGACATTAGAATTTTACATAAAAGAACAATAGCAACAACAACAAACAATCATAGCATTACATGGAAAATCAATTTTCCAATCAATTCAGTTCAGTTCTTTAACTGACCTACGATTGTTGCGCTAAATTTTACCTACACTTTGTATGGCTTCCGTTGAAACTATTCTGCCCAATTCGCTGGTATTTCGCTCACAGCTCATTTCTCAGTTGAGCACATTTTGTCGCAGCGAACGGATATCAAACGTATAGCCAAAGCGAAGGCGTCATCTACAACGTACAAAATGCATTACCTCAGAATGCTGCTGCTGCTGGCTGCCACGCTGACCACGACGCAAAGTCTTAGCTTCACTGTTAATTCGAAGATCTACATCGACGTGAAACAGCAGAAAAAACCGCTGGGACGCATCGTCTTCGGTCTGTTCGGCCAAATAGCACCGAAGGCGGTGGCCAACTTCCGACACATTTGCCTGCGCGGCATCAACGGCACTTCCTACGTGGGCAGCCACTTTCATCGTGTTATGGATCGCTTTCTCATACAGGGCGGTGACATCATCAATGGCGATGGCACCGGTTCGATTAGCATTTACGGTGATTACTTTGAGGATGAGGCGTTGAATGTGGAGCACAATCGTCCCGGCTATCTGGGCATGGCCAATCGCGGACCGAATACCAACGGCTGCCAGTTCTATGTGACGACTGTGACGGCCAAATGGTTGGACGGCAAGCATACCGTTTTCGGCAAAGTACTCGAGGGCATGGACACGGTGTATGCCATTGAAGATGTAAGTCGTTAAAAAATTTTTATTCGAGGAACGAAAGAATTTCTACGTACTTCTTAATGCAATTGCAGGCCAAAACCGATACGGAAGATTTTCCCGTGCAGCCCATAGTCATAACCAATTGCGGTGAAATGCCAACGGAACCATTTGAGTTTTATCCGGATGATTATAAGTATGTTATAGATTTGCAATTTTCCTATAAAAATTCACACAACTAATGCTTTTGTTTTCGTTTGATCTCTTCTAGCCTCATGGGTTGGCTCAAAGCGGCTGGTTTGCCAGTGACGAGCTCCTTCATAGTTCTGTTTGTCTTCCACTACTTCTTCAGGCAATTGAATATGTACTGTTGAATATAGTTCATATTAGTAAAATTAATGTCTAGCTGTTGAAAATTCTAGCTTAAAGTGAATTACTTGCTGCTTTAAATTAAATAAATCAAATAAATGTTTCATTAACGTGTATGTTTCTGGATTACGAAACTTATGTTAGCATTTTTTCTATACGTTAGATTTTCGAGCCCGTATATTGTAGAACTTAGAGCAGATTTTCATATTTACGGATTTAAAGAGAGCCTTCAAGAGTGATACAAAATCGACATTAATCTTTTCAATTCATTGCTTTTAATGAAAACTGTATATTTATTCAAAAACTTCAGTAATTTATACAACATATTTATAAAGAACCGTTTTTCTTGGTTAGCCAATTTAGAAACAATAAAATAGATATAAGCAATGATATAAAAATACAAATAAATTAAAGAAACGAAAATATGGAATCACTTATCGAATTTACAAACACATATGTCGTCCGCCAGCTTTGCCAGATCTTCGGTGTCCAAGCGATAACGATACGTTTCCGGTCGCAGCATTTTCTTTGGCAACACAACCTTGATGCCCTTGAATTCATAGCTGCCAAGGCGATCATTTGGTATGGGTGGGTATGTAATCGGCTTGCAATCTTCAATTTCTTCCAACTCCACCGTGCCCTGCTTTTCTTCCTCCTGGTCTACCCAAGGATTAATGTCAACGGGTGCCACCGGCGCTCCGTCTAGCGTTGTTGATTTGATTGGCGCATCGGTTTCTTCCAGCCGCGACACATCAGATTCAAATTCGCCATCGCTTTCCTCGAACAGCACATCCATGTCAATATCCACCACTGGCGGCACGGGCGTATTATCCTGGACGGTTGCGCTGCTGTTGAATGCGGTTTGCAACGGCTTCGTGCTCCACAGTTGACGCCGTGCGCATTGCAGCAGACTCCTCGTTGTCCATATTAAATTCGATAACATTTTCTTTCGTATCTCCTTTGCCTGCTGGCTTCCGATATGATCAATAAATTTATTCAATTTAAAAAATATATAAGTATATTTAATTTTAAGAATTGACACTGCTAACAGCAATCAAAATGATAAATCGATGCTGAAGTTTCCAATTCCAATTATAGTTTATAGCTTTTTGGAATTTGCTTAAATAATATATATACATACATGTTTATACAATTGACGCAACAGCCCGCGTAAATGAGGTTTAAGCCTAGCTTTCTTGCATTGCTTTGATTAAAGTCCCCTTCAAAAGACATTTCCACTTTTCGACCTACGTATTTTTCAGTTGTACTTCAGGAAATTCTAAATGCAGTTCTACAAGATCGACTAACTAAAGATTTTCCGTATGCATTTCAGAAAATTATGAATTTACTTCAGATTTTAAAATTTAACCCGAACCCTAGTTCAAGCACCCCGATAACTTTGCTCTAAAAGATGATAAACTCTTGATTATACAGCTTTTTGAGCTAAAAAGAATAATCTAGCAGCACCGTTATTAGTCCAATTTTCAATCTGGAACCTAAGTGCGGAGACTCTTGTCGAGTTCCTTCGAATAAATTTCTTGAATTAAATGTCAGTTACAATTTAAGCTGTACAACTGTAAAATACATTTCCACTGCTGCCTGGAAATATTCAAATGAGCAACTTTTCTGTTTGCCTTTTTCATACTTATTGTATTCCTTTCAAATTACATATGAAATTGCTTTCAGAAAATTAATTAATTTGCTTGCAACTAAAGTAGCAAACTTGTAAGACTGTGAGCTAAAACACAAGCAATCACGACGAATAGCTTTGTTGTTATTTGCAACCATAATTGAAATGCATTTGTTCTATATCTGGCACATACAAATACGCATGCCACACACACACACACACACACACATGTGCACACACAAGCACATGCCATGCACACGTGCAAGAGTCAACTGACCAACACAAATAGTGCCACCATCATAATCACATCAAAGGATGCCAGGGCAAAACATTTCACCGTTGCAGTAGCCTATCAGGCTTGTCCCAGCTGTATAATTTCGTACAAGCTGTGTGCGTATGTGTATACACCTCCATACATAAGCGCCACAATGGGACGTCGCTCTTCACTTGCCCGTACGCAATGACCACGGTGCGTGTGTGTGGGTGTTGTTAATGCAAATTATGATTTTGATTTGCACTCACACACATGCACTATAGCTCGCACACATTGTCCGTTAGGCAAGGACCATATTCATTGCTCCTTTGCTGCCGCTGTTGCTTCTGCTTCTGCTCATACTCTTGTTCCAAATCTGCTTTTAGGGGCTTACAGCTTGACAGGTCGCAGCTTAAAGCTCTGACGATGTGTTATTAACAACACGCAGGCATTGTATTGCATTTGTATTAGGCATGCACAAATATTGTCGCACATACACACATGCATATGCGCAAGTATTTGTGTGTGACTTAATGCATTGATTGGTCCGCTCGATAGTGCGAAAATTGAATTGCGTTATGCCGCTTCCTCCTTTCCTCTTTAATATCCGGATTGAAATATCACCATACTTATTTTCTTAATAGACCATGACAGCCCGTACCTGGGTTATGACCAACTCTCCAATTGGGAATCTCAAATGGTCTCCCGGCGCTGTCTTTCTTCTTCAACTGCCGCCTCGAAAACCTTCTTCGCATTGTCAAGACATTTACTATTTTGTAAAAAACTGTATTTTGTTTAACGAAATATTCGATTAAAGTTAATACTTTAGAAATTTTTGTCAAGGTTTGTTTACATGTAAGGAAATTTACAAAATTGGACAACTTTTCTTATCTGATACTAAACGTGCGGCTTTTTGTCTAAATTCTTTATTATGTCTTATTTAAAGGTTCTTTCCCTTCCCCTTTCTAAAATTGTTTTCCTTAAAGTGTGCTTTAATTCAGCACCAAGCTTACCTTTCACTTGCATCCTTGTTCCAACAGCTCTGCAAGGAGAATTCGAGTCCTAAGCGCATCGATAATGATAATGCGCTACATTTATGTGTCCATTCGGCGCGCTGCCACTGTTGCTTCGTTCATGCACACACACACACATACACACCTCCATGCACACTCACTCACATAAACAAATGAGGTTACTTTGTACCGCATAAATCACTTCCTGTTCCTCTGCACTCTGTTACTTCTACTCACACACACTCACTCACAGATACACTTGAGTCAATATTTTATTTTTCGTAGCCGCTATTAAAGGATTATCGCGAGTATCTTCATGACACAAATTGCCCAGAAGGTGCATAAAACTGTTCGACGCGTACATTTCAGAGCAATAAAGGATGTCTTCGTGCTATAAATCTTGCGCTTTTTGCTTACCCCGCCAGCAAAGTTCGAGTGTTGGCCAAAGAATAGTGCAGTTCTTAAAGAGGCTTTGGCTTGGTTGGCCATTATTTTTTGAAGATAAGCCGCACTTTTAAAATGTGCGGCGGCCATCCTTCAGCAAAAATAAACGGCTGCCTGCTCAAATGGAAGCATTAAATTGAGTTAACGTTTTCAAATATTTACCTATTCGCTTCTTCTTCTTTTGACATCAAGAAGCTATTATGCAATGGAAGCGAGTTACAAGAAGCAATTTTTTAAAAGTTGATTTTAACTTTATTATAACGAACACAGGACATAGTTTTTTGTATATTACAAAGAGAGAGGGAGAGAGGGAGTGAGAGAGATGATACTTTGTTTGGCAAGGCATCTTTTGCGTTTTTTTAGACTTGCCTATTTATTGAACTCTACTTGACTGCGCGCCTGTTCAGTTCGTTGCCGCAGAAACTTGCCCTTTTCACTTCAATGGCTCACACAAAGTTGGCAGTAGCGATAAAAGACAACTTTTTAAGTGGTTACACACTCGAAAGTCAGTCAGAGCGTTAAAGTTTTCCGACAAGAACGTGGTAGCGATTTTTGAGAGGAAGATTGTAAATTGAGAAATAGTCAGGAGCTACTTGGAAGCTTCGAAAAATTTGAACGAAAGTTTAAAACCGTAAATAAATAGTTGAAAATTTTTTCTGGCTAAAAAATAATAAATTAAGAAGCACAGGTTAACTGTTTGTTCCACTTAGCGGGCAGGTAAGGAAAAAGAGAGGTTGCTTCAGTTCTATTGGATTAAATCGTTTGGAAATGACACACTGAAAGATCAGCTTTTGCTTTGTTTTCCAACTAGAAAAAGAGTATTAAGAAACACTAGCGTAGCAAATAGTAGTAAATATCTTTGGCATAACTTATTAAAAATACAAAAAGCAAATCATATGAGCCAGCAAGAAAGTAGTAATACGAAACGTGCCAAAACGTTCACGATATTTCTCAAAGGATTAAGTAATCATCTCTACTAACAGCAACAAAAGCTATTCAGATCGGAGAGTGGTCCGTCAAAAATTTGCTTTGCGAATGTCCGTGGGATTGTATGCTTCGTACTAAGAAAGAATTTTACCCTATCTATAATATGAGAGTGTCAGTCAGCAGGGCAGGCAGGTGGTTGGTAAGATAAGGGTTCAAAATATGGCATCTATAAAATTCGCATATTTTTCATTAAGTGTGTATAAAAGTAGCTATAACTTATAAACTAGTTCGAGTACTACAAAATCTTTTGAGAGATACTTTCTATACGCTAGATGAAATAAGAAAATTTTTGAAATCGAATTAAAGGAAGCTCTTCTGCGTACACTGAAATACAAGTTAGTTCTAGATTGCCGCTGTTTAAATTATAGAAAACAAAAAAATTGAAATTAAAAATGTTTAGAAACATATTGGTGGCATGCTCTTTCGTACGTTGAATTATCCAGTCTATAAAGAAAATTCGGACGCACGGCTGAACCTAGCAACCACAAACAAAGTTGCCTGTCATTTGAGCGATTGTTTTGTTTTGCCACATTTTTCCTTATACCTAGTATATTGAGGCAAATAAAATAGCTTCTTTTCTTTAAAAAATTCCTTAAATTATTCTTACATATTTTGTTAAAGTCTTAAATTTGATTTCTACGAAAGCGACGAAAGAGAACACGGCTGGACTTTAGACGCTAAAAATGAATGATTTCGGGTTCATTGACTACAAGCGGCCGCAGGGCGCGCAAAATGACATGCGCACGTCCAGCTACTTGGGACATGTGCACATGACCGACACCAATTTGGGCAATCATTTGAACGCCAAGTTCGCTGAGTCGGGTAAGACCTATAGCCAAGATACGTTGCTGGCCAAGGCACGCGTCAGTGATTACAAAGCGAACTATCTGTGGCAGGTGAGACTATTTATTAACAATGTAAGTGCCAGCTCACATAAACATCGCTTCATTGTGTTAGTATGGCGATCCAGATGATTTGCGCAATCCTACGCTGGACCGCAAAGTGAAGTTCATGAAGTCTTTTGACGATTGCAAATTGCGCTTTATTGAGCGTCCGCTGCGCCCAGCTTCTAGCGTGTCTCATCAGGACTATCTGTGGCGACCGGAGGCGCCCAGGGAACCGCCTTCGCCCATACCAATGCCATCAGCAGTGCAGGCCACAAAAATCGTCATAGATCGCGCCAAGCCCGGATATTGCAAGTATTTGGATCCCAGTGCGACCACCTCCCGCCTCGACTATGTCAATTACACGCCGCAAGAGGTGATGGGAGGCGTCGCTGCCAAGGACAACATAACATTCTGGAACTGGGAAGAGATACGCGACAAAACGAACCGTGTCTTCCGTGAAAAAGACGAGCAAATGTGTGAACATATAGCCGCTAAGGACTGCCCCAAACGACGTTGTGAGTTTCCCAGTTTAGTCAAGCATGTTCCCAACTCCGGACTTACAACGGAAGTGCGTGAAAACTACTTGCAGCCACATCAACGTGCAGTAGAGTTCGATATAACGCATGTGCGCAATAGGTTGGTTAACTTTCCGGTCGTGCCGTTTTCCAAAACGACGGAATCTAAACTGTATGGTTCCGGCGAACGTACGCAAAAGTACGTGTAACAACTGAATTGCCAATGTTCTGAAAATTGATTTATTTTGGAAGGAGAGTTGAAATTGAACCGATTTGTTTTAATTATGTACATATTTCATTCCACTACGGAAAACGGGAAACAACTTTTTGCATTCGAGTCGAATTTCAATTCCGAAGCGGATTTCAGAACATAAGCGTGTATCAAATCTACAAATAGCCAGATTATAAACTTCTTTAGAAATTTCAAAAATATATCGAGGGCTTATATTTAATAGGCTGCCGATAATTCCGAATGAAATAAATTGCTTCTAACGGTAATTTTAAATTTTGCATAAAATCGATCTTTTATATATTACTATATTAGTCAGCAAGGCACATTAACATAGTAAGCATTTTCTGCATAGTAATGTTAATGTGCCTTGATTAGTCAGTAGCCTTCAGCACAATATTTGAAGTTATTGACATTTTTAGGTTATGTAAGACGTTTGAAAAAATTCTCGGTGAGATAAATTATGTCACTTTGGTAATACTAAACACAATTACAAGTCAACTGTAGCGTCTAAATTAGCCAGTTTTTTTATTGCAGAAAATGCTTCTGCGATCAGAGTATGCATAATTTCAAAGAGTCAAAAATAATTATAATCTAACGGTTTCATGATGGATAGAAGGATAGGCTGCGAAAAGATCGGGATGGTCCGACAAACTTCCAATGCTGGCTGGGATCGTATTTAAATATATTATTATAAAATAAAAGAAATCGATTTGTTTTCCTTTTCTATATCTTAAGCCTGTAACAACGAAACACGTATTACAAAATATTGGTCTATGACATAGTAAGTTAAAGTAAATTTTTCTAAATTTGATAATCTGCCACTAATATAATTAATATAATAATTCTATATCAATTATAGAATTAGCTCTTATATGTTTTGAAAGCAGCAGGCAAAAGATTATAAATTGAAGTGCAGAGAACGTCATCCGTATCCTGCACACCATTGCTGTCTTTCGCTACATATATGGGAATGTCTTCGTGCGCAAACTCCATTATGAACTGTCGGCAAACACCGCAAGGGGGCGTTAAGACGTCTTCCTGAAAAGCCACAACAGCTCCGGCCACGAATTCGGTGTAGCCCTCGCTAACGGCCTTGCAAATCGCGGTGCGTTCCGCACAAGTTGAAGGACTAAAGGCGGCATTTTCGACATTACATCCCGAGTAGATGCGTCCACTTTTGGTGCGGAAAGCTGCGCCCACTTTGAAATTGCTATAGGGCACGTATGCGAACTTGCGCGCATCAATGGCGGCTTGTATCAGCTCTTTGCTCGCGCAATCTGTTGGTTGTGTGCAAACAAAGTATGTCACATAGTACGAGTAGATACTAGATAAATTATATGCAAAGTTACCCAAAGCTCCGAAAGTTTCTATGTGTTCCTGGTAGGCTGCCCTCTGAATATGCATTGCTATATTTAAGAAACCGTTGGTTTTGATGTTTGCCTGTAAAAGGGATCACTATGTAATGAAATATATATACCAAAATATAAATTCTTTCCGTTGTGGAATTGGTTAGCACATGTGTTGATACAATATTATTCGTATGTCATTTGTGAAAACCGTTGACATAACAACATATGATAGCAATTGATCGTGCGACGGCATAACAAAAATTATATATGCGCTGCATAAATTTGAGAGATGATTTCATATGCATTTGTTCGCATATACTTACCATTAATGAAGTTCCGCGGAATTTTCGAAATGTTGCCAGCATTTCAGTTTGTCTGTTACCACGTTTAAACGACAATTCAAATGCTTCTAATTCAAACTGTTTTAACTCACAAAGTACGGTTTCTTGGGCAACGTTTCAAAATGGAGCGAGTGGAAGCGATTGTGAAAGTGGTTTAAAGATCAGCTGCTTTTCGACATTTCTTCAATTGCAATAAATCTAGTCTGAGGGCAAACAAATATCTGCAACTACTGTCAAAAGATCAAGACAAGATCTTTTCAAGATCACCGAGAAAAATAATAAGCAAATCTTTAGAAGAAATGAAAAACCACTTTGCATGCAACGTGAAGCGCTCCCATGTTGCCTACGCCAAAACATTAGTAACAGTGTTGACATTTAGCCATACATCCGCTAACAGAAATAATACTTAGTCCCTACATACAATTGGTGATTTTTCTTTCTAAATTCACTGTTAATACCCTGTTTCATCACCAAGAGCATTTGACCGACATATTCACATGCAATTTTCTATTTTATGAAAACAATTTTTGCTGTTTGATGCCTTTAATTCTTGCTGTTTGAATCTTTAATTTTCGTTATTAAAAATTACATGCCACCATTTTCAAGGGAAAAAATTTATATTTATTTATTATTTTTTTACAGTCGGTTTAATATATCTTTTTTCCAGTAAATTTAAGATTTTTCTGCTTCGCCTTCTTATTAATCGTATACTGCGAAACATTAGAAGCAAAAAATATAACGCTTCTAATTAATAAAATCTCCTCAAATTCGTACAAATGAGAATCTAACAAAAATTGCTATGTGCAAATTGGGACTAACGAGTAGAGATGTCAATTCCGCTATCTCGGAGCAATTTTTTTTTTAGAAATCCCTGAATTTTAGATGTAAGAATACAGAAAATATAAACAAGACCCTCTAGCTTTTTTTTCCCAGTACCGAAAACCAGCTAAATTTGTTTTGTTACAGTCAAATATTACTGTATTTAAATTTAAATTATGATTCATACGAAACCACCAAATCTATATTTTAGATAAACTAATAAAATGCAACACTTTCAAAACACAACAGTCGAATTAGCAACACTGGTGAATATGACAGTTCATGGGAGACAGCTGTTTCAAGGCGGCTCGAAAATTCTTGTCAGTTATCTGGTTCGATTTAACTAATCTCCAGGTAACCCACTAGTGCCGATCCAATCTACTTTCTTTGCTTTCAACTGGCGATCTTAACAAGGGCATGTCATAGGAAGGTATTAATTGGTTACCTTCTGCATTACCATTCAACAGCGACTTCGCTGGTGTTAGGGGAGCAGCAACACCGATTTGAATTAAATTCAAACCATATTTTCTTTACACCATTATCAATAGTTTAACATTGTCTTTTTTGATTATGTGCCTGGTTAATTTTAAGAAATATTACGTATGTACATACATATTTATGCAATATGTATATAGCTTTGTCATTACTTTGAAATATGGTTCCTTATGACACATCATAATCTGGAAAAATAAGCAATTGCGAAATTTTAAAACAAAAAAGAATTTTTTTACAAAATTTTTATAATATTTTAGCTTAGTTGCTTAGAAGTTCTATTTGCATTCAAGTGCATTTTTCAAGTATTTTTTATCGTTTCTTTGTCAATCGATCAACGTTTTTATAGCCTTCTTTGTTTGATCGCTTTAGAGAGAAAGCGTCACAGATAACGCCAACTTTTCTTAGAATTGATACTGCAGTTCATTTGGTCATTGTTTTTCCGAACTGCGGCATTAACGATTTGTATTTTTAATAAATAAATATTTTGCGTAAGCTTCGATAAAACTGTTGATATTTCAAATATTTCCTGGAAATTTAAGCAGGAATAACGTAAAGCAATTGCATGAATAAAAACAGAAATTTCCTTCTTTCAATATTTGCCGCTTTAATTTGCGTATATTCCGTTGAAATTTGATGCAAATGAAAACATTGCGCGAAACTTTCAGCTCATTTGTTCGCACTTGCCCATTTCCGTTTCCTGCTCACTGCACTCTTGCTGTGCCTGCTGCTGAAAACTCTTTCAGTTGATTTGAAAAAAGTTGATGTGAGAAAAAGTGAAGTAATTTAATATTTCGCTAACTCGCAGCGCCCTCGTTATGATGTCCTTTCACCGCATGCAAGCATTTCTTCTGCCATGGAAATGTAAAAAAGTTCAAAAGTATTTGCCGAATTAAGAATACTTTTGCCGCTGTTTGCCAAACACAGAAACACTCACATTCCATTTAAGCGTCGCCTTGAAGTGTTGCTGTAGCATAAGGAATGGAAGGCTGCAGTTATTAACGGAAATTTATAAAGTAAAATTCTTTGCAAATTATGCTGTGTGCTGTTTACGTGCATCCGCAAGAAATGTGTGGAACTCTTGGAACAAGAAAAATAAATTTCCATTCATCTTGAACTTCAAACCACAAAAATATATTTGTATATATATAAATGAGTTAAGTCCTTGAGAAGTTTCTTTCTATGTTTGTATGTATTAGGGAATCAAGCCCGAAATTTCGAGACATTTCAATCCCTTTTGAATCTTGGGATTGAGCTTACGGAATTGTTAGATTTATTTAGTAATCGGATTAATTAGAAAGTTTCAAGAAAATCAGAAAATCTAACTATTCAACTTACAGCAATTCAAAATGTCAAACATTTTATCAGAATAATTATATTGCATTTTTAAGTTTTTAACAAAAATTTGTGTTAATACTTCAAGCTATTTTATTTTAAATTAGACAAAACTTCTTTGTTCGAGGTTTATTCAAAGTATTCAAATAATCTTCAGCATTTCCGTAGGTAATTAAAATATTTAATTTAATAACAATTCATAACAACTGTAAAAACTTCGCTAGAGAGCAAACTATAGAAAATTGTAGCGCATATTTTTAGCCAAAGATAATAATTTTGGCAAATAAGGGAAATAAAAAATGGGCGCATTTTTGAACTCGTAATTTAGCTGGTAATAAATCTTTTGGAATCGAATTAACTACTTTAAAGTTCTGAGTACTGAGATATACGCCAAAAATTTGTTATCAAAATTTGTTTCTCTTAAAATTGGTCTACTCCAGTCCCAGAAAGACTCGGCTTAACGGGTGTCAAATTTTATATCCTGTAAGATGGCGCTACCAATTTGCACAATGCATGTCTTATTCAGCATATCTTAACTTTTTTGAATCTTGCTGAAAGGGTCTACAATATATTCTAGGACTGATTCTAACAGTTTGAGTAGCTCTTTCAGAATACTCTCTAACAACAGAAAGAACATTTCATTATTTTGCTAAAAATTGAATATGCGTGTCCACGAATCGAAACAAGAAAATTCAGTTGCACTGTGCCAAACGAGCCATTTGTGTGTGAATTTATTAAAACGGTGCTCAAATTAGGGAAGCATCAATCTTGAAATGCGCTCAACTGTGAAAAATTACATGCTTATGCTTAATGTGCTATTGTACGTACGTACATATGTATATAAGTATGTATATAAGATTGCATGCGTGTAAACAACGCTTGTAGTTGGCGTATTTCGAGTAAATCAAGCAAACTTATTGATAGTCAATAACAAAGTGAGCTCCATCGATCGACTTACTTAATATTCCTAAAAGCTTCATTTATCAATACAACATCGCTCACACACACACAGTGAAACGCTGCCAGAGGCAACCACACACATGCATATAAATACATATAAACAAGGTAGTTGCACATTTCGATACGATTAATCCTATAAACCAGTTCGAGCAAGTAAAGGGTTAGCCTGACAGAATGATTAAGATTACGACTAAGATCTGTAGTGGGGATCCAGTCTCCTAGTCATCGCCAGCTAATTTATACCTACTGTGACAGTTTTCCATCTATTTTCAGATCTTCAAGAATGTGTAACTTCAACAAGATATGCATAAATATCCTTTGTCGATCTATACGTGATATACTGCGGTTGTAGATATAGTACATATGTACATTATCTAGGTAGTGAAGTCTGATACTAACTAGTCAATCACAGTTACACACGACAGAAAAATATTATACACAAAGTAAACGAGGGCGTTCGACCACTGAAAGCAATGAAATTGTGGGCGCGTTGGAACCACTCCCATTTTCCCGTATGACATATAAGTCTAACACTTTAACGAAGAAGCTTCGAGGTAGCTGTACTTAAGGGCCCATTGAGGGTGTGTCTGTTGCCCAAATTAGCCCATTTCAGAACTTGAACTATGAGAGATTTCAATGTCAATGCAACTATGTCGGAATTGAATATGCCATTTTCTCGCACGTCTGGCTTCGACGGACAGACGCACAACCCGAAATCGAAAAAGGCAAAATTTTCTGATCATTTCCATATATGTACTTATGTATATGTATATCCGCGACACCTCCCTTAAAGAATTTCAAATTTAACACAAGCTTAATATACTCTGTTAAAAGAAAGGAAGGCCACACAAATTACAATTTCATTTCGATATTGACTGTATTCAGATGTATTTGACTCAGACCAGATCTACAATACTTTGGATATGCTTTAGATAACTATCTGAAGAATTACTTTTTATGTTTTTATTTGAGATTTTTATAGTAATTTATTTTCAGATAACAACTCGTATCTCAAACATGCTTGGAAAAATCGGCTCTTATTGGAAGGGCCACGCAGATGACTGCACAGATCAATCGCTAATTTTTTAAATGTATGCCAAAATATAGCTGACTGCTTGAAAATTTTAAAATCTGTCAGTTTGTGTACCGCACTTTCAATTTTGTGGGCGTCACTGAGAAATTGATATTATAAGAAAAATGTAAATACGAGAATAGGAAAAATTTTTGATTTCAAAACATTTTTCACTATTTTTTTGGCAAAAATTTCTAGGCACGTAAAAATTCATTGATCAACACGATGATTTCACATTTTTCTATCGCTCTACACGATCATATACATGCTATCTTCGCAATGGCTTTTGACATGTCCACAACTGCTTTAGGATAAAGTCAACGAACTTGTGAAATTCATAGGAATAATTATGTATCTTTTCTTTGAAATATCAGCTGAGTTTTCCGTAGAACACTTCTTCAATTTACACCAAATCCTTACCAGTTTGCGATACTCTTTGCACAATTCACTTGAGCACGTTGTACTCTCGCTGATATTCGACTTCAACTGGCAATCATAAACAATAAACTTAACTATGTTTGGAGCTTTTGTTTAACAGATAACAGCATTGCCTACACACTGAAAAAAATGAAAAATGTACAATAAATTGAAGCTAATGTACACAATTAATTTCGGTAGTAAGTGCTATCTTTATACTTCGTAGGGGTCTAACAAGATATTGTTTTGCCTGTGACACACTATCGCACTTGAACTAGATTAATGCAATATTTTTTGGTTTATAAGATAACCGTTTAGGGTGACGTAGTAACGACAGAGTAGACTAGTTGACAGCTAAGCGAGCTATGGTAATTTTTAATGAAAGAATAGTCAAGTACATAAGTTCAAGTTTAAATTGGAATATTTCTTGATAATTTATGGAGATATGTTTGAAGGCAGATGTAGAGCAGGCGATCGACACTCGTCTAGCTCAATTTCTGGTGTAAAAGCGAGTTATCTTAATTTTGGTGAATGCTCGTTTATATTTTGTAGACAAAAAATTACACATTTTAGTATGATTTATGAATGCTCTCTTCATATTCTTCTTCTTCTTTGAAAAAGGCAGTGAATAGAGGGAAGTATTCACGAATACTTAAACTCTTTTATGATTCCATTATCTTTAACATTTTAAGTCGTTGGGACTATTATGGATAATACCAAATTACGACATCCGTGGCATGCTAAGGGTATTCACAGCTTCGTGGTATTTACTGTGGTAATAATACCACGTGGTATTTTAAATTTCGTTTGGTACGTAGTATTTTACATTTTTGTTGTTTTCCATGTGAAATAAAAATAGCATACCATTTTAGACTTAATGATATTTACAGGAAATCAAATAAATTACTTATTAAAGGATTATCATATTCATTTCATTATATTTCTTGCAAGCCAATTAGTTTACTATTTTATTTGAATATCGAGTCTTTTGCTCAATCGAATTGTTGAATATTCTAAGCACAATCTTTTGTGCTATTGCCATAAAAAGTCTCTTGGCACTTCATCTAATCTCGCTGTAAGATTCTAACGAAAAGATACACAAACAAACAAGCAGGCGGAATGCTTGCTGAATTGAAATTGCTGAATTTAGCAGATAATTTGTCCGTCCATCCGCTCGTTCGCCCTTTCGCTCACCGGTTCGTCCGTGCATCCGTTTGTCTGTAATTAACTGATTATATTTTGTGTTGCTTTGTGTGCGCTGCAGCTGTATGTGCATGTATGTGTATACATAACAAAGTGCATTCATTCAGCTGCAGCAACTTTTGCAATTGTAGCACAATTGTGCAATTGAGCACTGTAAAATATTTTACTGTTAACCGATATTGAGATCAACCTCTTTGAAATCGAACCCATTCACAATTTTAACGGATTTGAAGCGTTTCCATTTGTATTTATATTAGTCGAACCGAAGCAATCAGAAACTAAAGCATTTGTAATTTTTCTATTGAACCTCACTAACCAAAAGCTAGAGCTAAGTAAAAAAAGTTAAACTAGTTTAATGAAATAACTTTCAAATTTTAAAGACAATAAAGCATTCGAAGTTGAACTCATAAAACATACACAAATCAGTTGAGTACCTTGCGGACTTCGAGCTATTGCTGCTAATTATAATTAGCAATATTTTGTATTCATCCGGCATGAATGCCGCTTGTTCACCCTTGCCAATGCGCTCGGCATAAAAACTTTAATTCCAGCTGCTGCTGCGGAAAATACGCACTTTTGCAATGAAATCTGTTTGTGTTGTTGTGGTTTTAAGTTGTTGTTTTTTTTTCAAATTCTAAAGCATAAAATAACATGGAAAAATGCTCGAGTGTTGCCATGAAACGCAAACAAAAAAACAGTTAAAAAAACCAACATGCACGCGTGCCACTTCACTCCACTCCGTTGCAATCCGACAAAATGCAACACTGTAAATTTTAACTTAATTGGAATTTTAGTGAGGCGCACGGCGAGGTGAGGCGAGGTCAGCGGGCTTGGGGCTTGCCGCACGAAATTGTGGCTGTTGACTCACATCTCTTTGCACTGCACCGAGCATCCGAGCATCCGAGCATCCTTCGCACGCTGTGCCATTGTGCCAGACAAAAGGTGTGAAAAGGTACTGTTGCCTTTTTTCTGTTGCTTCGCACAAAGGCCTGCTCGGTGGGGGAGCTGAGCTTCGGCAGCTGAGCGAGTGGCGTGTCAGCGGTTGCCCCATGTGTGCTCATGCTCGCGTGCGCCTCAGTGCATGCTGCAGTGCTTGTTAGCCGGGTTAAATGCTAATTGGCGAAATTCTGCTTTAAATGGCTTTAATTCGACGGCGGCGAGAGCATAATGGCTGAACTAGTGCATGCGCGGAAAGAGGGTGAAATATACATTAGATAAAACTCTGGTAGTGAGTGAGCGTTACGCATAGACGAACATGGCCGCTGAAAGTTCTCAAAAACTTGAACGCGCGTAAAGTCGTTCAATTTCAAGGATTGCAGCTATTTAAGCTGCAATTATAAAACTCGAAACTTCCATGAAACTATCTGGCCATTATTTGAATACAGCCATTTAAACTTTTGAAGTAGATCTTGCCTTTCTAATATGCTTGAGGCAAACTAACAGTAGCTATCGCACAAATAATTATTTCAAGCTATAAGAATTCACATTGAAAAGTCGCTGATAAGATTTTCTGGCAAAAAACCAAAAGCTTTATGACTGTGCCCCATTTGGGAAGGCAAAAACAATTATGCAAAATATTGTTGTTTTTCTATGTTTTAAAATTTAGTTAGTTTAATGCAGGAATTTGCTCTTGCTGTCTTTTCTATGGCAAAAGTAAATCCAAAAATATGTTCGATAAACTTTCAAATGATAATCTGCGCATAATCTAATAATGTAAAGCAGTGGCTATGTTTGCCCGAAAACTCTCTATGTGGCCAACAATTCGCATGTATTCAGAGCAGGGCTGTCGATTCAACAATGTTTTTGTTTTTACCATTAATAATTTCAATAATGGCATATTCGAATTTTCAGCATGGAATTTTTTTTAATTGCAGACTGATATTTGCTCATGTTTAAAAGGTCTATTTAGAAATATTCAGTTAAGACAATTTTGTTCACAAAGAAAGCATGTCATTTCATTTCATACATACATATGTATGTACATATATGTATCTCCATATTTGGACAGATATCTTCAAAGTATACTACAGAACTTACTTTGCCCACCAGACCAATGAATTCAGAATAATATAAACACTTCAAATCAACTATTTTAGATTGAAAAATACTTCATTGATTTAAAGAAAAGTGGTTTCTGTTATTGTGCAGTGGAGTTTTTGTTTAATTGATACTTTTGCTGCATCATTCCAGGGATTTAGTTGCTCGGAATATTGGAATATATTGCACTGGTACAAAAATTCAGCGCAGAAAGTCTGCTAAAACTGCATGCTAAACACATTCACATGCGTGGAGCTGCTGTTTCCTGCCGTGCCTTTGGCCTGCGTTTGGACTTGGCACAGGTAGCCATAATTTCCATTTTTGGCATTTTCGGAAAACATGCCAAAATGCATGCTGCCCTCTTTCTGCCCTTTATTGCAGCAACAGCGAAAAGTTGCAAACAGAATTTCTGTTTGCGGAAATCATTTTCATATCCGCTGCTGCTGTTGAAGCACGCCGCCTGTTGCAACGCCAGCTCCAACTCCTATTCGCATATTCAACTGAAAGTTTGTGCCGAGTTTTGCAGAGGTGCGCCTTCCCCCCTCCCAGGTGAGCACTTCGGCGAGTGTGTTTTGTAAGCATTTTCAAGCTGTTATCATGTTGGCACATAAGCATAGACATCGGCGTGCAACGTGTTATATTCCATACTCGGCTATTCAACACAGAGGCAAAGCGAAGGAACGCAGGCGCCGGAAGTGCCTAGCTTAGCACATATTAAATATAACTTGAGATAATTTTAGTATGTAAATTTTGCAGATTGAGATCGAGCTCAAATGTGCTGTTGTAGAGTGTACTTGTACATATTTTGTTGTTGTTGTTGTTGACGTTGTTTGTGTATAGCGAGCGAGTATAAAGAGCTATGCGGAATTGGCTTACGATACATGCCAATGGGGTGCTAATTCTTAAAGCGTACATTTTGAATATTAAAAAGGTGCTAAAATACTTCCGTGAAGTAGAGAAAATTAACGGTAAAATTTTATTCAATCCATCTAGTACATAAACATTTTCTATTTTGAAACTTTTTAAATTTGGTTTTAGTAACACACCCCCAAAAACTTCAAAAAAATGATAGCTGTGAAATTAGGCTGCTGAAAATAATAGAACACATTGGAGCTGTGCTGCTATGCGATTGATCAAAGATTGGATCGATCAATCAGTTACTTCGAATATATGATTAATGAAAATATTAATCGTCATTAAATGAGAATTCTTATCCATGTCATAAGCGGCCTCTGAAAATTAATTGTTGGTTGGGGCTGATATTTATTTGGTCAATATAATAGATATAAATAAATTTCGAAAAAATATTTGTGCATGCTTACAATAAAAGTGCCACACTGTGCGGTGTGATCGAACTTACAAGCTAATTTGATTTTCCAAGTTATTGCAAAAGTGTTGGTAATGCAGTGTTACACTTAATTAAGGACACTTTTGAGCTACACAAACTCTTACTAAAATGCAAATGCCAAAGATTAGAGGAATCGTTGGAAAGTAATTGTTTAAAAAAGTCGCTTATCTTGAGCGATTTCGAATGTATGCTTTTATTATTATTTAGTTTTGGCTAATACCAACGGTACCTGCACCAATAAAGAGCATAGCTTCCAACCGCTTTCCCTTGCACACATGCGGCAACTCCAAATCGTTGAAGCAAATAATTGAATTCTAAAGAACCTATTCTTTCGTCCTGCCAATGAGTTCCAATTCACTACTCAATGTCAATGTTGCTACTCAAAATTAATTACAGAATCACTTGTTCGCATTTGCACAAATTACCCTTTTTGAATGGCTCTCATGAATGTCATTGTCCCGCACGACTTGCCAATTCAATTACATCTTGATGAGTAGGTACTCGATTTTTGTAAATAACGACAGGCTCATTACTGGCGCGCGCCGATTAACCTCATTAGGTAGACGCTACTTTTCTCTAATAAGCTGTTGCTGTTGCTGTTGCCATTGTTGTTGTTATAATTAATCTTGCAAGTGAGTTGTTCAAATGTTGTACTAAATACACTTGCAAAGATTAAGTTAAAACAAAGATGAAAGCAAAATTTCAGTTCTTTCTTAGTTCAGGGAAAACATTTTATTGAACCAATGGAAAATGCACTGCGCTATCAAATTGATTCATTGAATTATGTCGATCTTTTGGTTGTTTAAGTGCATAAATCGAAATTCTGTGGCAATAGCAACTGACAATACAGAAGCTTTTATGGAAATTCCAAAAATTTCTTAAAGATATTTTCGAAAATTGTTCGTAGTTTCCACTTTCTTATTGTTGAATAAATTAATAGTGTAATATCATGTCTTCGAGGAAATTCCTTTCGTTAAGTAAAAAATCTCAAATTGTTGAAAAAATCAGAAAAGAAATTTGCGTTTTCCTGCAAAAACTACGAAGCTATGCATTTACATACACAAATGTTTATTTTGAGCAAATAAAATGAGTTTTTGAACAAAGAAATGTCATCCTTGTTAAAGTCAACAAGCTGGATCTTGTGAACAGGCCTTGCAATAATTAGTTTACTACCTATATATACAGACTCGACTGTAATACCAAAAATTAATTATAGTAAATTTTAAAAGTGCCAACACTGCCATACACAGTTTTAAAATACTCCTGTAAACGAATTTATTACAGTGTAGAACAACGCTTTTCCGTCACATCAATCACAGCCAGTTGTCACAGCCGCCGCCCAACTTGTCATCTCTCTGTGCTGAACAGCAGACAGTGTTGAAAATAATCACATTCCCCTAAACTAATTTGCTTAACATGTCTGTCTCTCCTAATGACATCGATGGCAGGGAGACTTAACGTCAAGCATATCGGAAATTGGGTATGTTGCCAATTATTGAATGCCCGACATTGAAATCCGCATTTCTGTTGAATATTGAGAACGTTCAGACGAACCGACCTTCATATAATAATTCGCAAATATGCTTACGTTTCGTAAGCGTGTGTGTGTTTGTTGCTGGATTTAATGTAGCGAAAAATGATGAAATTGACAAATATGTATGTGTACATTTGAACAAGCATAATCACGCATACAAACGCATACATACGTGCATAACGGTCTATTACACATTTTCCCGCACAAAAGCATGCAAGGTTGACCCAATGCTGAATACTTCACCAACACAGTCATGCATTGTAGAACAAAAGGCAGCTGCGACGCGGGAGAGCAACAGCTAGCTACATTCCTATATTGATATTTACTTTATTCAATGTGTTCTATGTAGAATGGTGAAGGTAGCTGAAGTCCTGCCAATATAAAGTAAATTGTACTCGAATGCTGTCACAAAGTACCATTTTTTACTTAATGCAATTTTAACTAACTAATGCTAATAAGAATATGTATTAGTTCATTTTGTTCCCCAAGCGAGTAGCAGGGTTGGAATTTAATAGCACTGCTTCTGGCATTTCATTTTGAAATATAGTATAAGTTAACCTTTTCGACCCGGAATTTTTTCCTGAGGCTCGAAAATTTTCTTTACTTTTAATCATGTTGTATTTATGCAAGAAGTCCTTGAATATTTGGTCGAAAGAAGGAAGGGGGGAAAAAGTTTATTAAATTTACATTTCTTTAGTAAAGCTTTCGTACATTTTGTTTCTAATTTTTACTAGGGAAAGCAAAAATTTGTAAAAGAGATTTATAGTGGCGCTTTGAATATTTAAGACATTCCAAACTAACTTTAAGCTATTGAACTTATTATTTGCCTTAGATTTGTATGTTCAAAATTATGTAATCGCCTATTTTTATTACCAAAAAAATCATTCATTTCAATAATTTGAATGAAATAATAACCCTGCATGACAACTTGAAAAAACATAGTTCACAAATACTTCGAAACACTCAAAGGAAAATTCGTCGTTCATTTTTTTCTCGCATTTGTACTGCAAGTGCTGCACCTCATTTTTATTGTTTTTATAAGCAGGAGCAGCAAAACACACACTTTGCAAAATATACATGAACATATGAAAATGTCAACATATACTAAAAATAAAGAAACATTTATGAGATGAAGAAATGCAAATATGAGAATTTATGTTGCAGGTGGCAGATGTTTGGCATTACTCATACGCACCGCAGCCCCCAGAAATGGGGAGTTCCCGCTTGAGAAATGTATATTCGTGTCATGGGTAGTGCAAAAATTGCATCTTTCTCGAGCCGGTGGGAAAATGAAAAATGACACTTTACTTTAAAGAAAATTTTCGGTTAATATTTGCTTTAATATTTTCATTAATTCGCTTTGAAAAAGTTTGTAGAAGTTTTGCTTTATTCTTGGAAATTATTTGATGTAACAGAATAGATCCTTTGTAAGAAGAAATTTATGTAGCAGTTCACATTACTACGAGCTTAGATCGTATAGATAGTAGTTTTGAAAATTTAGGTTTCCGGTAGCTCAAAGAAATAGTAATCGCCTCGGGGACTTTGGCAGAGTTCATACTTACATTCTTTGGTAGAGTAGTCTTACGATTCATCGAAATCAACAGTGCCATTATTATGTTGGTTCCGAAGACCATGTCCGGTTATAAAGCACGCTGGCTCTTATTGTTACTATCGCAATTGTTTAAAATTTATTGATTTAAAATTTTATATATATAAGTATGTTAAATTTTATGCAAAAATGTCGAACGGCAGTTTCAGTATTCTAAATCAACATTGAGCAAAGAATTCAATTGCTAGTATCATTTGCTACACAAAAGAATATATTGTATATATATTAAATCGATAACTTTTATGCCGTTATTTAAGATTCGACCCGACCGAAAATTGCCTCCTAGATTGGCACGCAATTCCGAAATGGATATCATTCTGCTGTAAAAGCAACCGCTCCAAGCAAGTAAACTTATAATAATTGCCATTACTGAAGTGGTCCTTCATATTGGCCGTAGATGTTTAGAAAATAGTAGCAAAGGAGTAGCAGCAAACGTTCATCAACTTTACGTAGAAGCCTGCAATTACGCAAATTGGAGCAAAATTTTGTAAATACTGCTTTTAAGGTGAACATGCTGACAAGAGCGCACGATGTGGTGGGCTTAAAATGCTGTCTAAGAATGTTCGTACTAGTACGAACGTACGTATGTACAGTTGTGCTCAAAATAATAGCAGTGAAATTTCGTAAAATAATTGAAGCCTATTCTATATAAGTCTATATTTACAGTAAACCATAACACTTACGTACTCATTTTATAAATCCCCGTGATCGAACGCAACGCGAACACGAAGCCAACGCCGGGATCAAAAAACGGCATTTTGTAAATCACTGCGTAATTGTGTTCGTCGTCTTACGGCATCACATGAGCTGTCACGTTCTTACGAAAAAGAGTTGTATTTTTCTTAATTTATCAGCCAAATACAAAACACACAAAATTTGCTGCCTCCATTGCATACCTCCCATAGCCTAGTGGTTAGAGCGTTTCACTAGCACGCTAGGAGTTGTGAGTTCAATCCTCAACCGCGATACTTTTCTTTTTTTTTTGTGATTTCGACCCTCAACCGCAGTACAAGAATTTTACTTTTTTTGTACTTTTTTCTTTAGTATTTGTCTTTAAAAAGTATTACTGTTGGGCGCAAAAGTGACCGGGGTGCCACAATTCGCCGTGCGGGGGTGCTGGTGAGGCCTCGGAGTTTAAATTGGCAGGAGCACTGAAAACAACCTAGCTCAAAACGGGGAATGAAAAGAGGGAGCGTGGGTTTACGTTATAAATTTAGGTTAGAATTTATTTTCATAGCAATACTTACACTATCTTACTAATAGCTGCTGCTTACTGGTCGGGGGTTCAATAGCGAGTGTCGGTCAGAAAAGTACTGACTCAATTCGGGCGCCGGTGAAGCCGAGCGCCACTGACAGCGCTACTTGCGCCCTCTAACGACCAGTAGCATATACTTAATATCTAATAATATATTGGAGTGATGCCACAGGGCGTCATGGCGTAAACATTCCGCCCACCTTGCAGCACCACTGCAACTAATAACTTATCTAACGTACGAGATAATGAACTACAATATATATATATGGGGTATGCGAAAAATAAAAATTTAGTTGTATTTTCCATTAATACCTCAGTGCAATTCAATTATTAATGAAAAATGGGCGGGGGTAGTTTTATATCACGCGTTGACCGGACCAACAAGGTGCCTTTTGCGGTCAATGGTCCGACTACAAATGGTGGGGGCCATTCCGGGCGAATACCGCGGTGCAAAGTACGCGATCTATGGTTCGGGATGCCTGCACGAGCATCGCGGGACCGAGCTCGTTCCTTGTCGTATTTCTGATGTGGGTGCCGGCTTCGGGACAGCCCGGCTTTCACATTTTGGAGCTCTCGATGCTCACGTTTGGTTGTGGCAGTTGTTCGGGCGGAATTCCTCAGGTCGAAGTGTAGTGGAGGACGGAATTTACGCTGGCTATGGGCTTGGCACGGCTGTGGGCAAGACGGTCGTGGTATTGCTGCACTCCGGCCTTCAGCGTCCCTGGTTGACGACGCCCCGGGTGGGCAATACGAGCGGGGTATTGCTCCACCCTGGCTCGCCGCCCTCCTTTGGGATGTCAATGTTGGGCAATACGATCGCGGTATTGCTCCATCTACGACCATCGTCTCCCCGTCTACTATCGCTGCGGACGGGCAATACGGTCGGGGTATTGCTCCTTCCTCGACCATCGCCTTCTCGGGAGCTGCTCCGTCAAATGGGCAATACGGACTGGGTATTGCTCCCTGACTGGTCAGCAGCTCATTACCATCATCGTATTTTTTCGTGGTGCCTTCGTTACAGAAGCGCCAGGATTCTCGAGGTTGCCGCACTGGAGATATCTGGTTGAAGTAGGCAGCAGGTGATTCCTCTCGCGGGGTTGACGTCGTGTTGTGTTGGGTTTCGGGCAGCGGCAGATCCGGGGTGACCTGCAGCAACGCCTCATCGATCGTACTGGCGGGATGTTGCAAGTGCAGCCATGAATGATGGCGCTGCTTGCACTGTGGGCAACAGAATGGGCTTTTACATTCTTCTAACGTGTGCGAATGGGCTAAGCAATTTATGCAGAGCTGTAGCCGTCGTACGACTGCCCATCGCTCTTGCACGGGCATCTCCCGGAAGGTAGGGCATCCTTTGAAAACATGCCGTTTAGATGCACATAGCTTGCATACGGCTGGGCTGGTGTTTGCCTGATATGCGTTGAACTTTCGTGCCGCACCATTCGGAGGATAGATCGGGGTTTGGGCGAGAGAATCAATAAACTCGTTCATCTGAGCGGCGCAGCAGACATACGTCTGGTAGCAGGATCGGTATTTTTCCTTGACGATGTTCGCGTTGGCCGCATCGTCAGCAGATCCTGGAACGGAGCGCATACTTTCCTCGTATGCCATCTTGACTCGCTGCCATACGGACTTGATTTCCTCTCTCTGCACCTCAAGTGTGTACGGGGTGTGGTCGCTCAACACTTTGCTGAAGTTGGTTTCAAACTCCAACAGCTCATCAGCCAAGCGGACGAAATTACGGATGACCGACATTGTATCAGTTAGTGGAGACGACGGGATCAGGTTCAGTTTCCGGGCTTTGAATTTTCCGTATGAATTTTCTGCCGGGGTGCAGAAAATCTTCTGTACGAATTCGGGGGATGCCTCTTGAGATCTGATTTAATCTCAGTAGGCAGTGGCCGAAATGCCAAAACTAGCACGGTAGGTATTTTCTTAGCTTCGGCCAAAACGCCGAAGTTAGAATTTGAGAAGAGTCGGGTTGCCGAAATTAAAAGGGAATCAAGATTAGGAGATTTCTTAAAATCAGCCGAAAATGAAAATTGAATTGGCCGAGTTGCCGAAAATGAAAATTAATTCGGCTGAGTTGCCGAAGTTAAAATTTTAACCGAAGAAATTAAATTATCTGCCGGGGTGCAGAAGATATATTTCTACCATCAGCCGGGATGCTGAATTTCAAAATTTTTTCGCCCGGGTTGCCGCAATAAACGATTAAATATTTCATAAAATTCGCCTATAGGATATCCACCAAATATTTGTTTAATTTTCTGCCGGGGTGCAGAAAATCATCCATACCAATTTGAATTTAATTTGAAAGCAACAGAAATTAAAATCTTCCAAAATATTTGTTTAATTTTCTGCCGGGGTGCAGAAAACTTCTGAATAAACTCATCCGAACTTTAAATCCACAAATATTTATTTAATTTTCTGCCGGGGTGCAGAAAACCTTCCGTTTAAATATGAATTTATTTTCTGAAGCTTTGCCGAAGTGCCGAAACTCTCAATCGCATTCATTCCTTATTACTCGGCCGAAGGGTAGAAATCGGGGTAACTATTCATGTTTTCTGAAACTTGGCCGGAGTGCCGAAGCTAGAAATCGGGGGCCATTAATATTTTTAGAAACTCGGCCGAAGTGCCGAAGCTAGAAGGCGGACAAATATGAATTGATTTTCTATAACTCGGCCGAAGTGCCGAAGGTAAGAATCGCATACATATTGCCGTGGCCGAAAACTCGGCGGAAGTACGGAATAAATCAAAAAATTACTTTTCTTCTTTAAGTTCGGCCGAGATGCAGAAATCGAAAATCGCAGGAATATTAATTTATTATTTAACTCAGCCGAAATGCCGATATGAAACTGAACTTAATGTTAATTGAACTTCTAACACTCGGCCGAAGTGCCGAATCAAACGAGTCTATATTTATCACCTTAACTTCAGCCGAAATGCCCAAATTAGAAATCCACAAAAAATTTACTAAATAAATTTAAAGTGGGGCAGGGAATTAATATACATACATATAAATAATTTCAACTGCCTACGTAAGTTTCGTACTATTTCCTACCGGGATGCAGAAAATCGTGCATTAAATTTCCTACGGGGATTCTTCTTATTGTTTGTTGCCACTGCTCACAGTGCAACAACAACAGTTACTCTTTAGGCAGCCGTGGCGATGAACAAAAGAATAATAGAAAACAAAACAACAATTAACCCAAAAATAACAACAACAATAACGACGCCAGTTAAGCGTCGTGCACTGCAAATCTTTAATTTAGCAAAGGGTCAATGTCCTATTATTTCGACGGAAAGGCAGAAGAAATTGCAAACAGATATTGGTTTTGTAAATCAAATTCGTATCGCGGGCCGAACACGAACTCCAGTTCGAATTACATCGACCGACAATAGCAAAATTGATTTTGATATCTGTCGCAATGCAATATAAAATTTGGATTTTATTTTCGAATGTTATTTACTATTTGATACTGAAATGCAAAATCGTACGACCGTAAAATATAATTCAGTAAATTTAACGGGTGGCTTTTACGAAGTGCAAAATAATACGAACTATTTTCTGCTGGTGTTCTTGTTATTATTTGTTCACTGTCCGCTAATATGCACCAACGGAGAAGTGACAAAACAACAACAACAACAAGTGCACCAGCCACCTGCACTGCGACGACTGCAATGGCCTGACCTATCCCAACACAAAAACGCCAACAACTATTGTGTGCCTATGCACAGCGCAAAAAAGGGGATAATTACGGGGATTGGTGTGCCCCTATCTTTATAAATTTCGATAAATATTAATTTATTTACTGTTAAAATACACATACATTCATGTTTTACAAATTCTTTAGCGTGGCAGAGGAGTCGGGGTTTTTATTTTATTGTATTTCCCTGCAAACGGGCACAAAATGGCCGGGGTGCCGAATTGGTCGCGAATTGCACTGAGATTGAAGTATAATGAAAAATACAACTTACCCCTTTTTTTCTTGATTGTAGATATATGTATGTGCGGCAGAAACGTTGGGGCTTCTTTGGCCGCTGTTTCCCTCGTCGGCGAGTGGTGACCGCTGATGAATATCGGTGGGGCTGCAGTGGCCCTTTTATAAAGTTGGCGGCAGGGGCCGCTGTGTCCAACGTTGGCTGAGAGATGTAGAAAGTTATGTTTCAGCGTGTGTGATGTGAAATTTCTTGTGTGAATTTTGATGTTTTGTAGAAATTTGATGTGATGTGTGGATTTGATGATCGGTGTGATTCAGATTAAAGTTGTAAATTTTATTGAAGTTGAATGATTGTTCGGAATGATGTTGTGATTGTGTTTAATGTTGTATGCAGCTTTCTTTAAGTTGCACAATTGTGATCGGGTGAATTTGAGGTTGCGATGAACTTGGTGTTGTATGTGAATATGATGCTCAAATTGTCCGATATATCTCGATGTTTAGTGTTTGCGATCAGAGTTGTGCAACATGAAAAGAAAATTAAAAAAAAATGAAATTAGTAAGAGTGGAAATGAAAACTGTAAAAAATGTGTGAAAATGAATGTGTGTGTAAGTGTAAATGCTGTGGTATGAATGTGACTTTGTGTCGAGGTTAAAGGTGCTCCGCTGTTGCATCGACTCCGAGCCTCATCCGGCTCGAAGGACCAAATGTTGGGCGCAAAAGTGACCGGGGTGCCACAATTCGCCGTGCGGGGGTGCTGGTGAGGCCTCGGAGTTTAAATTGGCAGGAGCACTGAAAACAACCTAGCTCAAAACGGGGAATGAAAAGAGGGAGCGTGGGTTTACGTTATAAATTTAGGTTAGAATTTATTTTCATAGCAATACTTACACTATCTTACTAATAGCTGCTGCTTACTGGTCGGGGGTTCAATAGCGAGTGTCGGTCAGAAAAGTACTGACTCAATTCGGGCGCCGGTGAAGCCGAGCGCCACTGACAGCGCTACTTGCGCCCTCTAACGACCAGTAGCATATACTTAATATCTAATAATATATTGGAGTGATGCCACAGGGCGTCATGGCGTAAACAATTACAATACTTATTATTCGCTTCTGCAGATTACCACAAATCAATTTTCACTCGATATTACCAACAATTTTGCGTTTAAAAATCTGAACGCGAGCTCAAACCCAAGTGAACGATTTGACAGTTCATGTGAGTGAATGCGCAGCGTTGCGTTTTATGCAATACCGATTTTCATATGAAACTACGTAAGGCAACGCGAGCAGTCACTGAGTGAGGTGATGCGTTTTACACAATACCAAATTAGTGAACGCGGGGTGAAGTGAGGCGTTGGGATTTACAAAATGAGCACCTTAATTTTGTTCGGATATCTGATAGATACAAGTTTTATTTCATATAAATTTAAATACGCACATAAAAAAATTTGATACCATGCATTTAGCATTTCTAATATTTATTGGAATCGCCAGTTGAAAACAACGAACAAGTTTAGTGCATTTTAATAGTTGCTCATATAAAGCTGGCTCAGTAGCGCTAGTAACCGAGGCTTAGGACGAGCTTTCTTGCATGTGATCTTGTTCTATTGTATTTCTAGCACAATTTAACGGGACCTACAAATTTGTTCCAAAGTCGTGTTCGAAAAGGACTGAGAGGCTTTTGTTTTTCAAAGAATACTCTCGGAGAGTTGTTAATTGATGGCGCCGCGTAAAGAAACAAGAGCAAATAAAATTATTTTTTCATAGTTGACTTAGGGACTTATACTCTTATGCATCGAATCAGTGACTTCACGCATAAGAAACCAATGACATATCCAACGAGCAACTTCAATGCTTCTTTTTCTTGATACTCATTCACTTTGATATCAGAAAAAGTATAAAAGAGAGGCTTCAGATAAGAAGATTGCTCTGCTAGAAACTTTATGGAAAAGGACATGATACGCTTCCTTTCGTATTTTCTCAGATAAGTATTGTAATGCTTTCTGAACACAACTGTACATGCATAAACAATGTGTGAGAGTAAGTGCATGTATCGTTATTTTTGGGCTGTTACCCCGAATGGATTTCATAAATTTGATATTTGGAAAAGGTTGCCGATATGTGTTACACATTCCCCGGAGGTTTATGAGACAAGCGTACGAGTGAGTTGACTGCAGGTGAGTGTCGGTGAGTGCGCTGGTGAGGCTGGTGTGTTATGAATGTGGCTCATGCACACCATTTGGCACATAGCTCAATTTTAATATGTGCGTTGACAGCATACTTCAATAATTTATGCATTTCGTGCATGGCCGTAATTGCTTTCTGTGACATTGGCATTGATGGACTGCTGCCGTTGACTGACTGTCTGTGTTGCTGTCTATGTATGTACATATGTCAGCAATTACATGTGCGTATGCAGTATTAGCAAGGGAGCACATAAAAAATGCATGCGACATGCACAGAAGCCTTTTAGCCTGTCTTTTGCTTACTCACTTAAGGTGGAAATCGTTGGTAACTCACTGCGGAATGATACACCTTTCAATATTTTATAAGCAGAGACAGCAGTTATAAACAATATTTGAAAACATCTCCAAATAATTACTAAATATAGTTTTTATTTAATTGTTTAAAAATAATTGTTATAAATGTGGTCTGTGGTCACAAGTCATAAGCGCCTAAGTACTATGTTCTTCAGGAGAGCAGTTTGAAGTTTCAAATTCTCACTGAAGTACTTCTCACTGATAATTTCCGTCCTAAATAAGATAGAAACATGAAAATTTGACAGCATATAGATTGAGACACGATGTCATTAACAACTCAATTTCATTCTATCTCGACTAAGGCGGTTATGGTTTGTAACCACAGATATATTGTTCATTTCTAACAATTATAAAAATCAAACATTTCTCCCTATATCCAATATAGGGTTTATATTGGTTTTTCATCACGATAATACATAAGGAAAAACTTGTTTTGGTTACAGGTAACCATTATACATAAATAATGAAAAATATTTTAGTCCTTCATAACGCTAATACTTATGCATACAACAAAACTTATTTTGGTAGCGGACAACTAATTTGAATGACCTCTTTTGTAATTTTATAACCAATATAAATAAAATATTGTTTGGTTCCGCTTATTCAATATTCATAACTATATTTTTTTTGGTGCTACGTAATCAAATTATCAGCAATCATTTTCGGTGCCTAAACCTTGCACCAAAGTATGCATATATTCATTATATGTTCCTGCAATGTCAGAGCAAAAAGTCCATTTCGAGCGCTCAAAGAACTGCCCTCTTCCGCAGGACATTTCTTATACGCAACGACTCAGAGAATTGCAGCCATTTGTGGCCATTTACAAGTTAAGTACATTTCCATTTCATTAAGTGCACATCTTAAGGACGACGCGCACAATGCAACAAGGCAACTCTTTCAAAATGGCCAATCTACCGTAAATCTTGTCAACTAATTTGGAAATTGCTGCCGCACTATCTGCAAGCAGCATGATTGCGTGTAAGCAGATGATGATGTGTGGTTGATGGCCCACATGCACTGCATTTGTGGTGCAACTACTCTCGCAAAATGCTTTTATGCACTGTCAACTGTCAGCAGCACTACAACAACAATGCAGCGCAGCACAGCACAGTTAGAAGCAGCACCAAAAGGAAATGTCTGCGTAGCGAAGCTTCTTTTACCTTATCCTGTCGAAAAATGTTTTCAACAATATTCAAGATGCCGTAAAATTGTTCAAATGCGGGTTTGTGTGCACAAAAGTCAAATTAAATTTAGCTTGCTTTCTTGTTGTAGCTGCAGACAGTGCCGCCCTTGGCTGTTTGAAGGTCCTTGAGTATATAAAAATGTTGACGGAATATTAGCATGCTATTTTTGGAAGTAAGTAAAACGTAATTTAAATTCCAAAATAAAATTTTCCTGTTCCTCAAGCGCGAAGCAAAGGGGCAACCTTTTCAGAGGAAAAATATTAAAATATTAAACCATCGAAATGTTGTACTACATTAAGGGCTATTCATCCTGTTTATTATTCAACAATGTTTTGTATGATCGCATCAAAAGGCTTAGTAACGAAATAACTACCAATATATCTATTTATAATAATTGTTGACGCATATGAAATTTATTAAGTGGATTTCTGCAATGGAGCAGAGCATATGTAAAAATGAATTTTGGAACGGTATTACTAATAAAAAATACGTTCTTTAGTTCCTCAAAAACTATAAAATTACAAAATTATTAAGAAAAGCGCCACCACTAGCGGAGTCAAGCAAACAGCTGTTCAACAGCTGGGATTCTGCTAGTAAGTAAGTCAGTAAAGTAGACATAAACAGGCCTTCTGAAAAAATGCGCGCTTGTGGATATGCTACTAAAAATTATCCATTTACATACGTCCATGTCTATGAGTCTATTATCTATATGCTTACACACGAGAAGCTTCTCTGGCAAATTCTGCATCTATAATAATTAAAAATATAATTAACTCAAAGTTCAAAAATTCAACAGATATTTTTCAAGTAATAAATAAATTGAACTGTCAAATCGTGAAATAGCGTCAAATGTGAATTCGCTAAAATAACTTATATTGGAAAATAATATACAACTATGCGGCTATTTCGAGAGAATCGTATCTTCGATTTGGGGCTCCTCTAATTAGCAAGCTATATGCTCAGCGCCGGATTCATACAGAGCTTAAGACGGCACTGTCTATAAACCTATTCTTTAGCTATCTTGCTGTCTACATCTTTACTTTGCTGCACGCTCTCTCTCCACTTCTTCATTGTTCCGCTCGACAGTTTGTGCTCCTGCTGGCCGTTAAGCTCCAAATGGCTCAAGCAAATTGAAAACAAGGTAAAATGCATTCGTGGCATTGGAATTCGCCAGCGCATTTTAGACTGTTGTACACGAATTTTGCATGCACATAAATATCTGTTTAGGAATTGCCATTTGCTGCCTGCTTCTTCCCACCTCCGCATCCGCATCCAACCGCCTCCTAGCACCAAGTAATTTAATTGAAAATTTTCTCAGGCCATTGTTTTGTACTTGTCGCCGGCGGTTCCTAGTCGTATTTTATAATTGTACGATTTGTGTTATACAAATTTTTGTTCCTTGTCTTTTGACCTTTATTGTTGTGATTTGTAAACTCGAATTGATTTATGCGCAGATAAATCATTGGAAAGTGAAAAGCGCGTCGAGATTTTTATGGATGGCACTGCGTCAATTGCTCTTTCTCTGATGATTGATGAGTTGCAAGTAAGATTGACCTTTGACGTTTTGCCTGGAATAACGTGAGTTACATTTTTTTTAGGTTAGGCGCTTACTGTGAGTTGACCATCTTTAAGTTACGCTTCTAAATTTGTGCTGCTAAAGCAAAGGAAACGAAATTCTACCAAAACATCAAAAATATGATTGAATAATTAATATTTTAGAAAATGCTACTGTTAATCTCGCTTTCCTGAATGAAAGTGGTTTGGAAAATCGAGGGTATGTAATACAACATCCTAAACAAGGTTCCATGATAAAATCGTATATATTATGAAAGTAGAGCTAAAAATTTATTTTTCGTATCTGGAGATTTTTCTGGTTTAAGTCGTAATTATTTGTTGCCTTCCAAAATATATACGATATTCTCATGGACCTGATCAAAAGTTAAATTTTTTCGGATGATAATAAAAGTCTTCGAATTGATTTTAACATATATATTAAGCCATGATAGCTCTTTACATAGTTATAACCTTCTTAGGGATTATCAATCGTTGAGATTGCAGACTTTTTGCCGAACAATTTTTCCATTGATATTTTTCATTTCTTTGAAGACCATGCAGAGATGCACTTTCATTTAAGTCATTCAATCCAATTACTGCTACTTGAATGACGGCACTACTTATATCTAACAATGTACTATTTCAGTATACATGCAGGTGCAAATTAATCTACATTTATCTATACACTTGTGAGAGGAGAATTTGTAAAGCAAGCACTGCCATTACGCCTGAATAGAAGTACAACTTTTTCCAACCCACAAAAAAAATCAACAAAACATGAGATAAGCTCTGTGGTATTCCTTTACAGCATTCAGGATCAGTTGACGTGTTCTCTACCAGCGCTCCGCCATTGATTTCTTATGGCTTCACATGTACACATGCAATTTACAGACATCAAAGGAATTTCTCAACTCTTTTCTCATTTCCTCCAGTTCGGCATGACGCAGGCATTTTGGCTTGGCTTTCGCTGTGTTGGCTTCAGTGCTTCAATTCAAGTTTCCCACGGCTTTCACTACATTCTGCGGCGCAATGTCATGCTGTAGCGGTGATGCCATGCGGCAAGTAGTTGTGTGTGTGTGTGTGTGCGAGTAGCAGCGTGTGCGTAGCTGTGCGGAATATGAAGAATGTCAGCTGCTGTAGAAAGATGCCTCGACTGCAATGACATACCTACACACCCACGCACCTATACACACGCACACACATGATTTATGCCAGTCAAATGAACTTCGACATTAACTAAATAAATTTCGACGACGTAGTTTTGGCGCGCAAATTCAAATTTCGCGCCAACTACCAACAAAACGACGAGTCTATGTATCCTTCCGCCTTCGCTTCCTTTCGATTTCCGCTCTTTCCATGCAAGAACTTTTCTGCAGGCGTATCGACACGAAAAGTTGTATCTGCTGGATTACAACAATTTGTCATGTTGCTTGTTGGTGCTTGTTGTTGGTGTAAGTCAGTGTCTTAACAAGGGAATGGGCTCAAAGCGGCGAGACCCTGCGCGCAATTTACCTCATGTCCGCTAACTTTCCTACAAATTTTGACAGTTTTCTCCAATTAAATATAGATTTGGTATGGGGAATCTTTTGGAATATTTATTTAAAATATGTAATTACCTACTTATCTGTCCATCACGATCTATTCCAGGTTTCGGCCTCACATACAAGGTCTCTTCGGGCGCCTTGCTTTACGCGCACCTTCTCCAGCTCCTGATTCCAAGCTTAACTGGGGCTTTTTTCCCATTTCTCAAAACATAATCATGGATAAAGAAAAAAACTTTCATATACATACATATATATAGAGATAAACAAAAAATTGAAACACGATTAATAAGATGTGCCATGATCTAAAGAGCATTTGAAAATATTTTCAAAGACTCCTTTTTCTTCAACTTTGAGTGAAATTCGTGCCGAATAAAACTCAGCGATTTTTTGAATCCTCGTAAATGAGCTGTCAAAATTTGTATGGAAAATCATTTACTCAAGTCAAACGAAACTAATAAAACCACTTGAAGACCTCACAGTGTGAAATTTGTCAAGAAAACAACAAAAACACCTGATTTCTAAGTTGTGCAACTAACATTATTTGTTGTTTTTTTTCTGGACCAAAAGAACAGTGAATTATGCAATTCATTCACTTTCTTTCCACATTTTTGTTATTTTTTATACAGACAATTTTTCAAATGCTCATCAAATGTCAAAATTTGCTCAAAATATGCGAACGTGCGAAGCTCCGCCTTGAGCAAAATTGCCCATTCGCTGAAATTAGAAACTTGTGCGATTAGATGAATACCTTTAATGATTACAAATATATATATTTGCTGTTTTGGTACGCTGCAATGAGGAACAGATTTTTCTGACCCCTAAATGTCAGTAAAGAATGCAAAAAGCTCAAATTACATTATGTGCAGATATCAAATGTCAAAAGGTTATAGGGGTTATACAAAGGTTATACGTTTTCGGAAAATTATTGTATTTAAGCTTTTTGAATTTTGTTGCAATGAAAATATATTTTTTTAAAGAAATTTCATTGATGGTAAATGAGCAATTAGGTAAATATGCCATTTTTCAAAATGTTGTTTCTTTGCAAAATTGTTAAAAATAAGTAAAGAATAAATCGAATCATTTTTGTATTCGTATTTTTGGACAAAAGTAGTTGCCTAGCTATGACGTGTGCTCATATTATATAGCAAGAATATATGTAATGCTGCCATTAAATATTTCTTGAATATAATTGCTCGATATACTACAACATGTATAATTCACCAAAAAATTCCAAATTATTTTTGGAATGTAATTCATCGATACTATTGTACATACAAATATTAAAAATTGACTTCCAGCAGAGTTGCAAATGCGCGTATTGTTGCTCCTCGTATTTCGACGTGTTGATGCGGATTTTCGTTGTCGCTTTTGGAATGACGCTCGTTTGCATGCTGCCAACAATGTGCGAGTTGCTGACGCATCACCACTTCCCCCTACCAGCTTTTTCGACGCACTTAATATTTGCGAATTTTCTGCTGGTTATAGTTTTATTTTCCGCATTTCTCTCTTGTTTTTTTTACATGCGCCTGCAACGCGTAAAGCTGACATTCCGCTTGCGTTTTTGATGTGCGGATTTATTTCCGATTTGCGCTTCAACGAGTTGTTGTGATTTGCAAATTTAATTGATTTCTGTATATATGAAATGTATAAAGGCATTTCGGCACAGCGTGCAGCTTGCAGCTTGCCGTTTGAGATGCAGCTCAGTATGCAATCAAATTGACGGAAATTGCTATCAATTGCGTATCAATGCAATACGCTTTTTTTCATACAATTTCATTTGACTTTTTGGCAGCGTTTTTTCGTTATTTGCCTTTTGAACATATTTCTTAATTATAAGCCATTTTTTATATTGAAAAAGTAGTACAAATTTTCTGCGACATGCGAATCATGAATTTAAGTTTTCCAAAAATAACTACTATTTCGACATTAGAAATGTATTAAATTTTTAGCATAGCAGCCATACAGCGTATTCGCCCAGAGTCTATTCCAAGCCAAATTAACACAACAAAAACTGGGAAAAAAACTATTCATTGGAGGTGCAAAATTAAATAAAGACTGACAGAAACTTTTCATTGGAGGTGCAAAATTAAAAGCGATATTAAAACATTTACCTTAGAAAACTCTTTCCAAGATAAAGTGGGCTAGACAGTTCATGACCCCTTTGAAAAGTTGAATGCATACACAAAAGTTAATGAGAGTGTTCTAATTAGATTATATAAAATTGTATGCCTAATTTTATCACACTGCCCATCAATCACTTAAGCAAGAGCTTACAATTTCTACTAATAGGGAATGATATTAAGATATGCTTTCAAATTGATTTCAAAGGAAAAGGCAATCAAAGTTTAGTTTTCAAATTAAACTCAGCTTAAAATCTAGGCTTGTTTGTAAATAAAAAGTGACGTTATGAGAGAAACTTTAGCACTTTCAAATTTTTGTTAAAGCGTGCTTCAAGCTGGTTTCAATCCATATTTTCAAACTTTTTCTCGCTTTGTTTCATTCCACTTAGCAATGAGGAGAAGATTCTTGAGGGGTAGCGTATTGAATACTTAGGGCGCATTGCGATGCTCCCCCACTTCATTATTGTTATTATTTGGAGAACGAATTGCGAACGGCTTCGATTGGCTAGATGATTATGAGAAGGTGCAAAATACGTAAATAAATTTAGGGAGGCGGGGGGTTTTAAGTGCAAAGATATAGAAAAACATGAAACAAGCAATTTTTCGCTTCGTAAAATACATAAACATATTGATATCAAAGGCAAATGTTAAATGTATATGTATGTATAGTTATTTTACATATGTTTTTGCATGTGTATTTGTAGTGAAAAATTCATTTTTAAAATATATGGAATTCCTCTAAGAATTCTCTTTCAAAATCAAGCATATCGGTTACAAAATATTTATGATTCAGAACATTTTTGAAAATATCTTATGTCTATAATAAATAAACACATGCAAGTTTATATTGAATATACTATATACACATTCTTCTTGTTATCTACATATGCCTGATGTTATATGTGTAGAATTAATAATAATTATGAACCAATAAATTTAACAGTCAGACGTTTTTTCTAGCAATAAACTTTGTCACACCGATAGAGAATGAGTAAACGTAATTAAACGTCCACATTTCGTACGGTTATGAAGAAAAATGTCTGCATATAAATTATTAGTGTCGCATTCATAGCACTTTCATCATCAACACTGAAATGTCCTTCTGACTGCCTTAATTGCATATGTATGTAAACTTTACCAATTTCCAAACTCCGAAACATTTTACGAGCATTGAGTTTGCTTTTCAATTAAATTGCAAGGCTTCTGTTTATTAACATAATTCTTTGTAAATTCCTGCTACGCTTACGTATGTACAGACAGGCAACAACAAAAATGCAAGAAGCTTTTGTTGTTATGCCAATGTTATGTTGTTATCACAACATATAACGGAATATGCTGAAAACTATGTTAATAGGGAAATGCACCATTCTCATTTAAGATAACAGAACATGTTAAAGGCACTTGAACTAACAGCAGCGATAGCTGTTAATTTAAACAATTAACAGGACGAATTGCCTCGGCAGCAACAGCATCCCTTAGTTTCGATTTATGCCTAAATATGAGGGGTGCAAACAAAATTGCTATTCGAAGTAGAAACTTTACATGTCAATAACATTAGGCACTTCTATTTACATATGCTATAGATTACAGTCAACAGGACAACACAACATTTTATGCAACATATCTGAATCCCTTAAGCTTTTGGCATGCTGTAATGGCTTAACATTTACTCCTTAAATAACAGCTTCTTCCTTTTTAAATTTGCTGTTAACTGAACGAATTAAGCTTTTCGAACTCTGTAAATGATTAACATTTCTTCCTTTGGTATTGGTATTGTTATAAGGCCTGTGTTGCGCACCGCGACCGAAGAATGGATCTATTGTGCTGGCCTGTATTTAGCCCAGTTGTGTTGGGCCTTTAATAGTTCCTTTAATATGCAGTTTCTAAGAAATCTGTAATGGTGTAATGGTGCCCACTTCATTTACAGTTGATTTAACATTTTCTGTTTAATACAGTTAAAAGGACGAAAAAGCTTTGCAAGCAACATATACAGAAGCTTCAAGCTTTTGGGACGCAGTAACAGCGCAGATTTAACCCCTGTTACTTTACATTCGCCGTTACATTGTCTTCTTCTTGATTTTCTTTAACATTTTGTATAACATTCATTTTGAAATTTTACATTTTTCTCTTACATTTCTTTTGACATTCGCTCTGATGCTTTTCTTTTACATTTCCTTATACGCATTGCTTAACATTTACTTTTACAATGCCTTTTACCTTACCTTTTACATTATTTTGAGCAGTTTCATTTACATTTGCTTCAATGTTATTTTTACGTAGTACATTTTCTACCCCTGCAGCAAACAGCACATCCGAACTGGGAACACTTTCCGGCGCGGCGAAAAAGCCTTTCGGAGTTGCGTTGACGAATAGTTTTGCAATATACGAAGACGACCATCGGACAAAAGCCATTGCCGCAGTTCAACGTCGACTTTCAAAATGCACGGAAGTGCTTACAATTCCGGCGAATTTATTTTCATTGTGGAGCTCGCTGAATTCGCAATTTGCGCGCGTGTACAAAAAAGCGAATAGTCGCGTTTTGTCATAAAAAAAGCCTACGACGGCAACAACGGTAAAATAGACAGAGCTGCAATATTAACGAGCGCGAAATCAAAGCGCGCTGCTGTGCTTGTTTGTTTAAGTGTGTGAGTGTTTGTGTGTTTGCCGCCTGCTAACAAAACCATATCAAATGCCACAATTAAAATGCCAAATTCGAAAGGATTTTGAAAAGCTGGGCTGATGTCGCTGGCAGCATTTCCATAGACATGCAGTCTCGCAAATAAACGCAGATTAAAATTAGCGACAGACACGCGAGCCTAATTAGTGTAACCGCAAAGTGTGGCGCTTTATTAAATGTTTGCGTGCCTGTGTGTGGTGTGTTTGTGCTTGTGACAGTGTGTGTGTGTGTGTGACTGTGTGCGCCTATGGCGTTTATACAAATGTGCACATGACAATTGACACTATCGGTGTCAGCGATTTGCTGGCGCTCGCTGCTTCCTAGCGTCTGTAATCTGCTGCCAGTTTGGTTTTATACGGCAAACGTGATTAAGTGTTAAAATAAATAAGCGCAAAGTTACAATGTCTGCTCACACACACACATACATATACATATACATATGTAAATGGATGTATGTGCGTGTGCCTTAATACAAATAATACATTTGCATTTTGAATAGCGGCCTCGTTTGGCATATGCTTGCACACTATCAATGACAGACGCGTCGATTGTGTTGGCTGTATTAGTGCTTTTGTCATTGTATTTAGTTAAGTGCTGCTTCAAAAAACACAACAACAACAGCTGAAGTGATTTATTGTGCTTTGGAAGCATACTTTTGTGCGCCTGCTAAAATATTTAAAGTGTCTTTTGCGTTGTAAAGTGGCTACATAAATTTATACAAAAATGACAAAAAAGACCATAAATTTGAACGCAAAACTAATGAAAATATGAACAAATGAAAAAATTTACAAATTGACAGTTGAACAAATGAAAAATATTCAGTATGGCATGTGCGGAATTTTAGTTTTATGTGAAATCGTAATTGACTAAACATGAAAATTGTTGTTCGACGGATTAAAAATATGATATTTGTAAATTGATTAAATGCATTCTAAAAGAGATTAACTGCATTTTGTTCGAATTTGAGATTTTTTCACATTTGAAACTGTGATTTAAAAATGTTAATTTGTTTGAAATTTTATGTAATTCGGAAAAACTTTAGCAAAATCTCATCTGTTAGGAAACTAACTTCACTTGCAAGCTGTATTGTATGTAAACAAATCACTTTACAATTTTTTTATTTAAAATTCCAACTTTGATATGTACTATCGTATTCGTGGTCACAAAAGTCGCAATTCAATATTATCCTATTAAAAGACAAACTTTGCAGTCCGCTTTGAGAAATGCCGAAATAAAGCTAAATTTGTGCCAATATTTTCTATGCAAAAGTTCATCAGTTTTGAAGAAGAAATCGTGCTATTTTTGCCATATAAGTATATATAACTAAAATTATTTCATACAGACACTCTTTGGGCACATCAAATATCAATTTGCTATTGAAAGTTGCTGGCATGATATGTAGTTAATGTTTGCTACTTAGTATATGTCATACAAATTGCTTTTACCTGCTAATTAGCCACTAATTGCCTGTCAGTCAGACGACATACAACAAAATTACACACTCAGGAATTCACTTTTGCCTATCATACATTTATACATGTAATTTGTCAAGGCAAGAAATAAATTACATGCAGAAATTCAAAGCATTTTTTTGTAGTTAATGCCAACAAACTTCCAAAATTACATATGTACATTTGATGGAACAAAATCAAAGCATACTTTTTAGTCCCTGTGGCGCATGTAAGCTGCGCAGTGGAGCGCATGTGGTTACTTTGATGCTGCAACAAATAGCCTTACACGCAAGAGCAATTAATGCACTGGCCGCCATGCCATAAACGAATTATTTCATATGGCTGTGCAAGTGAATTGCCAAGTCAGCCATTGCCAGTGCGCTCGGTCTGCTCCACCATGCCATGCCATGGCATGGCTAACATTTCAATTAGCCGCCTAATTAGCATGCAGGCTGCTCGGCTGCTCGGCACGCCATTAAATATGCAAGCTCATACCGCGCGGGCTGGCTGACAGATTGACTGGCAGACTGACTGGCAGACTGGCTTGGCTGCTGATGTCTTGTCTGATATTTGAGGCCTAAGCCGTCGTGGCACTGTGTGCATTTGAAAATATGTACATATGTCGATTTGTGTTGTTGTGCGCCGAAGCTGAAAATGAAACAGCTCTACAACCAAAACGCTAATTCCCTGCTGCTAATTGCTGTGTGTATGTGTGTGGGCGCATATGCTTGTAATTAAAACTAATTAAACGTCGTAATACAATTAATTAACAAATTATCGAATAACATTTTGGTTTTGCCTGTCATGTCGCTTCCCGATTTACATGTGTATGTATGTATGTACTTATGTATGTATGTATGTATGTATGTACATATGCATATTCAAGAGCGCTTGTTGCTGTAGTCATGCTTACCTCTTATTTTCTACAATTTGTGCCTTTAGTCAAATTTGATTTAACTACACCAATTAAGTCGATTACTTGCAAGAGACTGACACAAACAAGCTACTTCAAATTCGTTAGTAATTGGCATAATTTTTGGCAATTAAATGACAATTAGAAGCTTTTATCAAGTACTCGTACTCGTGTTTTTAGTTAGCTGCATTCAAGAGTGCTCATTTATGTGCTGAGCATACTACAACAACATAAGATATTAGATTTTTCGTATAAAACTATTTAGTTAATGCTAATGTCTTTATTTTCTGGACATTTGAAGCTGATAATGTAATAATTGTTTCAATTTGAGTATTTCCTATGCCACGTTAGGCTTGCTTTAATTCAGATTAATTAAATTTATTGAAATAAAGTTAAGTTTGTTAAAATTAAGCAATATTAACTTGGCATATTTTATGGCGCATTCGAATTAGTTATATCAAATAATTTCTTTTGGTGCCGTATTTAGCATAGCCTGTGAGGTGTTTTTGGAATATGCGCATTAGGCTCGAAACTATTTTATTCCCATTGATGAATTAAGCCCAGCTAGAAGATAGAAGATTAAATAGAATATATTATTATTAATATTTCATTGAAAACAGTTGAGTAGCTCTGAGAATATAAAGTTCACTAAATGACCCTAGAAGATTTGAAGATTCTAATATGCTGCTTTTTGCGGTAAGATATTCAGGGACAGATCATATTTTAAAAATGTTCCCAAATTGTATTGTACTTATAAGATCCTTGACATTGATATTGCTTCTACCACAGAATCTTAAAACCAATGATACATTTATTTGGAAAGGTTTGATGCTCTTATATCTGGTTCTGATTTGATGTTAAGTAATTTTAATATATTTTAAATATTTGGCATACATAATTAATAAAAATAATTAAAGCTTAAAAGATGAAAAGTAGTAAAGTAGGTCAAGAATCTTCCTGTTGAACAGACAAACAATCGAATGATATGATATGTAAGATTACGTATCAAGAAATTGTCTGCATTATTTATGAAATGCAATTGTAAAGATATCAACACTTGTATGACAGATAACAATTTTACTTAACTTTTTTCCAACATTAGAGGCTTTCCTTTTTATACTAAGCTTTGTAACTGTTGTGATGTTCAGCAAAGAAGAAAATTTCAAGCGCATGCATAATATACTAGAGCCCTGCTCTGTGAAAAATTACGCATACAAAAATGGCCTTGAGCATTTTTTATACCTTTATATGCTAATAGCCTTGCCAGACTAAGCTCGTGCACAAGTATTTTAATCTTGAAAAGTTTTGAAGCTCTGTCTGAGAACATTAATAAATTATTCAAATTGTGCAGAAATATTCCACATAATTTGTGCTTTAAGCACGCAGCAGCGCCTGCAGCTACGCCTACTTTTTTACTTTTTGATAGTTTTCCAAGTATGCAATTTGAATATAAAAATTCGTAACTCTTGTTCATGATTTGCAATAAGAAAAAGGGGAGAGCCCCAAAAAAAATATTACATAAACCAATTTAAAAGTTAGAAATAATTTGGTATCCTTGCATAAGGACGCACTTTGCTTTTATGCTTTTGACATTTGTTAGTGCTAACGGAAATATTTTTGGCAAACACGAGCATGTAGATAGGAAGAAGAAGAAGATGAGCAGAAGATTAAAAGCAAGTGTTCACAAAAGTTGCTTGAGGAAATAATGCAAAATTGAAATTCCTGCATGTTGAGGTCCTTCGCCTTGCTTCGAGCACTGGCAAGTTTCTGAAATCAGATTTGGTAGCTCACTCAACAGCATTGAATGGCAAGCCTGCGCTGTTGCCATATTAAATGGGAGACGCCGTGTCACGCCCTAACCACAGCAGACCAAAGCAAAGCTGAGGCAGAGCGTCTTCTAGCATAGCAGGAAGTGTCTTGACTTTGGCATTGGCAAGCTTGAGTGCTTGCAAGGCAGTGCGTAACTGTAAACCACATTCCTCTCTCATGCACACACACACACATACACACATAACGGAACGCACAAGCTACAAGCAAACAATTCTTGAGTAATCTCACTCGCAGGAATTTCAAGTTCGACAATGCAAAAATTCATGAAATTGTTGTCAGAAGCCTGAAACAAAATACCAGAAGTTGTAGCATCGCTCAAGTGGCAATGATTTTATTTAGCCGACCTGCTGCGTTCAGGGGGCAGCCACAGCCAGCGGTGCAGGGGTAACAGCAAAGTGCTATAAAGCTGAAGTAGCTGTCAATGATTTGCGCAGCACGCACGCAAAAACAACCACACAGCGCACCCCCCTTCATATTCACTGCTGTCCTCCAGCATCTAGCAACTGCAGAGTGCCAACACTGCCGCTGGCACTTGTGGTAATGGCACTGGCTGCAGGGCTGCCGTAGTGAATTAAGAAAATAGCACAAAAAAGGGTCACTCAGACAAATCAAAAAGGTTCAACACTGTTTTATCTAGGAAATCTATTCGAACGCCAACATCAAATGTTAAAGCAATTAGTTATTCTGTTTAGCAAAAAAATAACCTATTTTGAAAACAAGTATTGACACATTAGGCAGTCGTAACGAAATCAGCAGATCTATTCTGAGCAGAGTCACAATTTGATACATCGCAATTATGTAAAAATTTTCCCATGGAAAAATAAAAATAAGGCCTTTTGGAACAGCTCCGAATTCGCTGGTGCTAAAAATTCATATTTTGCGGAGCATCCATTTTATCTAAATAAACTGCTGACAAAGTTTGAAAACCAAGTGCCCTTCCTGTTCCCGTCCTACTTACCAGAGTAGAATTGACCGGGCCCCCAAAATTGGGTTCGGCTTCGCTTTCGGCTTCAGCTAATTCTAAAGGAACAATAAAGTTTCGGCAAATATCTTCATTGACGATTTTGCATTTTCTAAATATAATTCCAAAATTATTCGGTGGAATGCAATAGGTCTTTTGCGAATACTTTAATGCACAGGCCTAGACTACTCAAAAATCTGTAATTCGGCCATGGCTTCAAACTTAAAAGCAACTGCTCATCTTCGGCTTTGGCCAAATATCGATATTCGCTCGTTCTTGAACAAACAGTCAAAGACCGCCAGCATTTATCAAAAGGACTCTTAACATTAAAACCAGCTAACATTTTGAATAAATTATTATGTATATTATGTATGCTTCTATTTGAATATTATTTTACTTTGAAGAAAAGCGAAATTTTGTCAAATTAGGCCAATTAAAAAATATCATGCAGCGAGCAAACTGCCCCTTTATGTAGCATAACGACAGCCCTGATTGTCTTTACATTCTCCAACTGAAATTTGAGCAGTTCCATAACACTCAAACCGAAATGGCAAAGTTGAAACTCAACGCAGGACGAGCCAGCAGACAGAGAGGAGGAAGCATGCGAATGGAAGCGGTAGCGCGGGCTGGTGGCAACTATTTAAGACTTGCCTTGAATGATTTTGTTTGCTTTTGTACTTGCACAATGAGAACTTTCTTGGTGCATGTCGAAGTTCAGAAATCTTTATTTCAAAGTTACACAAAATATTTATATGCACAATTTTGCGCCAAACTTTTTGGCAAAGTCGTCGAACGGAGCTGCTTTTTTATTGTCAACAATTTCTGAGCCGCAGGTGCGTAAATGGTATGGACTTCCATTGGTTGGAGTTAATCAGCCTCCACATGGTTTGGCATTAAATTAATCATGGCCAAATTTTGCGGTTTGAGAAACACTCTGGCCAACCCAATTCAAGTGAAGTTTTAATACAATTGTGCTTTATGTGGCGCCATCTTTAGTGATGGATTAGCATTTCTTCGAAAGTATTCTTTGCTTTTATTTAGCCTACCATGAGTTGCGGATTATGATGAAATTTGCTGATCTTGACAGCTTGATCTTTCCATTCTACTTTCGTTTACATTGAAGCAGTTTTCTTATTAAAGAATTTAACTTTTCTGCAGACCTGAAGTTGGGCTACATTTCCTAGAGGCCAATTGTCACACATCATTCTCTTATTTTGTGCTTTTAGAAGTCTGTACAGTCCAATAGTTTCTCAAAAAATTAAAAATATTTTTAGATTGTACTACAATACATAAATAAAGCACTCGGGTTCAAACAAAGTTTGTGTCATAGAATTATTTGAGTATGTCGAATTTCAAGTTCACATTCAGAAACATGGTTTCGAGAAAAAAGCGTTTGAAGTTTTGCCTTACGTCACTCAATAAAAGTTACAGGAATTTCCTCAAATGCTTAGCATTTTTTAATAGGCCTTATTTAAAGATTCTTGAATTGCCGTTCCTTCAAAATAAGCTATAAAATAAGTAAGAAAGCATCAGTGGGGTTTCACCTACATAGTAATACCTTTAACCAAGTACTTTAGTTGGCTTCATGTGTATGTATATGAAAAGTAGAGCTTGAAGAAGGTGTACCATGCACATTTTCTGAAAATCAAATGAGAATCCTGTTCGGAGTAACACCACTAACGAAATTTTAAGCATATTCCTTTTACCGCCAACATAGGAACTGGACCTTAGACGTTTGTACAATGACAAATGAGAATCGAACGTGATGCTTATAATTTCTATAGTTATATTCTATACTTGCATATAGCTAGCATGCCTCCTTTGATGAATAGGAGTAGGCTATAAAAAAGATAATTTCGTAGTCAAAAAACTTCAATGCCTTTATTAAATGGTCCAAATTATTTAAATTTATATTATGTTCAGCGGCATGGCTGAGTTTTAAAATGAATTTATTTCGTATTAAATTACTCTACTTCACTTCAGTTCGCTTCGCTTCGCAGTAAATTTACCAAAATTCAAGCTGTGACGCATAATTTAAAAATAGCTGCATGCCGGGTCGTATACGTAATACCAATTAGGAAAATAAAAAACGATTTTAAAGCGTAAAAAGTGAGCGTGCCTTCGAATATTTTGCAGCTTGTGGTCAGTTGCGCGTGTGCGCCATTTTGCGCTGGGGCAGCAGCAGCAACAGCAGCAGCAGTTGCAATCGTTAAATGACCGCAGCAGCAGCGGAAGCCACTTCACGTTTTTGGCAGTAGTTCGCGTTGCCAAATTTACGCAGTTTCGTTTGGCCTATTAATGCCATGTTTCGTGAAGTTGACTCACAAGGAAAAGGAAATTGAGGAAGGAGAAAATCAGGGCACGGGCAAGAACGACGCAAATTCCAAAAATGCAGAACTTTGCAGGCGAATTTAAAATTAAATTGCTAAGGCGCTTTGATGACAAGCAAAAGATGTTAAGTATTCATGCAAAAACAACAAAACGAGTAAGGAAAACAACAAAAGCGGAAAAAGAACGCAATTAAAAGGGAAAACTGAGTGAAAGAAGCGCGCTGGAGGATTGAGTGAATGCGAAGAGCGCGGCGGGGGTGTTGCAGATGTTGACACTGATGATGGCAGATAAGCAGGGCAGAGGGAAGAGGGGATGTATGGCGCTCTTGGCCAATACCGGCAGCGCTTAATGAATACAGTTTGCTAAAAAAAAGTTTATTCATTTTAGCGCGCAAACTTCGGCGGCAGAAAAGTGTTTTCAATTGAAATTATTCACGCTTGTCGTCGAATCATTTGCGGCAACAGTTGAGCGCTACAATTCAAAATGAAAAAATATATTAAATTTTTTATAATAATAATGCTCAGGGCATATTTGTTTTAAGGTTAGAAAGCAAAAGCTCATATTATCAAATATTATAAAAACTATATATATTTTTGCATTTTCATTATTACGGATAAGTCTAAGAGGTCAATTGTAAAAAAGACAGTTTCAAGTAGTGACGTCACTCACAGAGCTTTGCACATTAGAGTGTCATATATTGCCATGGGAAATGGCAGCTTAGTTTCGGTTTTATATTTCCGCTCAAGGTTGAAATGAATGCGTTTTTCAATTACATAAACTTCTGCCTGGGAGTATCTAGTGTATATTCACATGACTTCTGAATATTTCGGGCTGTGCCAAATTCATCAGCAACTGTTCCTGCGTCAGTGAGATATTCATCCCCTCTATCGTATGGTCCCATATTTATCTCGGTTGTGCGATTTGTTCAGACTCTCGAATTTTGATTTGCTTCCTTTGCAGCTTTCAAGATTTTCGTAAATCAGCATTTCAGGTTCAATGTAGAATATCTGGAGATTCATATAAAATTGTTTTTAAATAATGTTGTACAAAGCTTTTCCCATTCTCGTTTTTATTCCCACACATTCAAAAGGAAGGTCATCTCTTCTAAATATAAAAAAGTATAAGTCTGAAACAATGCAATATTCCTTAAAAGCTTTAAGGTCTAGCATTCTCGACTCACATACTCAAGATAACTATGCATTCAAGGTAACTATGCACTTGCAGCTATTAAAGAGTAGCTTATCAAAATGTATGCTTCGAATTAATGCAATTTTTAGTAAAGGCAATTTTAATGAAAAACTTAGACTTTTCTGCGCAGCTTATGTGAAGTTTTAAAAACCATTTAAAAAGTAGTTCATTCGGAAAATTCAAAAATATCACTAATTATTATTATGATGACTAGCGCTAAAATTAAATTGCTGCCACTTTATGAGCAGCTTCAAAACCGACTGACCGAAAAAGTATGAACCATGAAGCACTTGCTCTAATTGCACGCCATTGCCATTCAAGAATTCGCTCGTAATTGCAATTTCATAGAGCGCCACGCCGAACGGACAAATAATGCCGGCCATGTGCGCGCGCTCATAAATGCGTATTTAGTAGGTTATGGCAAACTTTAATTTGGAAATTTATGAGGCGTTATATTTTAAGAGTAAATTATATATTTAGAACGTGTCGCTAAATTGAGTTAAAAATGACAGCAGCGGAAGAAATAAAAGTGCAGATTTAAGCAAGCACGGCAGCAATAAAATGACAAGCACTGCAATGCACACATACGCACATACAACAACACGTACACATATGGCATACAATTACGGGCGGGTGAAGAGCAGTTGCTGTTGTTCTTTTGAGCTGCAGTTCCGTACAGCAAAAAAATTTTATTAAAAGAAGAGCAAAAAATAAAAAAAATTTAAGATATAAAAATATGATAAGCAAACAAACACGGACGCACAAATACACACACACGTGAGCAGGAACAAAACACTGCCATGCCAGCGCAAGCAAAATAAATAAGAGCAAAGAGGTGCAAGAAAAGCATGAGAGCAGAAATAACAAATCTCCAAATTAATGCACACGCGGGCGTATGCGCAACCACTACGACATAAGGGGCAAGCAAATAAAACAACAACAATACGTGCACACAACTGTAATAACAACAACAACAACGGCAACAACAGCAACTGCAGCAAATTGCAATAAATACAACAATCATGAGCGCTGCAAATAAAGCTGCAGCTGCATTTGGGTGTGTGTGTGTGTGGGAGTGTATGTGTGTGCGGGTTTGCTCAGTAAGGCAACGGTAAAGCCACGGTTACGGTAACTGTAACGGTAAAAATATATATAAAATAAATTAAAGCGATATACGGCAAAACAACATTAAAATAAAAGTCAAATAAAATAAAAGGTCAGCGCACAGAGCAGTGTACTGCAATTTTCCACACAAACACACAAGCCACACACATATAAGCAAACACCCAGGCAGTCTTATACATACATGCATATATATGTGTGTGTATGTAGTTGCCCAGCTGGAAAAAGTTGTAACTGTTAAAAGAAGTGGCAATGGTTAGGTTTTATTGACTGCCTAAAAGACCCTGTTGGGTCCTTAGTGATGCCAGTCGCAATTCCGTTTAGGAATGGTCAAAGTAACGATCTGTCAGAATTTGGGTGTGTTTTACAAATTTCCAAAAAGGCTTGATACCTAGTTTCAAGATCTTTACGAGCCCTGAAAGAAGTGGTATTGCAAGACGTGCAAAGTTAGCCAGCAAGCGTTATTGCTCTCGGAAAACTCTTCCGGGTGTAGTCGAGCTGACTAAATAGATCTTCGGCGACAGTCCTTCTCCGATGTTGCACGACTCTTCTGTCGGAAGCCACAGTTTCTAGTAGACAATAGTTCTTGAACCATTGCAGACCAATTATTGAGCAGGCTCGTACTGTGTTAATCACAGACAACGCAGTCTCAGGCATTTTGAAAAAAGCATAGAAATTCATTTGTTTGCTGGAACTATCTTAGGACTTTTAGTGTTCGAAATGGAACAATTATGTACATAGTCACTGAGCATTACAACGACATATTAATTGTATTTACAAAAATACCTTATGGTTCCTAATTTCTGATCTACTTCCACTACTTCTACTTTTTTGTTATTGCGAAATATTTCATTGTTTACATTTGACTCTCTGTGTCAATACTGTTAAGAGTTAAAACTTCCATCTCCCAAATACTAGAATCTCAATTTTGTTTACTATAAAATGTTAACACATAAAAAGATCATACAAAGTTTTATCTACTATAAATGCCATTATCGAAATTTTTGTAAAATATGGGCTTAAACCATTTTCAAAGAAATAGGCTCAACTGCGTGAAGTAGTCCATAGCGGCTGGCTTATTCATCGCTTTGTTGATTGTATTCTAACAGTTTTCTACAAATCAGTCAGAAGAATCCAGCGAATCGCTTATTCATGGTCGAGAAAATCAAAAACTCTTATTTAAAAAATATCCTTTAAAATTCAATAAATCAATAAATTTCTATTAATTTTTTTCAAGGTTGGGAAATATTTGCATTTGTATGTAACAGTGTTTATCAATAACAAGTGGGGCCACCTGTCGTGTGTGCCTGTATACACGACAGCTAGTAAAACAATTAGCAACAATAAAACGCAAAGCAAAGTAAAAAATAAAAAAAATTAAAAAAATTTTAAAACCTGTGGGATTCGAACCAATGACCTGCCGAGTGCAAGCGCGCGGTTCTACCCACTGGGCTACACAACGAACTAATTTCATTCACCTAAAGTCGTAGAAGACAGAAAGTGGACAGGCTGCAGGCTGCAGACACTTTTTAGTCAGTCTGCGTTTTATATATAAGATAATATTACCAATTAAAGTAACATTTAAGCGATAACCTTTCACAGAGAAATTCAAGTTTAACAAATTGAGAGAATATACCGTTTCCTGTTGGGATAAATATAAAGTGAACATTTACACCGGCACACACACACAGTCGCCATAAAGAAACAGTGCAAGTGTAGAATAAAAGCGCCGGAGCAATTTCGGCTCGCATTTCACGGCAAAAGTGAAATGCTACGGCAGCAGTTGCCGTGGAATGAATTCGAAGCTGTGCTAGCAGCAGCAGCAGATATAAGTGACCAATTGCAACAACAACGACTACCGCTAGTGCAAAGACAGCAACTATTGCAACAACAAAAACCTAAACAGCAAATAAATAAAGCAAAACCAACGAAAAGTACACGCGACAACAGTTGCAACAACAGAGCGGCCTGCAACACGACAAGTAATAAGAGCAAGAGCAGCAACAGTAGCACCCACAGTGCATGTAGTTGCTGCTGTGGCGGCAGTGTTGCTGCTACAGCTGCATTTGCAGCAGCCACTGGCTGCATTGTCGACAGACATTATAAACAAAAACAGCAGCAACAACAACAGCGTCAGCAACAGCAGTGTCAGCAACAACAACGCAAACAAGCGCCAACAAGACCGCACAAAAGGCTGCAGGATAATAATAACAACAACAACGATAACAGCGCACAACAGCACGACAAGGCGCAGAGGCAGGGGTTGTAGGAACAGCAGCAGAGAAGGTGCTGACAACAATCACAATCGCAGGAGTGGCACTCTGAAGAAGCGCAGGAAAAAGAGCAGCAGCAGCAGCAGCAACAGCAGCAAACGAAGCAAGCGGAAAATACAACGGGAAATAAACAACAACAACAAAATATTTAGTTGTAATCGCAGTTGTGAAAGTAGCATTAAAATAACAATAACTACAGCGACAGCAACAACAATAACAACACAATATAAAACAACATCCATAATAACTAATAATATTAGCAACTGCATGTCAACAGCAACAGCAACAACAACAACAGCAGCAACAACACAATTATTAAGGCATAAGCGGCAACAACAGCAACACAAAAGTAAACACAAACAACAACAACAACAACGTGGGGCAGAACACAATACCAAGCTGACACAAAAGCGCCAGCAGCAGCACTCACAACTGCAGCAGCAACAACAACAACAACAGCAGCAACAAATTTTGCTTGCACAGCGAGCAGCAAGCCTTCCGCTGGCAATTACTGCGCTTCCTGCGTTTTTGCAGCTGCAAGCAGAACACCAACAACAACACCAACAACAACAACAACACAACAAACGACAAAAAGACTACCAGCAAAAGCATACCATTTCAAATGCTTGCCACACAACACGCCCCACTCAGCTGCCGCACCCACAGCCACACCGCTGCAGACTGGCCTTGCCGCCAGCATTAAAAGTGCTCGCCATTTTCACGCTCGTGCTTGGCATGCTCAACAGCTCAGGTAAGCTTTTCATGGACATTTTCCCGGTACATGCTCTGCAATGTGTATAAGTATCTGTGAGTGTGTGTGCATCCCATTAGGAATTAAATTATAAACACGCATATTTTAAAGATGAGTAGAAAAATCATGCATAAACATCAGCGAGTCCGCCATACAAACATATAGATACTAGATTGTCACAAGTTAACTTGGATCTATAATCGGCACGATAAAAAGCTGAGACAAAGGCAAGAGCTTTTTGTAAAATGATTATAAAAATAGTATACGAGTCACTCTACTCTTCTTGCAAGGTATCGATAAAAGTTGCATAAAGATGTTCCCAAGGACATGCTGGAATGCATCTAATGTGAATATTTTGAAAACTGTATTTATTGAACATAAAAAATCAGACTAAACTATTTTTTCAGCAATGACTTCATTGATGACATTTCCATCAAAGTTGTGATTTCCAACTGGCATCTTCGACTTGGTATGACTGTGTATTTGAGTTGGGTGAACATTTTGTGTTGGTGCCTCTGGCAAATTTATTGCACACGCTGCCAGACTCAATATGTGCACCGCATATAACTCTCACATGTTTCAAACAACAACACTTTGACCACTCCATGTGCGTTTGTGTTTTCTCAGCTTCTCTCTGTATGTGTGTGTGAGTAGTTGAGTGTGCCTTTACATATTTTATGTGTTGACTTTTTAGCATATTTGTACCATCATTATCGGCAATATCGTGTTGCGCGAAATGTGCGCGGTTAACATTTAAGCCATTGGCCTTCTGTACACTCACACTCACACACACACACACACACGCACGTACGCAGTCATGCATAGTAGTCATAAATGTGCACAGCAGGAAAATTGCAGAAGCCGTACCAAAAGAGCTTCGAATTCGGGCTTAACTTTTGAGGTACAAAAGCATTTTGATAGGCCCGTTGGAAAGAAGCTGCGTCAGCGAATCGTAAAACTTTATTAGAAAACAGCTGGCATGCCTTCAGTAGCGCATTTTTTTTTAAAGGCGGAGCTATTCATATGTGATAAAAAATGGAATCCTTAACATGTTAAATGCACAGCTTGATATGGTAGCGTTCATTATTTCTAAGAAAGACAACTTTCAAAATTAGTATTGCGCATTTTATATGCATTTAATACTAGCTATAGAAATTTTAAATCATTATAATAGTCTTATTATACATAGTTATAGATATTTATAATAGACGAATCAAATCTGCAGCGTTTTTTCTTAGTTGCATATAAACAAAATCCCTCTGCATTAGTCAACAAAATTAAGAGAATTTTTGAGAAGTGAGTGCTGAAGCCCAGGCTTAAGGCTCAAACTCGAACTCAGGTTCGAAGCTCAACGAGTATTATCTATATAAATATGTTGCTTCAAGAAAAGGAGAATTAGGTTCAGGTTCCACATTCTCGCTACATATCATTTATCTCTGTGGAAAACAGCCCAACAAGGAACGCAACTTGTTCAGTAATAATGCCCAATCAAGGACTACTGCTCTTCTTCAAGAAGTCTGCTTCATTGTTGCCTATGTTCAGCTCCGAAACACATTCCGTTTTTTTTCCTACTGGGCCCTGTAGTGTGAGCAGCGTTGTGTGTGTGTTTATGTCTGATTTATGGTGCTATTGCCGCCAACATTATGTCAGCGTGTGTGTGCGTGCATTTATGTGGCTCTTTATGTGTGGGCTAGTGCGTTGGCTTTTTATGTTATTTTTGTTTTCCGCTGAAATTATAATGTTTTATTGGTCTCTGGTGTAAGCTGCCTTATTTCTTGCTATTCCTTGAATTCCTGCGTGCCCTTTTTTCTTTCTTTATGACATTTGATATATTCAAGTTTTCATTTTTATTTCTTTTTGGTGCGTCTGTGCGTGTTTATGTCGTTGCTTGATAAATAATTCATTAAAAATTCACAATTGATTTATATCTTTTCTTTCGATTTTGCACATTGGTGCCCCGAGCTGAGGCATCTTATGAATATTTATAAGTTTTCATTTTCGCGCGCACCTTGGGAGACGCTGCTTGGTTGCCTGGCTGGGAATTTGTTTATTTTACGTCAAAAGTTTAAAATTCGTATTATTTTTCTTGTTATTTGTCTGCGCTTCAGATTATTTGCCAACTTTCGCTTGTGAATTTGACGCAAGAACGTAAATCCCTTGGCTGAGCAAACTGCAATATTCAAACAAAATAAACAAAATAACAAAGTGAGAAACTTTTCGACAACGTGACGAAATTTCTATATTAAATACTTAAAGCAAACTATTTATGACTAAAAATATTAAGGAAATTTTAGTGAGTAATGCATACTTAAATTATATTAAACACACAGTTGTTAAAGCTGCTAAGCTTAAAGAGATGTAAAATTTGTTCGATTCTGCAATCACTTTGGTCTTAAAGGATTTGCAATGGCGATTATTTTCATGCAAGAAAAGCCAGCAACTAGATTTAAATTTCTTCTATTTAGAAACGTAAGTGTTCGACGAGACATTAAATATGAGGTCGTTGAGCTTAGACACCACGCGTTTATTTTCCATATTTATATCAGAGTGTTTTGTTTATTTGTTCTTCAGTCCGAAGCTAAATATACGCGAGCTTGGCTGGCCTCGACAATTCGAACTTCGTCTGCTTTCATGACATTAGGAACTTGTAAGGTTCAAGGGCAGCTGTATGAACTTTAACTGTTTTTAAAAGGAAAGGTTTAACGAAGCCAAGCACCGACAATTTGTGAATTTCGCTATTGCCACATTAGCTGCCACTTGAGTGAAAATTGATGTGAAACGCTTAAAGATAAAATTTACAAAATTCTTCGCAAATTATAAAAAAAATTTTATAATGTTTATGAAAATCTTGTAATATTAATTGACAGAATATATATTACAGGAAAATGAATAGTCTTACCCTCTTATGTATATTCGATTCCCTTCTCTTATTCTCTCTTTCAGCATGAAAGATCGAACAAATGTCCACTTTCAATTTTAAATTTAAAAAATGTTGTTGTTTTTCTTCAAAAATTGTTGGCTACCATTTCTTATGGTTACTATGTTACGAGTACCTACTAATCAAAGGTACCCTCATACCTCACAAACAACTGATTCAAGCCTTTCACTTTATATACCTCTCTTTTATGTTTCTGGTATACAACTTTAATTTCTTGCGCATTCAACACTTACGAGAAAGAATGAAATAAATGCATAAATTTCAAATTATTTGATAAAAGCGCACAATTATGCGTAATTTAAATCATCGGAATATCAATTTAAAACAACATTACCAACTGATTCGCAATGACAAGCTGTCAACTTGTAACTTAATATGCCAATTAAAGTTCAACAGAAAGTTCAGAGATACACAAGATTTTGCGCTTTCCATGTAAATCACTCTACGTCAATCTATTAAAGTTGGCCCATCATAAAACTTCAAATTTGAAAACTTTGCCTTTTCGAGCAATTTAAATATATTATATAATATGGTTTTCTGTTACTACAAATTTTAATTTTTAATTGCGCATATTCGCAGACAGAGAAAGCAGCAAATAAGCGGAATATGAAATATTTTGCGCATTATTTTTCCAAAAATTTCCAAGCAAAAGTTGCTCATACGCCAACAAACTATAAAATTTTAAGAAGAGGCCATCAGCAGGCACTAGCAACAGCAAGCCAACGGCATAGCGAGTGATGCCACATAACAGCTTCTCAAGCGAAGGAACGGAAAAGAAATGCGCCAAAAATAGTAAACTTTTGCTAAAAGCGTAAAAGAAGCGAAGCTATCTATGCCTTTCGAAGTTAGATTAGTTGCTTGGGCCCATGAGTTGCCAGCTGTAGTAGCTTTGAATGCCACTCAATGACATGGAAGCAGAGGGATGCGGCGTTGACACGAGCATAGGCTACCAGCGTAGTTTTAAGTAAGGCTTTCCATTTTCCAACTTTTAAACTTTGTGAGAATCGAAAGAAAAATTTATGGAATTCCACGCTCTCGGGAACATTTTATAAATGCAAAGTTAACTCTGCTTCAGTTTATTAAGTTTGCGCTAAAACTAAAACTCCTTAGAGCAGACTGATATGGATATATGGATATATGTATATGGATTTCATTTATGGTTATCAATCTATGTGGCTCCAAAGTAGCGATATAATGCAACAATACCATTTCAAGTTTTGATAGTTTATGTACAAAATAATTATAGAATAAATAATAGTTTTGATATGAAGATAATCAAAATAAAAGACAACTTTATTCAAGAGGCATCTTCAATCAAAAGATTCTATTGAACTTTGAAAATTGCTAAAAGTATTTGTGCCAGGAAATATATATATACTTTCCCATTTATAATTTTTTGAAATTGATGGAACTATTGTATCATAAATGCTCGGGAAATATTTCCTCAAGACAATGCCCAATCGCAAGTCGTCTAGCGTTACAACAGTCGCACCTACATGTCCTTCAGGACTCGCTTTGCTACAGGGTAAGCATCAGTACCACGGTGAGTGTAAGAAGGCTTGTGGCAGGAATTATACAGACTTACATTTAAGTTTAATGCGAAGCCTGAACTTTGCATATAATTTACACTTAAATGAGAAATTTGTTAATTTTGAAGTGCGGCTGTGGCGGCAAAGAAAACAGAAGCGAACCAATGAGCAGAGAAGCAGAGCAGGAGCAGCAACTAAGAGATATGAAATCAAATAAAATAAGCGCAAGAGTGCTCTGTGCACAGCGCTGAGAATGAGGGGAGGGGGGGCGACTGAAAATGAGGGCGAGACATTGCAACAGCAGCACAATTAAAAACGGAAGTCAAACAAAACCCGAATGCCAGACGCAAAAACGGAAGTTGCTGCTGAATGCGAATGTTTATGAGAACGAGAAAGTGCCGGAAAGTGTGGAGCGACCCGGGAGCGAGTGGCAGTGCAACCAGCGTGAAAATTTGCACAGAAATTCCTAATGAAAATGGGTCGCTTTAATAAACTAAATTACGCCAGCACACAAAGAGTGGGCGGAAAATGTTTGCGGAACAACAGCAAATTTTGTTGAATTTTTTTTGTTAAGAAATGGCAAAAATGCATCAAAAAAAAGAAGAGCAAAGAAAAAGAGAATTTGTTGCAAAAGTGGCGGCATGTCTAAAAACCGTATGAAACGACTACAAAAGGCAATAATTTTATGAATGAATTAACCAAGTACACTCGAATGAATAATTTGGCGCTTAAAATTTGCCTTTGTTAAATATTGACTTAAATAATTAAAGAGAATTTTCTGCGTAGTACTTAATTACATAAGTTGAGTATATTAGCTATTTATGTATTTGCCTGAAGGTGAACAAAGCACTGCGGTTAATTAAATGTAGTTAGTTCTTGTAAGTCATGTAATGAGTTTCAATTTCTGGAAATCGCTTAAAGTGCTTTTAATGAAATTGATATATATACATAATATGTTCTGCGTATTTAGTTGTTATTTGATATTGCGAACAGATTGCAAACTTATAGAGAATTATAAATTAATAAGTGATGAAAGAAACTTCTGCCTGACTAATTCTTTTAAAATTTCAAAATTTTTCCTTTATATCAGAAAACGATATTCTTTCAATTCAAGCAATAAAAAGGACATAAACATTTTTACATGCAATTCATGCTTGGCTTTAGAAATTATGCATACAAAAGAGTCATAGCAGCATAGAAGTGGATTCAAGTTAGTTTAGTTAATTAGTTGATTGTAAGTTTCTTGCATGATTTCGTACTAAAGAATATTTTCAAAATTTCTTAAGTATGAATTTGTTTAGCTAGCTTAACTGTAAACAAGAAAAAATATTGTACTTTTTCACATTGAATTTCCATACATATAGGCCAGCAATTTACAACGCGCTTTTAACCGAATCATTCGAAAGTTTGGCAGTTTAGCGAGCTTGAAATTAATCATTATTAGTGCTTTTCATCGAGTCGACAAAAAAAATGGCATATAAAATGTGTGTACTCAAGATTTTTATGTGTCTCTTTTAAACCGAACGTGTGGTTCAGAAGCATGAACCTAACCAAACGCTCTTACTTCATTGGCTTGTAGCCTTGGCTATTACTATTTTATATGTCATATTCAAGGTTCATTGTTACTAACGATTTAATGGAAGCTACAAAAGCATTTCATTGGCGCAACCGAAAAGGATTGAGAAACATTCACTCTTACCAAGGAATATTTTTGGAGCATTGCCAACTTCTTGCGAGGGACAACTATAAATAAGAATCTCTTTGAAGAAAAGCTGAATTTGAATAAAGAAATCTCAGCACAATAATATATTTTTATAATTGGAAACAGGCCAACACATCAAACATTTGATTTACATTTACATTATTTAAAAAAAATGCAACTCTTTTAGATTTTCTCTATTAATCATCGACTGCTATGTGCAGTGCTTCCTGCATTTCACAGCTCATATGCAGATGTCCCAGATGTCCACTTTTGTCAACTTTGTCCTCTTTAAATGTCTATTGAACACTTTTTCTTTTCTTTTACGAGCTCCTCCGTTGCCTTGCGTATATTCTGTGTAGTGATAAAATAGCTTTCAGTATATCGAACAACTTATTTTCCATTGCAGCTGCTGTGGATTCTTCTAATATAGAAATAACTTTTGCCACTCTCGCCAGCTACTTTGATTGGAGCACTTTCCGAACGGTGCGGCAAGCAGTCTTAAATTGCTGCGAGCAAACACTGACCCAGATTTGGGGCCAACAATGGGCGCTAACTCTTCCTTTTGCCCGAGTCAATGCAAAGAGGCACTTTTGCTTGAAAGTTTAAATATTCATGCTTCAGCGCACAGCTCGACAATAAATTGCAGAGCAAGCTTTGACTTTTTCAACGCTCAACTCCACAGCCGAAGTCCTTTTCGCAAACTTTAGTCTGTGTCGGTGTTTGTCGGTCCCGCTGTCGCTTATTCAATTTCTACACTGCAATGCACTACAATTCACAAATGCAACACTAAATAGCGCAGCAGATAGTCTGCTCAATTTCCATGCCTCTAAAAGTGCCGCCGCACTGAACTGAACTTTTACAGCATATCCTTTGAGAACTCTCCGCCCTCTGCTCTGCTTGCCTGCGCTGCGATGTGTTGGCCTGTACCCTAAAGTAAAATTTACGATAATAGAGTGAAATATTTGCGTAGGAATAAAAGAGAAAAGCAGGCATAAAAATGTGCAGATGTAGCAAGAGCAAGAGAAAGAGCGTAAAATAAGAAATAAGAACGGAAATGTGTGTTGTGTCTGCTAAGGATTGCAAAGGATTGCGATGAGTGTCAAGCGTATAAAGCAGAAGAAGAACTCTGACAAGTATTGGAAATACACATGCACAAACACACAAACACACAACAATTTTATTAGTTGGAAAAATTAGATATTTAAGAATCAATTTAAAGTTGCCAATTACGCTAAAATATATTGCAATGGATATTTAATTGAGCAATTTCAATTTTTACTATTGAAAATTAGATAAATTTCTTAGAGTACCGTAGAAGTGGTGGGCATGTGTTGAATACAATCTTCTGCCATGCAAATATATATTCAAAGTATGGGAAACAATTTCAGTATTGCTTACAGAGTAGTCGACAAATTTTGCGCAGATACAAAAAATCGTACGAAATCGCTGAAACCAAAAGTTTAAATATGATAGAAACTTGAAAAAATTGCAGGAAAGCAATAAATAAGAAGGCAGCTAGCATACATATTCACGCTTATTACTATGTAAATCTAATAAAGGAAAGCTCCGAACTCCGAATATGAAGAATTTGGTATTACAGAATTCATGAAAGCTTTTTCTTCGCAAGCCAAAAGTCTATTAAAGAAATGCTACAAATACGAAGAATTTTGTATCAAAAACATACTAGAAAATTATTTCTTCGCCAGCCAAAAGTCGTCATAGGAAATGCATACGATCTTAGGTTGCATATGAATACAATGATGCCAGTGATGCCACTTTACGAAAGAAAGTTTGTAGCCACTCTTGTTCAATGATAGCAGTTTCGTGGATTTAACGAAGAGCGAACCTACGACGAATTTAGTGATGGACGTAATTTTCATACAAATTTACTTAAGAATGTAAACTAACCTTTACCAAAACGACGAAGCGAACGAAAGGGTTGCACGAAGTCAGTTTGACGTTGACGCCCGTACCGCCGGGGAGTGGTATTATTACCATTCATTTTTCCATTCATTGTATCATTCATTATTAAATAATTAAATACTTATATAAATCTACCACGCCTCCTCTTCTTTACCTATTCGGTACAAGTATATTGAAAGATAATAAAAGATGGAAGCAGTACGTAAATATAGCACATACGACTAAAGCGTAAGATGTAAACGTATAAAACTGAAAAACCCAAGAACAATCATTCGATTCTCAAATGAGGATACCTGAAAACAACTGTTGCATATTTTGAGGCTTATATCTGGAGTATCAGTATAAGCCTGGAAATATGCAATAGTTGGTTTAATATTTTTCCCTAAAATCATCTGGCGTTTTTATGGAATTGTGTAGGTTTATATTATTATTAAAGAAATGTTCATCAAATGTAGAAAGACAATTCGACATCAGTTGAAGTTTCTTGTTCTTGTTCAGCTATCTAAAGCAATACTTAAAAACATTTTCTATATAAATTTTATTAGTCGTACCACAAAAATCATATCAGTGCTATTATGCTATTGGGCATTGTCTATGTATGAAGCGATTGTTTCAATATATCTGTATGCAAAGGAATCGCAGGACATTGTTTCGATGAAAGTGTTGAGTTACTAATGCTGCGCTGATATACACGTGTGCTATTTGCTGTCAAATGGCAGAAACAATGCATGTATTATGTATAAGTTCGACAAGGACACTCCACAGACAGACACAGGCACACGCATTCAGCACACATGTGTATATAGAGATTTAGAGAAATCGTAGACAAATATGATATCGAAATATGTACCACAATGCGGTCGATTGTGTTTGTGTGCACACACATTTGCACGCTCGCATATTGATGTGTGCCTGTGTTCGTGCGTGTGCATGTCTATCGCCATTGCAATGTAGGCTTTGCTTTCGCCAAGAAAGTCGACATTCAATGTGTAATAATATATTTATGGAATTTGCTGATAAAAGCACATAGTCAGCATTTCATTAAATTCTTATTTATCGCAAATATTTTTTTTGTATATTTGAATTCTACATTTGACATTTTATATTCATTGCATTGGCGTGTCGGTGTATTTGTGCGTCCATCATGTGCGCACTTGATTGCGCACGTTCAAAATGAAATGTTCGGCGAAGGATTTAAAAGGGTTGCACGAGGTGCGCATAAATTACACATGCCTCGTTCTTGACTAATAAATATTGGTAGTGTGTGTGCGTGTGTGTTGGTGTGAGTGTGCAAAATTGTATTGCATTCAAGTGGAGCCATGTTTTCTTATTTAAACTGAAATATTTTAAAAGAAATCTATGTTATATTCTAGGAAGTAATTTATATACATAGTTTATATCAGATGAAAGATATCGAGGTTTTTCAAGCAGGACACTGCTTTATAAATGACACAATGGCGCTTTCATTTAATATTCCGTGTAATTTGCCTCACTATCGATTATAGGCTGACACCTTCTTGGAAAATGTTTTTTTCTGATTTCCGCCTCATTTGTAGACTCTGCCACAATAGGCCTAGGAAAATAGATCGCTTCTCCAATTACAGCCGTGGACAGGCAGCGCAAAAATTATTTGAACTCGTGTGTCGACACGTCTTCCAGCGAGATAATTCTTTATGATTGCCATACATTTGCGATGGGGTTAGTTGGCCTGGCTACTCCAACATCATGATGCTATTTCTTTTTTATGCCTTGTAGAATTTGATTTTGTGTGCAAACATCATCTGGACCGATTTTAAATGTACAAGTTTGTAAAGAAGAGATTCCAAAAATAGTTTCTAACACCCACGGTAGAACTTCTTTTATTCATTCAGATAAAAAATTTGAACATAACAGTTGGCTTTTATTGTTTTGAAGTTGCTTATTGTATTTCAAAGAAAAATAAGAAAGAGTCTCGAACGATATAGCGGCTAAAGAAAGAGGCTAACATAAAGTATCTTTTTGAAATGCAATATTCACGGTTTAGTTTAGCTACCTTAGAGTAGGGATTTTTCTTAGAAAGGCACAATTAAATGAAGTTTTTTAATCTTATAAGTGAATATATAAGATCAACAGCCAATAACTTTGTTGTTTGCTATGCAACCATGATTGCATATGTCCTTTCTTTGAGTGAATTAATTTATAGCTACTTCATAGCTTTCCATTTAGTAACAGAACTAATAAGAGCTATACTAAACTACAAAGCTCAAAAGATTTGTTTAAAATGTCATTGCAGCAATTTTATAGAATTTTGATTTTTTACCTTATACAATTCTTTCGAAATTTTCCCTCAAGCATTTTGTAGTAATAAATGAAACAATGTGAAATCAAGCGAAATTTCCGATTCACTCATTTTCTTTGAAATCCCTAGCTGCCAATGCTTTTCCTCTGTGGCCACGTGCTCTCAGATATACACATGCCATTATCCAGCGAACTATTCATAAGTCGTATTTTGTCAGCATTTCAAAAGTTTAAGCTTCTTGATTGAAATGACTTTCTAATGTACGTATTTGTTACACCTCTTCTGGGAAATTTAGCAGCATGAGTGATGATAGGATACGTATGTGTGTGTGTGTGTGTGTAAAATACTTAAAATGCACACTCATTTGCAGCCATTATGACTGCGGCATAAGATAAACTTTTCCTTTCTGCTCGTTGCTTCTGATAAAACTTTCATCTCATGCTGCCATTTTCTCGTTATGCTGCCACACAATCTAAGTTTTTGCATTCAGCGCCTGCCGCTCAAGGATATCGGCACACAATAACAATTTCGCATTATTGTTATTATTTTGAATGACTTACTTAAAAGTTGGCTGTTGCTGCTGCTCTCCCTTGGCAGAGCATAAAAGTGCAGTTGCATGTAATGCCAGCAGCCCTGAGCCAAGTAAGAAAGCCAGTCTGAGTGGATGCCTGTAAGTAGTTCCACAATGATGCCGTAATAATGCTTGCGCTGCGGGGCGTTCATGTATGCATGTGTGCGTGCATTTTGTAAATGAAGCATATTTAATTTGCATACTTATGAATTGTAATGGCAACCCCTGTTGCCTGCCGTCGACATTGTTGCAGTGTGTTTGTCAGTGGAGTGCAACTCAACTGCTGGAAATCATTAAATTTGAATAGTAAATTTGACAGATGTAGTCTAAAAATTTTATAAACAAAAGAATTGAACTGATCCACTAGAAAATTTCTTTAAATGAAGCACACTTTGATACACTCTAAGCAGTTTTTATTAATTTGAAGATGTTATATCAAGATCTTACATTACCTTCACTCCATCAACTTGTAAGTAGTTGTAAAAAGTCCACTCTTTTTGATTTGGGCGGAGTCGACCTATACACAAAATTTAAAAAATGTATATATGCATGTGCGAACGTAGGTAGGAACTGGGGGTAAAATTTCTTCCAACCGGTTGGGTTGCAACCAAAAGCTTCGAAATCATGTACTAGAAAATTTAAACAAATTGTTTGTTTTTTAGTTTTGTTCGATTTGAAAGGATATACAGTCAAAGCGAGGTGTTCGAAGAGTAAGGACAAAGCAGAATGTTTTTTCTTTCAGCGGAGGATTCTCAAAAGAATTTCATTAAAATATCAGTTTTAAATGGCAACAAACCAGCATTGTTCTCTTAGTTCATCTTAAGGTGCAAAGTATTACAAGTTGTCCCACTTTCCCGGGTCTTCCGACATTGCTCACCTTTGTTTCTTAGATGCCACACAGTTCGCATTCCCAAGTATCCGGAAATATAACTCGTCATAATCGAAGAAACTGATTTATAATACACTTAAGAGTATAGTTTGCACTTCTAAATTGGTTATAAAGCGTTCGATATATGTAATTCTTTATGCAGTTTTAGTTAAAATCAAATAAGATATTGTATGCTTCGAAGCATTTATATCTTGAATGCCCTGTTATTGTATGTTTTATGCCATGCCTGACTGGAGTCCTTTATCCTTTATCATACACTCAACTCGGATTAATTTATTTAGCTGTCGCTTTTGATAAACTCCGAAGGCCACGAACTTCTAGTTTTCAATTTAAATTGAAAATGTTCTTTCTGGGTTACAATTCCAGCTGCAAATTCTTGCCAACATGTACCATTTCCACTCGCTCCGTTCTCATTGCAAACACTTGCCCAAGCACGTGCCATATTGCTATTGAATTTATGGCGAATCATTCGAATGATTTGAGCAATTTCAGTATGGGCTCGATGTTTACCCTTGAGTCTTATGGATTTCTATGCACTTATGTGCCTAGGTCGTGTGTAAATATGCATATGCGTATTTAACCCACAAATGCCATCTGCATTGCTGGTAGCAACGAAACAATTTTCTGCCGACATGCAAACAACAATTTTCATCAGAATTATAATTTATTTCTTATACATATGTACTATTTATTGCATATTGTAAATAACGTTATATAAATATAAATATATTTTACATAGAACAAAAATATTGAGTTTGTTTTACGCTGCTCGAAGTGAAGATGAAATAAGAAAGAACATGTTCATGGTCAACAAGAAGTTGGCAATTTCTTAGATTCTTAATTTGTTTTGTAATTAATATGGCTCATAATAGCTCAGTATCTTAATCTTATTTAATAAAAGTTTGCTATGACTTGCATAGGCTTACTTAAAGCCTTGGAAGAATGACATTTTTATAACGTAGTCTTCGAAATAAATGAAATCAATTTTAAATCCCTTCAATCTAATTCATCAATAAAAAATTCACGACTTGCCAAAAGAAGAAAGAACATTCAAAAAGGTCTAGCGCATACTGTGATAGTGGCTTGACGAAGTGGATGCTGAAATCTCTGCCATTTATCGCTTCATCTATTACATTTTAGCATTCGTTCAATCAAACAAATTTAACGTCATACTTTAAATGTTGAATAATGGGGCAATTATCTTTGTCATGCTTAAAATCAACTTTCAAAAGAACTTAAACAGACCCAAAAATTATCGTAATTCTTTATAGTTCTTGGTTTATTGCATAGCTTCCTTCCTTGTCGCGACTGAAGTAACTTTAAGATTTATTAGATTTCGTAAAGTGAGTCTCCAGCTACGATATTGATGTATGGAAATGGAGTGCCATAGGGATGCCAGATTTTACTAAAAATTTGATATTTTTCGGAAAAAAAAGGTAGAATTACAAATGGGAAATATGATTAAAAACAGAGTTATAAGAAACTAAGTAGCTTAATAAGATTATATATAAAGCCAGCAAATCCGAAAGCTAACAGTTTTTTGTACATATGTTAATATATCTTTTTGAATAGAAATATTAAAGAGAATATGCAAATGAGCTTAAAATCATTTCAAATTGAAGTATATGAACTGCATATCTTTTTATAAATATTTCTTATTTTAATGTATTCCAAAAAGTATTCTCTATTTACATATCTCAACACAATTTTGTCTTAAGAAGTTTCAAAACAAGCAATTCCTTTAAGTTTTTACCACAAATACTAAAAGTCAAATAATAACGTATAGTCTCTAAGAAATATAAATCACCAGCTAACTTTTATTCTTGCCCAATCTTCAGAAAAGTAGTATTATTGCTGCTTAAAGTGGTCAAACTGAAAGAAATATCTATTTTGTATGTTTGCTTGTCAAAATAAAAGTCAGAGAGAAAATACTTTTTATTTATGCTGCAACAAATTTCAAACTAAAAAGAAATAAGTTTAAGAGGCAAATCTTGATGACGTTTAGATCATAGTATGAGTGGTAACGGTATATTTGGAAGGTACAATATACATTCCATTGGCCGATCTAGCTGAGTCAAATAAGAAATAAGTCATATAAAAATTGCTCACTATTGAGATTATATTCATAAAATTTCTGAAACAGTGAAGAAGAGATATTTGCGCTTTGAGTGAAGTGCTTGAACTGAAACTGCAATCTGAAAGTAGTGAATTCCATTTTCAATTTGGCTTACAATTTATACAAAGCTGTTATAATAAAGACAAACTAAAGCAATGAGCAATGAATACTTAAAGTTTTATTCATTGCGACTGCAGATATGGCACGCAATAAAGTTTAGAAATGGCTAGCTTTTTATGCGTAAAGCAAACCGAACTCCAGTGGCTGCTCATGCACAAATACACACGAAATAAACGCACACACGCTCAAAGCCAAACAAATGCAATTTAGCACACACGCAAAAGTTTTGTTTGTAGCCAAGAAACTTTTCAGCATCACTACCGACAGACACACCAACACAAGCATACACTACCACAGGCACGTGCACATGCACATACATACATATAGGATATGTAAGGGTAGTGAGAAATTCAAAGCGGAAGTGGCCATATTCGCGCATTTAAAACGTTCGTTGGCCGAAAACCGCAAAGCACACATTGGCATGCACACAAAGACCAACATGCTCACACCAACACATGCACATGCGCTAGATTTTCTATGTACAAGCAAATATTCAGCTTTATTTTTATACCTAGAGTTGGCATCAAAATTGCAGATATAACATTAATAACCTACGCATGTTAATTTTGAATTTTTCGAAATATTCATTTTGCTGAAAGTAGCTCATAAAATTTGCTTCATACATAAAAGCTCTGAATTGAAATTCAAGTATATTCTTTAAAAATTATATTCGCCTAATTTATGAAATGATCAATTACTAAGCTTATATTGCTAAGTAATTAAATTGCCCTTTCTAAATTCTAATCGATAATATCTGATATCAAATTGACTATTTCTGAATTAAAGTTTCCTTTTCGGAAATTATAGTATGCTTTACTGAAATCAAATTAAGTATTTCTGAAGCTATATTGAACTTGTTCGAATACAGTTTGACTAATCTGAACTTTATTTCAGCATTTATGAAATCAATTTGACGAATTTTGCAGCTATTTTGCAGTTTTTGAAATCAATTTAATTATTCAGAAATTAACTTCACTTTTTCCTGACTATTCCAAAATCAATTTGACTAAGCTGAATTCAATTATGTTGAATCATTTCTTAAATCAATATGACCGTATCTAAAACCAATCTGTTGATTGTGGTGAAATTCACATTCAGCTCCACAATGTGCCACCATCGCTTGACAACCCGCATTCGATTACTTTACTTAAATTCTGCTCATATTTTCCTTGGCTTCATAATTTCCTAACTTCATACGTTATCGTCTGCATAGCCTTGGCAGAATAGATTCCACCAAAAATATTTTTATTGCATTATGTCTATGCTTTATGTTCTATTTCAAATAGCCAACGCGTTCTAAATTTTTTGCTATATGCTTCTGTGTGTTTTTAGCTGAAATGGAATTTTGCTATTATCTTAAATTTATTCGTTTGCTTATATATATGTATATGTGTGCGTGCGTGTGTGTGTATTAATTCAGCAGTTAAGCGTGCCAACAATTTCCAGCCCAAAAAGTTCATATATTTAATGTTGACTTGTGGCTAACAAAACGCTGCAATTTTAATTAAAAGCAAACAATAAATCTCTGCCAGCTTAAAGTCAAAGCCAATCCCAAGAGTGCTGCGCATCTGAAATGGCAGCTGCGAAAAAATGCCAGCAAATATACAAATGGAATACCGCGCTGCAGCTGCACATTTTTTTCTGTTCAACACATTCCACATTACTTTGGCCATTTGCTACTTTTTTGCCACGCATTTGCCACATTTTGCGCGCTTTTAAATTCTCACGATTTCTCGGCAGCTTCAAGTACGCTCGAGTGCAACGCTGCGCGCGGTTTTAAGCCAACAAAAGCGGCGCACGGAAGCGCGTAAGAAAAAGGCACCGCTTGTGCATTTGCTCCTTGACGCGTCCGAGCAGCCGTTCGTCCGTCCGTTGATGGCTTTCATGTCGCTGTCGCATTGGGGTTAACTTCCGTTGACATTGCTTTGTTGCTGGCTTGTGGTTGCTGTGAGCAGGCGCTGGCAGTGGCATAGCCGCTTTCTAGTGAATAGCGTGAAAAATCACTACTCGCTTGGGATTCTGTTCATTTTTTCTCACTTTGACTTTTCTTTTGCGTTTTGCTATTTTTTTGTCTGCGGAGAACCTTGCAACTTGTTCGCGCTTTATCCTTTTCAAGCACTTCCTCTTTGATTTTCTGTGCGGCTTAACTTAAAGCACTACTTGCCCGTCAAAAGCTGGCATAATTTTCTAAGTGTTTGTGATTGTGTATGCGTGCATGTGTGCGTGTGTGTGGGGTATACCATTGACTTTCTTAATGGCGCCATCAATCCTCTGAAGCATGCCTGCGCTCTGTCGCAGTTTTCATGTGCAACACATTACAGCGGAATTACAGCACTTTTTGCTCCTTAAATAAAACGCAGCAAATTGCTCAACCAGATGAAAAATTTTGGTTCTACTTAAAGCAACTTTTTGCGGGAAGAGTAAAAATTGCTTTGTCCTTCTCAGCGACAAACTTCAAGAAGTTTTTGCAAGAACAAATTAGATTTTTAGCAAATAAAATGAAAAAAAATTAATTAATTACAAACGAGTTATAAGCGAAAATATTCTGTTGAAATCTCGAACGCAGTTTACAATATAAGGCATTCTTTATAGTATAAGATTGTTGTCACGATTTAATATTATTATGTTCAAATTTAAACACGGAAATTTTAGGCATTGAATTAATTAACTCTTTACGCTGAAGTACATGAGCAACTTTCCAAGAGCATTCTACTATACCATAAAATAAAACTCCTTACTCGCTTTCGAATACGTTTACAGAATAAATCTGTAGGTCCCGTTAACTTGTGTTAAAATAGAGCGAACTCACGCAAGTTAATGCAAGAAAGCTGGAACCCACGGGCTTTTGCGCATATTTTTATAAATATATTATAAAGATATTTTATTTTCATAAGTTCTAATGGAAATTCGTCCTCGGAAATAGAAATTTCAAAATTGTTCCTTTCTATGCCTATCAAATTATGTATTTTATTTTCCGCTGTCGAAACAGAAATTTTGTGTTCGCTCAGCCCAAAAAAATGTATCAATCCTTAAACTCATACACTGAACCTCAACCTGTATGTGAAAGCTTAAGTCGAAGAGCAAATTCAAGCCTCGCTCAATCAAATTTGTCTTCAGTTTGGTGCTTAAAAGTTTTTATGATTTTTTCTTGACTCACACTTTAAAAAGTTAGTTCAATTTGCATGCTCAGTGGCCATAAATTGTGCCATAAGTCGTTGTAAATTCGAAAATGCTATTTTTGATGTTGTGAAATTGTTAGAATTTCGAGCGAATATTAAACTACTCGTATGTAATTTAGAAAATAACGAGTTATAAGAAAATTACACTAGTTAGTTAACATGTGCACTTATGACCCACAAACGGCAAACTAGTTACACTTCACACTTATTTTTCACGCCCTGTTTATGCCCAATGGCATAATTTCACACTGACTCGTATTGCACATTAAAGCGCAATGTTGGCAACCTCATTATTTCGGTAACTGCATAGTCTTTTCAAACTTGTTCTTTTCGTTTGTGTGTGTGTGTAAATGTATGTACGTGTGTGCTGCAGGAATTCATTGCTAAATGCTAGTTTAAATAATTTTTAGCACCTTTCCTTTGCGCTGCTTTCCCCTTAACCTAGAATATGCTCTTTAATTACGGCTGCTACTAACTGTGCACACACACACACACACAAGTGCTGTGGGTAGTCAAGCATGCATATGTACATATGTGTAAGTACGTGTGTGTGTGTTGGCATAGCAGCCATGTAATCCTTGCGCTTTCCATTGGCTTCATGTCTGGCTGCAGAGCAACTTCAAAACTTTGCTTTCCTTTTCTATTTTTTCCTTTTCATTGGCTGGCTTTGCCAGCACTCATGTAGCACTTTAGTGGTAATATTAGTGTTGCTGTTGCTGTTCTTGTTTGTGGTATTGTGGCTGTCTGAGATAATATGTGTGTTGGCAACATTGCAAGTGGTCACTAAGCAACGCAATGCCAGTCAGTCGAAAGGATTTTACGATAACGAGAAAGTGTAGCCTCAAGACTCTTTGCATGCGAAAAGTCCTTTGCGCTCATAATTTGCTGCTGTGGTTTCTCTTGGCAACAACAATTAATAACTTATTTTTCATTTATGTATTTCTTCACATTTTTTTTGTCTGAGCATTTATCTCAATCTACTAGACAAGATTTCTCTTTGTTCTCATCTTAAAAGCATTTTTCTTTTGTATTACAAAGAAGCTGACATAAAAATATGTAAGCGTTTAGCTTGTTCATTTTTGTAAGCCCTTAATAAATTGATAAATGCACCCACCAACAAGCCATGAGGGTAATGACCTAGAAGTAACTGCAGCAAAAAGGCAGAGTGCGGAGAGAGCGGTATGAGAAATAACTTTGTTGAAGCGCACAACAAAAAGTTTCGGCTTTTGAAGTGGGGAAAAGAATTAAGTGTTATGTATATTCAACCACATGAAATGAAATTTAAACGTATACGATATATTTTATTGTAAGAGAAGAAATGCATGTTTGTTTAAAAGACTTAAATATTGATCAAACAAGTATCTTAAAATAAGCAGTTTCACTCAATGACGCCACTAAAAGTAATAAGTGGCCACTATAAGCCAGCAATATTTTCAATAAATATACTTTTTAATAAAAGCCAGAGAGCTGAATTGTCGAAATAAACTATGCTAAAAACGAGCAGCAACATCCTAACGAATATGCTCCCTATATCTTCAAAAGATACTGCATTTCAGGTTCTACATCATACCAGACATTTTCCGACTAAAACCAAACGTTACTTTGAAGTATCGAACAAAAATAAAGCGGTCTATTTTTCTTTCCCTTTTAGTCTCCACCGAAGGATCTCATAGCCAGTTGGTTCAGAATTCCTTAGAGCTTCCTCTCTTACTTTGAGTTCATTCGTTAATTTTAGCAAATATTTGAATATTTTCTTCAAAATAAGAATGAATTAAGCTTTTAAAAAGTTTGTCAATTTCGAACAATTCTTCTCAAAACATTTTTTCATAATATGCTCTCAAAATGAATAAAGGCTTGACCATACTTTTACTCTCGACAGTACAGTTAATAAGGGGCCTTCAGAAACACATTTCCAACTGTCACCAAAATAGTTTCCTTCATAACGGGACATCATTAATTACAATTTCTTGCATGTCACTTTTTCGAATCTCTTTTTTATGGCTTCCGTACTTTTGCATAGTTGAGCGCCAAAAATGTTCCGGCAGATATTAATGAACTTTTTTATAGCCTGCCACACGCCACCTGGCGCACGTAATGGCTGCCTGTTTGCCTGTTAATAAAATATTTAATAGAACTGAAGTGCCTGCAAGTACGGCAAAACTGCAACTGCCCGGGCATTGTATAAAAATGTTTTGTCGCAACTGCAACAAAAACATTGCAAATTTAATCTGGCGCTATTTTATGCCCGCCGGACGGACAGCGAAAAGCTCACCACGTTACAGAATAGCACCCTTACGAGGGCCTGCAACGGCTGGCATCCCTCATAACGCATAGTCGCAACTGTAAACATTTTACGGCCCGGTAAAATATGAGGCAACATTATTTATGCGAGTTCTTTTAAAATTTATTCGAAATGTGAAATGAACAGAAATTGCCGCAGCACACTCACACTCACACACACTTACAAGCACACATGCATGCATTCATTTACATACATGAAATAATGGCGCGACGTGTCCCACTTTCGGCAGCACGCTGCTGCTGGTGAATTCAATGCAAAAATGTTAGTAAACTGTGCATAAATTAAACGTATGTATGTAAGTGCCTGGAATGAGTTATTCAGACAGAGATTATTAAAATAATAGTTTATTGCCGCTAACATTGCACTCAAAGCAAAAGGTTCGTACGGATTAAATTGTGATTAAGTGATGTTCGCATAACGTATGTATGTATGTACTTATATGTAGGCAAAAGCGCCTCGAAAAGAATACTTAATAATGGAATAATGCTCGTTGGATGTTGTAAAGTATTATTTCACATGGTATTTTATGCCATTGCAATGCATTGTACAGTGGTATGAGACTAGAAGAAAAATGCTAGTAGTATAAATGTTTATATAATGGCACAACACAATTTGTTGTAGTTTAGCTAAAGCTGCAGAAGCTGATGGCATAAAACAGTTCAACAGGCATAAATTGTTCGAATAGTCAAAATTTTGCAGTCTTTAAAGCATACAATTTCTTATAACTTGTTGCCGTAGAAAGTGATTCTATAGTTAGCTTTGCTGTATTAAATCTAGTTTTTTAGAACAATACACTTGAATGTAGAAAACGTGCAGTTTATACTGTTTTTCTAGCATTTATATTGATTAAACCACATTGGCTATAAATATTTTATTTATGTACGATTAAAGCTTAAAATTTTTTTCAAATCTACCGCTATTACATCTGGTACCGTGAACAAAATCTTCTTCCGAGATCAATCTGGAACATAGGATCAATAACCATTCGGAAAAGGCGTTTTTTGGTACGACATAAATTTACTAATAGAACATATGACATAATTTCAATTGCTGCTCAGAATGCAAACTTATCCATTACAAAATGACATATTCAAGAAAAAAATTGAACGTCTTTTAATAAATTTGTTGAAGCCTAATGTTCGTTCAATATAATCCTTTGGTAAAAAAAATACTTTTTTAAAATCTGAAACACTTCCATTAGCTCCCTTTCGTTAAAAAGTATGTTCCTTAAAGTGGTGCTTGTGACGATTTACTAATAAAGTAAAATTGTTGATAGAAGTTGAAATACAGTATCATTAATATTTCAAAACTATAAAAAAGATCAACTTATTAGAGTTTTGCTGTTGTTGTTATAGTATAATTATTGTAGTAGTATTATAAAAACGCTTTATGCACATAAAAGTCCATATAAGAAAAATTGTTATTATGATTCGACTAATGATTAGAGTTAACCTATAAATATAAGATTAGAGCTCCATGTTTATTATCCCAATCCAACTCTGCTCTCCCATTTTAAATCAAATCAGTTCAAAGGCACTCTGCATCAGACTCGGACTCGGTCATAAAGGACCGCTCACATGCATACTTCTCTATGTATATTGGCAACTTTTAACGGCTTTAGTAAGATAATAATAATATACTTGAAAAAATTCCAGCTCATTGCGAGAGTTGCTGCCGCACAAAGTAAGCCAATTTTCCCATGCTATCGCCACATTTCAAAAAACATAGCTGAGCCCTCATTATAAAACCACTGACAATGATTAGAAATACAGATTTTTCTATTCAATAAAAAGTTTAAGATAATGTTTGTGTAGCCTTTGGCTTCAGAATACGGCATTTAGATATACTTGAAGCGACCAAGTCTCGAACGTAGGTGTTTTATATTTAGAAAGTTTTTATTTCGTATTTTTACGATATTTCGATGAATACATCCCAAACCGAAACTTGAAGAAGTTGTTCAATTTAAATATTCAAAGTACAATACTTAATTGCATCAAAGGAACAACCTCCTCAAGTATTTAGCTTCCAAACGCGTAGTAGTTTTTGACCTCAATTGAAGAAATCCTTTATTCCCGTGTTTTGAAGCAGCTCTGCTCAAGCTGGGCACTTGAATTTTATTAATACACCTACTAATGAAATTGAATCCCTTAAAAGTGCTCCGCACACTTTTTGCTGGCTTTTTGAGAACATTTTCTTTTTGCACGTAAGCAAACGGACATTAAAACGCAAATGTTTGCAATATGGGGATATTCCGAATGCCGGAAGTTGCCATCAAAACTTCATTTTATGTGTGCGCTATGCGGGCAGCAGTGCGGCGGTGGCGTGGACCGGCTGCAACAAGAAAAGGTAGCAGCACGTGCTGCAGTTGTCTGGCACGACCGCACATCGGGGCGTACACCCAGCCACCCAAACACCCACATCCAGGCAATTTCCTTTCACTGCGCGTAACACTGGCCCACTTGCTGCCCCCGGCGGCCCCTTCATGCCTTTGAAATCGAGCGAAATAGTTGGGCGAGCAGTCGTATCCTAGCAGCCGACGCTGCCTGACACGCTATTGAGGCATAAAGGCAGCAGCAGCAGCAGCGATGGCGGCAAACCACAAATTTTGAAATATTTCAACCTTTTATTGTTGCTGCCACATTGCACTGTATTGCTGTAGTAGTAGTTGTTGTTGTTGTAGTTGTTTTGTTGTTGTGGTTGCCACTTGGAAAAAAAATCTATTATTTCGCAATTGAATTCGTTGCTTTTTGTCTGTTCCATTGCGCAAGTTTTTTGGCGGGTTCAATTTTGGCACGGAGCATTGCTGTTGCCGCTGTTGCTGCTGCTGCACACTTTTTTTTGGCTGCAACGATTTGTTAGCTTGCCTAACGTGACCAGATTTTTGCGCAGTCGAAGTGCATGTTTCTCTGAGACAAAGGGCAATGGGGAAAGGAACAATACACAAAAACTTAGGCATGCGATTCCAAATGTGTGTATGAAATATAGGAATTTATGGATTTAGAATTACAATGCGGAATGCGCGACATTTTCGCAATTAATAAATGACAAATGCAAAAATTTATAGTTTTTATAAGTATTTGTATTGATATTTCTAATGTAAAATACTTCAAAGAAACAACAGTGAAAATCGAAATTTTTAATTTAATCGTTTATTTCACACAAACCTTTAATTCATATACTAAATTAGGCTAGCTTGATCTGGCTACCTAAAAAAGGCCACGCATAGAACCTGTTGGGTCCTTACCGATACCAGTTAGAGTCCCGTTTAGGAGTTGTCAAAGCAGTGATCTGTCAGAATTTGGGTGTGTTTCACAAATTTCTCTTTGGAAATATTTGCTTGATACCTAGATTTTGACTAATTTTGACGAACAAAAAAATTATCCAGTGTTGCCAAGTGCAGCGTAGAAATTCTAAAAGAACTATCGCAACTTAAAGCTGAATGTTATCCGTTTAGAGTGCATTCGAAAAATCCACAACAATTTCAGACTTGTACTACCAGCAGCAGATTATGTTCCAGATAAGATAAGTTATAATAAAATATGACATAAGTTTTCATAAGTCCATATTTTTCTTGACAAATAAGAGCATTGCATATCAGATTCCCAGCTTAAACTACCTGATAAAATTATTTCACATAAATGTAAGGCTTTGAAGTCAATATTCTTATTGTTATCAATATTTATATTTTCTGAGATAATTTTAAGTTCCTTATTATTTATTAATGATTTGATTAAAAATTACACATTTTTACGAAATAAATATAGTATAGTAAGGTAGAAGGAATTCCTCTATATAAGTAGTTAAATCCGGGTCATAATCTGCTGAATGAAGGATGAAATTGTTAGGGCTTTTTCAAATGTGCTCTAGTGTTCATATCCCAATTATCTGTTAACTTAGTTACTTTGGTAAAAAAGAGGCCAGCCTTAAACCGATTTACACTTCGGTTAAAATTTCGATACGAATTTAGTGCATTCTGTTGCTATTTGCAATTAGGATTGCTTTCCAGCAGTTCCATTTCTGCATATATAAATATTTAGCACATATATTGCTACAATTAAAAATCGCAAAATTTATTGCTTTTAAGAAAAGATTAGTCTGCATGTGAGGTATTTGCATATAAAATCAAAATGTTGATTAATAATGTTTCTGCTAAAAAGAAGGCAACGTATTCAAAGAAGAGGCTATGCGAATCTCTTTGGAATAAAATATCTTGCCGGATCTTTTGGTATTACATTAACAAGAAGGCAGAAATTTGCAACAAAAAGCAGACGATATGGTCACCTCACTCATGACCAACATGTTACCAGAGTTTCCTTGCTGTTGTTGTTTTTGTTGTTGCTGTTATGTACGCCCATCAAACGCCCCCCTTACTCACTTGAAACTTGGCAACGGCTGCCATGACTGAGTTAGCGTTTAGGTTTTTTTCGCTGCTGCCTTTTGTTGCTTTTTTTAAATGTTTTATATATTTTCGGCTTTCGCTTTTTTCCGCTGCTCAGCACAAATGTTGTGTGAGATTACAATTTAAATGCCTGACGTATGTATGGCGGCTCAAATAGATTAGCAGAGGATATTCAACAAGATTTATAGATGCTACTGTCGGCGCTCGCTGCCCGCCTGCGCTTTTACGGCCATAGCTTGTAGCTCATATCTGGCGCAATTGTGTGTTTTAGTGTGTGAGTGTGCTATTTTCTATGTATATGTCTGGGTTTGTAACTTTGGCCATTGTTGCTGTCACTCTTCCGCATGAGTGATGTGCTGCAGTCGCAATGCCGCAAGATTTTTATTTGCACCGATAAATGGTGCCGTTGCTTAGTGGCATAGTGGTCAGGTTAAGGGGCTAAAGCAGTGAAGGTAGTTTGCGCTATTTTGTTGCATGCCAAATTTAAACAAAAATGTCATTAATCAGCGGCGAATTCAGTCGTTGGCTTTTGAGTTAGCTCCATTTAGCCAGATTGCTGAGCATAGAAAAAACAACAACAACAAAGCATGATGCGCCTCAATCAGGCTTAAGCACGTTTTCAGTGGGCTGCAGTGGAATAGCAATAACTTTTGTTTTTAAATAATATATTAACTTGAACTGCTCCAATTGGCCATTGATATCAAATTGTTATCGAATTATTTCTCAAGTGCCTTTACAAAGGTTTTCTTTAATATTAAGTTTGAAACAAGTTTTGTTGACCATTTGAACAAATTTGCATTTTAAATAAAATGAAAATATATGTGAAAATATTTGCGGCCGATGGGAAGTTGATTTTATATTTCCTCCGGCAAACCAAGTGAACGGGTGTTTATTTTCCAATATGAAAAAGAACAGAATGGTTTCGAAAATAGGTGAACAATACTTTATTTGAAAATATTACCTCTACTCGGTGGCTAGGTCCATATGAGACTAGTCGCCATATTATAGAAAAAAAAACCCTACACCTTAGTCAGCATAAAACTATCAGCGTTGCCACCTAGACGGGAACGTAAACATCGCCGCCCGCCTTGCAGCACCACTGCAAAACAATCTTCACTTAGCACTAACAATTATATTCCATTACAATTCAAGAAAGATTTCACAATTCAAATAATTCAAATTCTTAAATCTACAGTGTCAAAAAATAGGGTATCTACAAAGTGCCTGCTCCAGACACTACCCAGCCAAAAATGGTGTTTTGGGCGAGCTGGCCCGCTACGCCTGGGAACACGTCAGACCGAAATATCCGCGAGTACACGTCTACTCCCAGCACCATGTGCACCGGACGGGACTCGTAGAAGCGACGATCCGCCAACAAAAGGTTGTCGAACTGTTCGGCGATGTGGCAGTTGAGAGAACGTGCCGGCGTGGTGTACGCAAAATCGACTTTTACTTTGGCCTGCACGGACAGCCGATTACCGTGTGCCCCATTGCCGCCTATTGACAGCAGACAGGTCTCCAGCGACATTGTCCTTGTTGTCCTAAGGCCGAGTTGTGCCACAATCGCGGCAGAGACCACAGACACATCGAGGCACGGGTCTATCGCCGCACGCACCATCTGAGTGCGCCTCCCGCCGAAAATTTTCACCATCGCCGTGGGTGCAAGGGTCACCATATGGTGGGTCAACGGGGGCGGGTCTCGGTTGGCCAAACGATGGCGAGCATCATATGGTGCTCTCCGCCTCTCGCTGCGGGGTGGCCCACTATTTCGATGGGAATCACGTCTGTGCCCTCCTCTCTGGGGGCGTTGCGTACGATGAACTGGCCTGGACGGACGAGGCCTAGGTCCAGTTCTCAACGGTGGGCGGAAGTGCGCCCCCGGATCTGTAGCCGGGCTGGACGGGCGTGGCCTAGCTCCGGTTACAATCCAGGGTCGCTGTGTCGGATCGACGTTCCTCCCACCGTCCGACATCGGGCTGGACGAGCGAGGCCTAGCTCCGATGTCACTGTGTGCTTCCGTCATCTCGGGTTCAGACAGCCTGGACGGGCGTGGCCTAGGTCTGTCTTCCTCGATGTCGGTCGCACTCTCATCCGAAACGTCCCCGAGCCGCCATGGCCTAGACGGGCGAGGCCTAGGTCCAGGACAGTTGGAAGCGTCCGGCGCTAGTGTGGGCATAGACATCGTTCGTGCCAAAGATGGCCCATGCAGTAAGCTGTGGTGTGGCTCCTGGCAGTACTTACACCGTGCCTCACTGTGGCACCCGGCAAGCATATGTGTCGACGCCAGGCAGTTGGAACAGTACCGGTGCAGCAGCACTGACCGCAGCCGTTCCTCATGAGACCGGGTCCTGAACTGAGTGCAGAACCGTAGCGGGTGTTCACCTTGGCACACCCGGCAGGTGGCGACACTCTTGGCCTCTGCACGTTTAGATTTCGTTGAGTTTACTGTGAAGTGACCCATTCTTCGGCACTGCAAAATATAAGTGAAAAATTTCAAAGGGATTAACAAGTGGGCAGGACCACGAGCTTTACGATGGGTCGAGTTATTACCCCGCGCTCGGTCTTGACATCTGCCACACGTACTTTTTGACCGTCACCAATATATACTTTTGTCACTCTCCCCAGCCTCCAGTCGTTCGGAGGCAGGTTGTCCTCGCGTACCACTACCAAGTCATTAATTTCGATATTTTTCTGTGGATGTTTCCACTTGACGCGTTTATGCAGTTCGCACAAATATTCAGTTTTCCAGCGTCTACAAATCAATTGACTCATGGCTTTCAACTTTTGCCATCTATTAACGATTGAAATTGGGTTTTCGAATATTTCGGGTTCGACGCGCGACAGTAAGGGTCCACCAACTAAAAAATGACCAGGCGTGAGTGACGCGAAGTCGGTCGGATTTTCCGACATGGCACTGATAGGTCGAGAGTTTAAACAGGCCTCAATTCGTGCTAACAGTGTGGACAGTTCTTCGAATGTGTACTTCATCGAGTTTGCCACTTTCTTAAAATGACTCTTAAAACTCTTTACCCCTGCCTCCCATAACCCTCCCGTATGAGGAGCGCCAGCAGGAATAAAATGCCACTCCACATCTTGAAATTGTGCATTATGCAGAATAGCATGCCTTGAAGTCTTGAGGAACTCACGGCTTTCTTTTTTCAAGACTTTCGATGCTCCGAGAAAGTTTGTCCCATTATCGGAATAAATCGCAGCCGGGCACCCTCGCCTAGCCACGAAACGCGAAAATGCAGCCATGAACGTCGGAGTCGACAGATCACTTGTGGCCTCTAAATGGATTGCCTTTGTCGAAAAACACACGAAGACGCACACATAACCCTTCGTTATGAGACACGCCCGCCCTTTATAGTTTTTAATATCGAATGGGCCCGTGAAATCCACGCCCGTGGAGGAAAACGGGCGAGAAAGCGATGTTCTAGCCGGCGGTAGCGCCGCCATAAGCTGAGATCGCTCTTGCTTCCGGTGAATAACGCACACCTTGCAGTTGTGGATTACGGTTTTGATAAGGTTTTTGACCCGCACAATCCAAAATTGCATCCTCACTAGCCGGAGGACCAGTCGATTGCCACCGTGTATGGAAATTTTGTGAATAAATTGAACTAGTAATTTCGACAAATGGCAGTTATAGGGCAAGATTATCGGGTGCTTCTCGTCGTAGGAGAGAGTAGGACAAAGAGCTAACCGACCTCCAACTCGCATGACTCCCGCAGAGTCCAAAAATGGATTCAGAGTTAATATCGTCGACTTTGCTGATATTGACTCCGAGTGTTCAACTAAGCCCTGATATTCCGCAGCAAAGCTAATTCTTTGTCGGACCACGATCAAGCGGGTTTGTACTTTCCGAAGTTCTTCTTTGGATAGTTCCACCGAATCGGAGGGCCCAATTCCGTCCGACCGGTGTGAGATTCGTCGATAAAATCGGAAAACATATGCCAACACCCGTAAGGCATGAGAAAATTCAGAAAATCTCTCGAGAATATCTTCATAATTTTGGGAGCATGAAAAATGAGCCCTGACCGGTTTGCTTTCGAGAGAAGTTTCTATAGCCCCCCCGTTCGTAGAAGGCCAATCCTTTTTATCCTTGATTAGCCATTGTGGCCCATGCCACCATAAGGAGTTTGATATTAAATCTTGGGGCAGAATTCCACGACTTCCCAAATCAGCCGGGTTGTCACCGGAATCAACATGAAACCAGTTCGCGGTACCAACCTTTTCCGCGATCTTTGTAACACGGTTGGCAACAAATGTGGTCCAGGTACAGGGAGGCTTCTTTAGCCATGACAGAACAATTGTGGAATCTGTCCAACAATAAGTTTGGTCCATCGGATATTCAATCTCACGGGAAAGAGATTCGACCATGTCAGCTAACAATACAGCCCCGCACAGCTCTAAGCGAGGCAAAGAGATAGTTTTAACGGGAGCTACCTTTGTCTTCGAAAAAAGCAGATGGGAGCTCACAGACGAATCTACTCCGCAATTCCGAATGTAGATTGCTGCAGCATACGCCTTCTCCGATGCATCACAGAATGCATGAAATTCCATTTTTCCAAAGGGAGAAAACCGAACCCATCTTGGCACCCTGATATTATTAATAAGACCCTGACTACTCGCGAAAGTTTTCCACCGACTTAAAATCGGACCCGTGACGTCATCATCCCAGTCCACCTTTTCCAACCAAATCTCTTGCATGAGAATTTTGGCGATAATAATTATTGGCCCTAACCAACCTGCGGGGTCAAATAACTTCGCAATCTCGGACAAAATCTCCCGCTTTGTATATCTCTCTTTTGCCTCCTTAGATTTCGACACAAAGTAGAATTCGTCGGAACACGCATTCCAGCGAATACCTAACGTTTTTGTCACGCTCGAGTCTTCTAGCTCCAAAAACTCTGTGGTCAGCAAATGCTCTTTCGGGAGACCCACCAAAATTTCCCGGTAGTTGGCCGTCCATTTCCTCATTGGAAATCCCGCTGAGCTCAGCGCCATTATCAGTTGGTCCCTGGATTGTAGGGTGGTCTCTATATCATGCGCCCCTGCCAAGGCGTCGTCCACGTACATATAGTTTCGGAGAATTTTTGCCGCAAGAGGCAGCTGCTGCTTTACCTCTTCTGCCAACTGATGCAGTGTCCGTATCGCTAAAAATGGAGCACAGTTTACCCCGAACGTAACTGTGTCTAGCTCCCAGTCCACGATGTCCTCCGTTGGTGATTTTCTGAATAGAATCCTCTGAAATGGCGTATGTTCTTTGTCGACCCATATTTGTCGATACATCTTCTCTATATCGCCGTTGAAGACATACTTAAAGAACCTCCATTTCAAAATAAGCAGTGTCAAATCAGTCTGAAGTACTGGCCCAGGATGCAGTACATCATTCAAACTGATTCCATTCGACGAGGGGCAAGACGCGTTAAACACAACCCTAACCTTAGTGGATGTGCTCTCCGGCTTCATGACAGCGTGATGGGGCAGATAAAAGTGAGGAAACCGTATAATCTCCGCTTCCGGAACTTGGTGCAAATGCCGCATCTCCCAATATTCCTTCACGACTTTGTCATATTGCTCCTTTAACTCCGGAGTTCTTTGGAGTCGAAATTCGCCTCGGAGAAATTGACTCCTCGCCCCTGTTCGCGATCCCGCCAATTTCAGTTCAGACGGGAATCCCGCTTTAAAGGGAAGTCTGACGATAAATCTGCCATCCTCACCTCGTTTTGTGGTTTTCCGGAAGAGGTCTTCACAGGCCTGCTCCTCGGGAGTCCAAAGATTTTTCCTCGGAAGTTCTTCTACTTCCCAAAATTTTGCCAATTGCCGATCCAACGAGATTTCATTAAAATAGGCCGCATATGTGCGACTTACTGCCCCTTCTTCCTTAGGAAGCGGGCCCGTCAGAATCCACCCAAACACAGTTTCCTGTGCCAACAGTGTGCCTAGCACCCCTCGCTCTACCCTATCAAGAACGATGCTAGGATACATGTCTCCACCGATTAAGACATCGACTTGATCGCTCTTGTGGAATTGACTGTCTGCCAGTTGTAGATCAGGAAGATCTCTGAGAACTGAGTCCTCCAGAGAACACGTTGGCAAGTTACCTGTCAAGTGAGGAAGAACAAGAGCCCGAACTTCTGTACTCCAATGTGGATTGAGTGGGGAACTTAAGACAAGAGGGCACATTTTGTTAACTTTGCCCGATACCACGTCATTTAAACCCGAAACCTGGGCGAACATCTTCTGAGTGGGGATTTGTAATCGATTGAGTAATCGCTCGGATATAAAAGTTCCCTCGGAACCAGAATCAATTAACGCTCTCGCAGGATAAACCGTACCTTGGTGACATATGGTCACCAGCGCGGTACCTAAAAGCACCCTGGTGGTGCTGGAGGTAAAGCAAGATTGAATGTTAGCCGAAGTGGAGGCTTCAGGCTGAGAGGAGTGATTTGCACTCGTAGGCAAAGGCCTATCTGAATCTCCACTGGGGCCGAGAATCGCAGCTTGTTCTGCGGGAGTATCGCGATGAAGCAATGTGTGATGCCTTCCGCGACATACAGCACAATTATAAGGACTTTTGCAGTCTTTTAACTCATGCGAGGTTGCCATACAATTAATGCACAAGTGCATTTTCCTAATGGCCGACAGACGGTTTCCCGGGTTCATTGTCAAAAATTTAGGACAATTCTTCAAAATGTGTTGTGACGACGAACACAACCGACATTTCAACGCCAGTGAATTTCCTGGGTGAGAGGTATTCACATGATGCGAATTTACTCTTTTAAAGGGATTATTTTGGCTACGCTGGGCTCCGCTACTGGAACTAGGCTGCCGGTTTATAAAGTCTGAAACTGTTTCCAGTGTCTGAAATCTATTAGTAAGAAATTCATTTAAATCATCCCATGTCGGGATGTCAGTTTTTTTTTGTAGCGTTTGCTCCCACAAAGCCAGTGTATTTTCCGGCAATTTTGTGGAGCACAAATATGTGAAAATGGCATCCCAATTCTTGGTATCGATACCATACGATTGCAATGCCGAGATACAATTATTTATTTCGCGTTGCAAATTTTTCAACGCTGTTCCTGATTCAGACGGCACGATTGGGAGATTAAATAATATTTTTAATTGGCTGTTGACAATAATACGCTTATTTTCGTAGCGCTCTTTAAGATTCTTCCAGGCCAAGGAGAAACCATGATTTGTCAGTGGAGACTTTCGAACAATTTCATTGGCCTCCCCCCTTGTTTTACTGATTAAGTGAAATAATTTTTCCACATCAGATAATCGAGTATTATTGACGTAGAGTGCCGTAAACAAATCTCTGAACGAGGGCCAAGTTAAATAATCCCCGTGGAACAATTGTGTGTCACAAGGCGGAAGATTTATTGCCATACTGGGCAGGACTGACGGACTTGACGTTGGGGCTTGTATCATTGTGGAACTACACGGCTGCACATTAGATAGATTATGCGTGTATTCGCCCATTAACGCTGCACACGATACATACGCTTCGTAACATAGCTGGTACTTATCTTTTACCACGATTTGGCCTATCTGAGGGTCTGCTAGGGTGGCAAGTGTGTCCTTGCACTCACCATAGGCCTTTTTGACCTCCGACCAGCGTTCCTTTAACTCTTCCCTATGTACATCCAAAGAAAACACCGAATGATCGTCCAATCGCTTGCTGAATTTCGTTTCAAACTCTAATAAGTCATCAGCGATGCGATCAAACTTTTCTAAAGCCATATTTTATTTTCCCTTTTTTTTTTTTTTTTATCAAATTATATTTACCAAAAATTTTACGTATCGTTTTGGGGTCAAATTCGTAACAATATAACGCTTGTATCAAGTGTTCAAGAATTGGAAAAATATATGTAAAATTGTATATTTTTTTTGATACTGCAGCCCTGACTTTCAGTTGGAAAAACTGCAGCCCTGATTTTCAGTTGGGAAAACTGCAGCCCTGTATGAACAAACGACAAGGAACGAGTTGGATATGGGACAAAGTGTATTATTTTCACTGCACTCACTGACTGGAAGCAGATAGATTAATTATTGCAACTTTACTTTTTCTTTCTATAAATTAGAATGGAGCCAAAAACAAGAGAAACGCCAGCGTCCAATATTGAAAAGGATAAGGTTTAAGTCAGCAAATAAAGGAACTGAATAAAGAATCAAGCCGCGAACAGCGGCCGCCTTTGTGAATAGAGTGAGAGCAGTGTCAATGCTTGATACAAATGCCCGGAGATAAAGAAATATTATCGAGTGCGATTAGAATTTATGGGTGCAAATGTAGCGAGCGCAACGAGTTCTGAACAATGGGAGAAAACAGGTAGCAGCCTGTGATTCTAATTAGCACTTTGCAAATTGAGTGTGTTACTTGCAATTAAAAGAAAAAAAAGGCCACAATATTTATATTCTTCTATTCTTCCAACGAGATTGCGATTGCCTATTCCTCTTCTTCCTTTTACAATATGCAATATAATGACTTGGTAGTGGATGAGGGGGGGTGACACCTTTTATTCGTGCTTTTATATTTGTGTGCACTTGATATGTACGAACGCTAGACCATGCAAATTACTCCTTCACACAAATGGTAATAGTTATAGAGTATGTAAATACCTGTTGTAAGCCACCAATTATACCTCCTAATGACCTGCAGTTGGTATCTGACTATATAGTATATAGACTTGCTTGGTATATTATGCACTTTTTGTTGAACACTTTCCTTGCGCTGGCTCGTGATCTCTGGGTCGAAGGACCATGAAAATATTTGCGGCCGATGGGAAGTTGATTTTATATTTCCTCCGGCAAACCAAGTGAACGGGTGTTTATTTTCCAATATGAAAAAGAACAGAATGGTTTCGAAAATAGGTGAACAATACTTTATTTGAAAATATTACCTCTACTCGGTGGCTAGGTCCATATGAGACTAGTCGCCATATTATAGAAAAAAAAACCCTACACCTTAGTCAGCATAAAACTATCAGCGTTGCCACCTAGACGGGAACGTAAACAATATGTGAGAAAGCCTTACTTTTGGTTTGTGTTGTTGTTCAGTATCAGCTTAGATCACAGTGTATGAAAGATCTCAGTCAGCGTTGACTCAGAGACTGTATACAAACTACAAATACAATCTAATTCTAAAGAGCTTAGGCATCGGTAGCGAAAGCGACCTCAACTAACAATAACGGTATTAGCATCTGCCTCCTAGTGAAAAGTCAACGCTACTGGCAGCTATCCGAAAATGTTGGCTACTTGCACATTTCAACGGCGACTGGGTTCACGTATGCATGCCATTGAAAATAGACTTTAGGCTCGAAATATTTAACAAATATTCAACAATTGCCAACTGGTTTAATGGTTCACTCCACTACATTCCATTGTTTGTATTATAAAATCAGATTTACGCAAAGTGCACGTTCAATCAGTTCAATCAATTTTGCATCGATTAACAAGCAACACTTTCAGTTTATTCGATTTGCCGCTATTTGCCAATCGAATTTATATTTATGAAAATTGCAAATTTGTTTATATTTTCTATTGAAAATGGTGTAATTTCATTGTGATGGGTTTTAGTTTTGACTGATTGTAATTTTCAGTTAATATAAATAAATACATTAAGGTGCCTGGAGCTCCATCAAATTATATTTCTGTGCTATTGAATTGTAGAAATAAACTACAATATAATTTGGCTGTAATGATAACCGAATGTATGCAAGTCCGCCCTGAAAAAAACCTAAAAAATTTGGTAATTGCAAATTTTATATCAATCGAAATTTTCTATTGATTTTACAATAGAGACGCTACTTTATAAACTGTATCCCATTTCGCATGTGCGATTCTGCAAAATATACCAACACAGCTCAGTTTAGGTATCATTTGTTTATTTGACAAATACCGATTTTAATAGCTGAAAAGTGGGGCTGTGCATAGAGAGGAGTAAATGAATAGGAAAAATATGTTGATTCATGCTATAAAACCAAAAAATTTGCATTCCATTCCATAATATTTGTAAGCAGATGCGCTGCTATAATCGCTGCGTTTCTTTTAAATTTATGCATATAATTGGTCTAAAAGGCTTGTAAAATATTGTTAATTCGATGGTTGAAAAATATCGGAGCGCTGTGCTGAGGGTGTAAAGACGATAGAAAAGCATATAAACTTATAAAATTAGTATAAATAAACTTCATTCAGAATAGTCATGGAGTTGGTGAGTATTTGCGTAGTCGTAAGTAAACAAGAGCAAAACCACATCGACGCAATGAAACAAAAGATACGGGTGAGGGGTACTAACTCAAACTATTTCCAGTGTACATTCATGGTTGGCTAAGGGGATAATTACACGCTGAATATTGTTGGTACACTAGAAAAAGAAGACATCAGTTAAGACTGAACAATCAGAATGTCTAACAACATACATATTATATTTACCAACTTCTCTAGCGATATTTGCTGGTATATCTTGACTACAATGCGATCGCTTTTTCTTTCGGGCTATGTGACTCAATGGGAGTCACACTTGGTTTAAGCCCTTCATCTTCTCGGCATCCTCTCATTAACAATATCAATAATTTCTCATTTGCACTGATTATTTGTGCAGACTTGAAGCGATTCACTTTGAATGCGACCCTGACAGACAATTGAAACGGAATTTCGGAATTTCGGAATTTCTCCCAAGTGACTTATTAAAGCGCCGTAATCAATTTCAATTGCATTGCAACACTCATCATTTTCGCGGAAAATAATGCGGCCACCAATGTCGGCACCAATTCCTCTTCCAAGCTGACACAATTGCATGGGCGAGAAGCCAACAAATCAGCTCGAGTTCGCTGCTCAACCGCAGCTCGTCTCCCTTACACACCCAGTCAAGTTCAAGCTTAACCAGCGCATAGATAACAGCGTGCTTGGAAGCTTTGGTGATTCCTCTTCGGTCTAATTGTGCGTTTACTAATTGAGTGCAAATTAAAGTGGCCACTAATGTGCGCGATGCGACCAACTCCAACACCGACACCAGCATTTGCAAGAGCACCATCATCATCACCATCTTCACCATCACCGTCACCATCACCGTCACCGTCAACATCACCACCATGACCACGAACCCTCCAAGCCGTTTGTCACGCGAGTCGCTGCTTCAGCGCTTAGTCTTAATTAGTGTCAGCGGTCGCTGTGACGCACTTTACTACCACTTCCATTGCCACTTTTCACCCTCCCCGCTACTATCATCTCCCGCTCCATTTGCGCTTCGCTGAACGCGCTTGCTTCGTTTCCGAATAGCAATTTTCAATTCTAAGCATCGTTTGCTCTTCTCGGGCAGCTTTGCCGCGTTATATTTAGTCATAATCCTGGCGTTTACAGCAGTACAAACATACATACATATTTATAGCCGTAGTTATGCAGTTGTGTGCGTATTGCTGTGCTTGTGAATTGCACTTGTAGTGGTCGGTAATAATTTCTTTATCTACTCACTTAACGTTACTCTAATGCACTTAGCACCGCCTGGGGCCCAGGCGCGGTTGCTCCTTCACTGCTTCCTGCTGCCGTGCTGCTGCAGCCTCTTCTCTTGGAGTAGTATGCCACGCCCTAAATGTTCTGTCCGCCCTTGACACACCTATTCAAATAGCATAAATCATAATTAACAGTTGAGTATGCTCTCCAGCGACTATCGTATGCCAAGAGCAGAGCCAGCGGCGCTTTCTGGCTGGCTTGTTGGCAGGAGCAGTTAGGAGTGGAGAAGGCGGCGGCATGTTCTTGGGAGGGGCTTGAACCGAAGTATAGCAGCAGTGAGCAGTGTAGGCGATTGCAACGGTGTGTGTCTATATTGCAAATTGATTGCTTTGAGATTTTGGTAGGCGCGCTCATTATCAAACGAGTTAAGCGCATTTGTGGTTTATGCTCCATTTCTCCTGCTTTCGTGGCATTTGGCAACCCTGCTGCTGGCACACAAAATTATCATGTTTAACAGTTTCAATGTTAATGGGGTCGGCCTTAGATTTGCATCTCTATCGCACTCTTGCATTTGAGGGTATTCTTTACCAAAGTAAAAAGAGAGTGTATTAACTTGAAATTTCTAAAGCGCATTTAATTTATGAAATCTGTTTACAATCTCAAAGCGAAAGTGAAGAATGTGAATGGGTGTGAGAAAGTGCTATTAAAAATTTCCATTGAATTCGATTTCGAGTGCAAAACTTGAGCAGCTTTAGAAATTGTTGAAATTCGTGTTTTATTTGGTTGAATTCATAGAAGTGTTGAACAGTTATTAAAGAAAGTTTCTCGCTGTGATTTCTTCTCAAATTATTGTAAACAGTTTTTTTTCTACCCCTGCCAACTTAGGCATAGCAAATAATTTTAGTTACCTTCAAAACTTAAAAAAAAACCTATGAGATAGTTGTTGTATAATGGGAGCAAGTATTGCAATAATTCATTAAATATTACGCATTTCGGTATATAGCTCGAAAACTAGTTAAACTTCTTCAGTTCAAGATTCCAAAAATATTTTTTCTCACAATTTTCGGCGAATTGGTAACGAAGATATAGCTCAAAATGTAGAAAAATTTATGGTCAGACGAACAAGAAGAAATTAAATTCAAACGCTAAAGAGGGAAAATTGATGGTACGGCACGTTGTTTGCTCGATTCCGACTCGCACTTGACTGCTTTTTCTTTTTTGTGAGAGATACCCGACACTCGACGGGTCGGTAATTAAAATCCCTTTATATGCATACGTTCCCGCTGCCATGCTCATATCGCGATGTGGGAAATTGCGTAGAACAGCTTAACCGATAAGCAGCTGAAATTATTCAAATGCAATATCTAAACCATAAGCCACACTCGAATCTGCATGCAACTTGGTTGCCTCATTAGAACACTTGCCTGCTCAGGCACAAAGCACGAACACATTGAAATGCTCACACACACACTAACAGGCACATTTACACTCACTCACGTGCGCTGAGTGGCAGCCTCTCATTGCTTATGCATGCCAGAACTGCGTCAAACTTGAATGCAATTTAATGCGCTCGCAGCTGCAGACCTTGCCACAATTTGCTGCTGGCTTTCTGTTGCTATTATTTTTTGCATGCATGTTAAGTCAGTTTATCTTTTATTAAATATGAAATACAATTTCATAACAAAATAACATTTATTTGTGCAAATGAGCCGACAGTCGCTGCCACTGCTGTGCATATTTTTTATTTTTTTTTTTATATATATATATAAACCAACACTCAAGTTGCGAGTAGCATCTAAAATTCAAATGTGCTGCCACATTCGTATGGAATTTTCGCTTTACACTCTGCTGCAGAATGTGTGTCAAAAGGGGCAACTTTTTCCTGGTTTCTGTTTTGCATGCCATAAAATAATTGCCATAATTGCTTGCAGATATTTCGCAATGGCGACTCCCAAAAAGGAAACTTCTTGTTTGTTTTTCTAATTTGATGCATAATACTTTATCGAAAAATTGCCTTAGGCGCTTATCAAATTTACTTTAATAAACTCAATACAAATATTTGCATTCCATTTCTAAATATTTGCATACGTGTTTTATTGTTTGTTGTTGTTATTGTTGTTGTGGCAAACCATTTTATTCGAAATAAAGGCAAATCTTTTAATATCGTTAAGCCTACGGCTTCATATTTTTCTTTGTTTTCCTTTGAAAGCACATCATAAAGAGAAAATCTGTTGCTTTATCGATGACACAAGATATTTCAATACAATTTTCATTGTTTTTCTTGATTATTTAATATCCTTTACAGCTCCTTCTTCTTGCTAGCAGCAAATTTGTATCTGTAAGTGTTTGCGTAAATTTATGCACAGATATTTAAAGGTCTTCTTCTTTTCCATGCTTATTTCTCTTAAATTTATTTGGTTTACAAGTGCCAAAACGAATTTCAAAAGACATTGAAAATTAAGTATCGCATAAATTATTTAGCAGATGATATGAACATTTTTCTCAGCTTCTACTTATACTACAGTCGCACTTTTATACTTCTGCAGCGAGTAGTTTGTCATACGCCATGATACAACCCTGCTGAAGATATTCCAACAGCCTTCTAGAATATCGATCCAATGAAAAGGACGCCAGTGACGAGCGTGAGATGCAATTTTTTACTGAACTTCATTTAACTTTGAATACTTAAATTTTTAGTAGTTTTTTTATGATATTTTGGAATATATAATAATAATAATTACTTAATATTTGATTGGCACAACAGCCCGTGTCGGCTTAGGCCTAGCTTTCTCGCATTAACTTGTGTGTGCTTGTTATATTTTTGCACAAGTTAACGGGACCTACATTACCGAATCCGAACGGGTTTGAGAAGCTTTTTATGGCAAAGAATATTCTCGGAGAATTGCCAATTCATCGCAAGAAGTGGCGCCGCGCAAAGAAACAATTTGAAAAGAAATTATCTTTTTATAAAATGTTATCGGACCGGGAGTTGAACTCAGGTCCTCCGCGTCAGCGACCAAGCATCTAAGCATCCAGTCCACTGAGCCACCGCTGGAATATATACAGCCACAAATTTCAACTTTTCGCACTGAAAACTACGCACCGAATGAATTCCCTTCACTGGCAGCACTCTAGTTGCAACATATCTTAAAATTCACAGAAACATATAATATTAAAGGGTTGCCACAAATTCCAAATTTAATACACTCTTTTAGCCTGGCACTACTCAATTACATAGAATAGTTCGAAATCTGCCAAATGCTGCTAATCCTTTGCAATGGCTAAACATGGCGTGTTTTCAAAGCTATAGAATTTCAATTACACTTAACCAAAGTGCCAAAAATGTGGCACTAAATTATTGCATACATTCACATGCGAGCACGTAAAACATATTAGGTTAAAATTGACATCGTTTCGGTTTTATGATAATTTTATTTGCCAATTAACAGCAAATAATTTGCCAACAAAGACAATAAAACATGAACAAAACTCAATTTGTCAATATTGAGTGCATGAACAAGGCAATTATTTTGTAATTGCAAGCTGACAACACAGGCGCAAATTGAAATCGCACGCACGCACACACACATACAAAGTGCACTCATAGGTGCATGCCACACACACCGGCAAACAGACAAACAGACTCTCTCTCTCGTTCTCTCTACCATCTACACACAAATTATAATTGCAGCATTTAATGACATTTCACGCACACAAGCGCAAGTGGTGCGGTGTGCCGTGTGCCGCTGTTAAGTGCGTCTGGTGGCAACAGCCGCCGCGGGCGTGCGTCTTCCATTTGTGCATTTCATGCAGGCTGCAGGTGTTGCCGCAGCTGTTTGCCATCGTGCCACCGTGCCACCGTAACTCAAAGGCGGCTGCCACAAAGCGAAATTGCTTGGCTCTGCTGAATGTGGCATGTGGCATGCAAACTGACGTGCAAAAACTAGACACACTCATACACATTCATAAAAAACACAGACGCACGCTCGAATTGCATTTTCTTTGAGTGCCTTCTGCTGTTTGCCTGAAACTTGTGCTTCATTCATTTCCATTCAAGGTGAAACTTGAATCATGCTCGAGGAATTGCCTTGTCAATCGAAAAACGACATTGCATGGCAAAGAAATTTTCTTTAAAATGTGCATTTTTCGATTTTCTTAGAACAAAAGCAGGATCCTTACAAGCATTTATTTTAGGTATTTTCTGAGAATTGATCTCAACTTTCTTTGAGAAGCTCAACATGGAATTGGTTGCAATTTGTTAGACTTTGCTGTATCGATCTGAAAAACTAAATGAGTTTAAAACAAGTAAGGAAGTATCAGTCGGATTTCCCCGACAGAGTAATACCCTACACCATGTTCCCAAGGGGGGTGATAATTCACTGAAATTGTGGGTGCATTTGATTTACAACCCACATAGTGGGCGGACCACGCCCATTTTCTTGTATGGCATCTAAGACCAATATATCAACTTGGGAACCGAATTTCATTCATTTATATTCGTAACTAGTCAATTGGGAGCTATTTTACCGGAAAAATTTTTCCGCCTATATAGTGGGCGGACCACGCCCATTTTTTCGTATCACATTGATGACCGACCCTTTAGCTTGAATACCAAGTATTTTTCTTTTCAATGAGTAATTAGACAAATTACAGCAATTTGATCGCGAAAAACCCGAGGTAGTGGGACTTACAGGCCCATGTCCTTGTAGGCATGTCCTTCGACCGATTTTACTAATTTTAACACTTCTCCTAACGCGAAGTTAACTGTGACTATGTACCAAATTTGGTCGCAATCGGACAACTCCTTCTTTCTTTTTTTCCGGACACGCAGACAGACAGACAGACAGACGGACAGACGGACAACCGGAAATCAAAAGAGAAAGTGATTCTGATCATTTCTATATACTTATGTCTATATCTAGGACCGCTCCTTTAATGCGTTACAATTTTCGCACAAAGTTATTATACCCTATTACCATAGGTGTAGGGTATAAAAAACCCATTATTTTTCTAATTTTTATTATTTTTCAACGTTTTTAAATTCACGTTTTGAAAGTTGTGAAAAACACGTTAAAGTTGCGGTGCGAGAGAACAGATTGATTTCTCTTACTTAGCTGTTAATCAGCTATTCCAGAACTTTAAATACATAATAACAATACTTCAACTTCTTCGTATAATTAATACTGTCCTCTATAAGCTCTGTTAGCATCTTTGTTGTGTAACAGTGCAAAAAATTTGTTGCAAGGTCCCTTCAAATCTGGCAACAAGAATATTTTTGCTGTTAATTTTATTTGTATAAGCCAACACCCAGCGGATTCTTCCTATATACGGAAAGCACTGGTTTTAAATACGTCGCTCCCTTCGCAGCACACTTCGCTGTTGATGTTGTACAACATTTCATAAAAGAAATTTAATTGGGCGTGCGCTTTAAGTATTTTAAAAATCTGCATATTTGCATAAGAATTCTCAAGTATTACTACTTTTGAAAGCTCATTACTTATTTTTAAAGTAAACCTTCCTTATATTCATAACAGAAATTCCGCTGCTTTCCTTATTTGCTATATACATAGTACATATGTACTCAATATAGCGCTAATACTCTACAAAGTATCTCGTGCAAAATTGGTAGAACGTAGCATACACCCCTTCGCTATTCCGCTCTATAAACGAAAGCGTGTTTGTGTAGAAAAATCGAGTTGATATTGAATCAAATCATTTCATTCTTCATTTAACTCACAAAAAAGCTTACGCTTGTACAATATTTGCCTTAGCTAAGCTTCATAAGGCACACCCTGGTGTTTCCCTTCCAATATTTACAAGGAGTTTATTACTTTCAGAAACACGCCGCATTTTATTGCTAACATGTGTTACCTACTCAAGATACTGTCGGGATACTCCACTGCTTCTTTTAGCAAATTTTAATGATTTATTTATTTTGGCAGTAAAACATTCCCGCAGGATCGTTGCGGTATCTGTTGAAGATTCCACACACATGTTACATCACTTTTAACGCAGTAACTTGAGAACTGTTAAGCATACAAAAACAAAACGAGACAATTAAAAATGCAATAAATTTATCTGCAGATATGACGAACGATAAAAAAAGTTATAGCCGCTTAAGGCTCAATTGTATACTTTTTTGTGTACATTTTGCTTTAAGCGGGATTATATTTAAGAAATATTTTTATCAGCATCTTTTGCGAATTAACTGTTCTTTAAATATCAGACAAAAGTTTCTTAAATTAAGAAAAAAACAATTACATGCTGGTTAATTTTTCTTCAGGTCTTGAAAAATGTTCTCAAGTGTAGAAAAGATTATTTTCAATATACAGTCAGTTTGATTCTATATATATACATATATATGTATGTAATAATACTTTGATTTGACATATCTCTCGTAGTAAACAATTTTTCTTTCAGATTGCTTTAGCTTCAAAATTAAGATTTTAAACCATCTTAATCCCATACTTCGAGCATGTGTTGGTGTGTCTGCTCTGCCAGTCTCATTGCATTTACTGCTATTTATTTCGACATTTCAATTTAACAATTCCCGCCTGTCAATCGTAGGCGAGAGCTCTTACTTCCATTGCAATTTCAGTTTTGAGATTTCTATTTAAGTTGCTTGCGCATATTAACCCTCTTAGGCTCGTATAAGTAGTGTCGATTATAGAAAAGTAATAGGGTTATATTGCATTTCAAAAGAAATTCCAAAAACGTCAGGCAAATTTTTGGAACTTTCAAAAGTATTGCTTACCGCAAGCTAGTTTTTTGTTGATAATTTAGAGAAGGCAACTTTAGCCTTCATAACTACTGACAAATAGAAGCCGATCTTTATAGTAATACATCTGATATTCATTATATATATAGCTGCACTTTTAAATAGTAGTGAAAAATTACGCAAAAATAATTTTCTATTTTCCGTGAATTTTCAATATATTCGAAGAAGAAAAACCTTAGAGGGTTAACGAAATTGTTTTGTTTTCGGAGTTGTCACACTTCGAGTGCTTCTGTGTGGTTATGACTCTGTCTGTGTGCACCACCGCGCTGCCGACATGCTTATCTGTCTGGCTGTCTATTTCTATGTACGTGCGTACGCATGTGTGTGTGTGTGTGTTTTTCGGCGCGCCAAGCTACTTTTCGTAATGAAGAAATACTTGTAACGACATAAAAGTTGACTTTTCCAATAATGTTGCCGAACAAGTTCAAATGTCACTTGTTGAAAATTTCATTGTCGATTCTGATTTAATTTGAGTGTCATGGCGTCAGCCGCGAGAGTGATGTTAATCGAAAAAGTTTTGTTTTTCGCTTCGGCTGATTTCGTTTTACATTTTTCGCATTTTCAATTTTCCAATGCAGATGTGCTTTAGTCGAAAACGGCTTCTAGCAAATAAATATGTCTTGACACTTTACACAAATAACCACTTTCAATTTATAACCTGACTTTTTACTCTTTATTTTTATGTGAGGGCGCTCGCCGACTGCTGAAAACTTTAGTGCCAATTTTAAAGCTCAAAGCTCACCCTTGACATAAAGCACCGAGCTGATTCTTGCAGGCATAAATGAAATATATAGAACTACATTTTTAAATAAAATAATCAGCAATAATCCGAATATTTTTGAAACAACAAAGCAACAAGCAATTTTAATTTAAAGCTCACGAAACATTTCCAAAATAACCACTTTAAATTTGCATGCGTAAGCATTGCAACTAAATTGTATTTTACACAAAGGATTATGTGCACAATGTTGGAAGTTGCACGCTTTAGCAGATAAAGAAGGATATTAAAATTATTCGCATAGCTAAGCTTTTACCTTAAAGCGATTATTGGTTTAGTCAAATATACTAACTTTGTGAGTGCGCATTTCCCCTTTCTATCTCTCTCTCTTCCACTGGGATTGGCAAACTATAAGTGCAGCTTAAAATTTGCAACATTTTCAAGGATTAAAATGCAGAAACTTAACATCCGCTTTGAGCTAAGATAACTGCAATGGGATTAAGAGTATTTGATTGGAAGGTGAGCCGCAAGGGTGCCAAAGTAGAATCTCTTCACAAATTAAATTTTGCAGCTTAAAATGCTTAATCAGAGACCTGCAACTGACCGGCAACATTGCTGCAGAGCTGATAAAATTTTGCAAGCTACCAAAAAGGCGCACTCAAAGGAAAGTGCAATCAAATTGTTGGATTTTTGCACACATTTTTAGAATTACTTACGCAACTAAGTAAAAATAATATCAATTGGAAAACATACTACAGTAAATATTTGTTTACATCTACACGCACTTGCTTACGTAAGTCGTTGCACACACATACAGACATGCATAAGCATTTGTGATTTCATAAGAGGGAATCATTGTAATTTCATTATTTATTATTTACATGTAGTTGAGAGAAAATAAATAATTTACATACTTCAACACATGTTGATTGAAAGATCAAGAGCAAATCCACACGGGAGAGTCCTTAAAATTTTTTTAAAAAATCACAAGTAACGCGCTCAAGATAGGTTTTTCAAAAATTATGTACTTAAGTTTTCGAAAGTTTTATTTTTGTCTCAAAGTTGTTCGATACAAACCAACAATTCATAGGCCATTGTTTTATAGGACGAAAATATCTGATAAAATTTTAATAATCCATTAACATGCTACTTATGCCACGCTAGATTATATACATACAAAGGTTACTCTAAAAATTTCAGACAAAAACAATGACATGTGTTTTCTTTCGATTTATGAAAAGTTTTTTAAAAGAATTAATAAAGGAGCTGCAATAACATAAAAGAGAAGTTGCCATTTATTATAGAGGAAAATACAAAAATTTATATCGTAAATCGAAGAAAGACAATATTTTACATACATTTATCATCAATTGACATGTTAAAAATTTTAGCTTTAAAGTCATTTTATACATTTTACACGATACAAATTTTCCTTATACATATGAACACACGTAGCGAAATATGTGAAATCATCCATCGTTAATCAAAAATGCCAGCTGAGCTCTAAAAGCATCTAAAGCTTAACTCGAAACAGCTGTTAAAAATTTTTACTGAATATAATAAATTGTAAGCATTAACTTTTTGCTTTAGCATTTGCAGTTTTGGCACTTCTACGCTTTTTGCATGGCGTTCATATTGTTTTAGTTAAAATTTCGCTGCTCATAACTTTGCCATTGTCAGTGACGGAATTAAAATTAAATGACAGTCATTTACATGGACAGATGTCGCACATGCACGAATGCAGGGGAGATAAAACCCTGTAGGAAAATCACCGACGCATGACATTTGTGAACGAAACTATATGCAATGAGAAAATGATACGAATATGGGCAGCAAACTATGGCTCTTTGGTAGAAGTTGTGCTCAGAGGGAATTGGTTGCTAAAACTTACAACAAAGCCTAAGAATGTAATGCATCTATATTATTACAAACAAGTGGAGCCACCTGTCGTGTGTGTCTGTATACACGACAGCTAGTAAAACAATTAGCAACAATTAAAGGCAAAGCAAAGTAAAAAATAAAAAAGCTTATAAAAAAGTTAAAAAAAGAAAAATTTTCAAACCTGCGGAGCTGGGATTCGAACCCGTGACCTACCGAATTACTGTCTGCAAGCGCGCGGCTCTACCCACTGGGCTACACAACGAAGTGATTTCATTCATCTAAAGTCGTAAAAGAGAGAAAGTGGACAGCAGGCAAACGCTTTTTAGTCAGTCTGCGTTTTATCTGCGTTTTATATATAAGATGTGTAAATTTCTGAGATATAAAATTTCAGAAAAAAAGTCATGTTGAATACTAGATATAATGCATGCCACATTAGTCGTTATTTGTCATACTTTCTTTGAAATAAACATAAATGAGCTTGAAATTTCGACCAATTTATTAAGTACTCGTACAATACCAACATGTCTACTAACAGTTAAAATAAATTGATAAAGATAATTGGAAAAGTGCATCACAAAGTGGATATACTTTCTTCGCTTTAAATTTAAAAAAGTATCGCTTACTTGTTCTGTTGCTGATGTATTTGTCAAAAATAGCTTTCGCATAAAATTGTTGAGTTCAAACTATTTCGATCAAGTTTTCAATACAAATTGTAAAGCAATTGTTTCTTTTTCTACAAAATAATTCATAAACTGTTAAAATAGCATACACCAGGAGTGGCCTTTAACCTTTAATGCAATGATTAGAAAAGGAAAACAAAACGTTTAGTCTGAGAATGGATATAAATTTGTTATGGCCTTCGTTTGTAGTTAGTTTCCATAAACTGTTGGATTGCACAAAACCAACTAATTTTTAACAAAAAGATTAACTTCTGCATTACTCGGTAAGGCTAAGATGAATGTATTACATAGTCAAGCGCTGTTATATTGATCGATGGTAGACATTACAACTTCGGTTACCATTTGCGAGTTTTTCCTGCTGGTAATCGCTGACTCAACTGAACTGGCTGACGATGACCAACTCCACACACACACACACACAATTATACTATGCGCTTGTTGTGCCAAATGGCTTCACTTTGTTCTGCTCTACGTGCTGCAATTTAAATTCAACATGTCCGCCCAAGCAGCCAGCATGCCCCTGGCTTACACACACACTCACTTGCCCACTTGCCACGATTCCGCACTGCCTGCCAACAATTTGGGTGTCGTTGTCACAAGAAGAAAAGAGTAGTAGTAACAAAATTGTTAAAATTGCAGTCTCGACGCTGTGAAACAAAAGAGCAAATTGAAAAGCTACAATTTCAAACACTCCTTCGCTGCGAGGACTCCTGCTCCCTCTGTCTATCTGTCTGTCTGTCAATTTTGCACCAGCTTTGTGCACTGTCATTTTCCATTCTGTATGAAAAAGTCGTCGAAAAAGTAGTTCCTGTTTCTGTTTCTGCTGCTGCTGCTCCTGCTTCTGCTTCTGCTTCTGAGTCAGCAGTGGTTCTCATTTGGCATCGAGTGATTGAAGTATTACTGCTTCCTGATGATGGCATTTCGTACTTCATTTCCGTTGCTGTTGCTGCCTTCTAAATAGTGAGTGTGTGTATTAGTGTGCGAGTGTGTGTGTGTGTGTGACGTGTTCTGTTTTATGACACTTCTGCTTTCTTTCTTGTTCATTGTTGCTCTTTCTTAACATCGTACTATAGTTGGAAATCTGAAGTACCCAAATCTAATCCCGGAATTGATGCCATGAAATTCCAAACAAATTTTGAATATTAGTTCCAATTTTTATAATACATGCATATAAAATATATAATTTTTGGATAATGAATAAAAAAATAAAATGCATGACATTAATTTGATAAATAAAGATGTAAAAATTTTTAATTTCATTGCTATCTGAAAAGTTCGTTAAAAAGTGACTAGAATGAGCCCAGCAAAATTTTCACAGTAATTAGTCAAATTTAGGTTTCGCTGTTAATGCCTCATTTTCGGCAGCACGTTTGTAGCAATCTCGAGTATTAAAAAGTCCAAGTTTTAACTAATGAAAAACTGTTCAGCAAAGCAACGCTTTCAGCAAATTCAATCGATCTAAACGACTTTTGTAAAAAAATTTTGTCAGAAAACTACTGAAAAATATATCTTGTCGCTGCCAAGCAATTATCGACAAGGGAAAGGAATAAAAAAAAACTTTCCAAAGTATGTAGTAGTATGTCAGTTTAAGTCCAAGAAATTCAAATTCAAACTTTTAAAATTATGTTGACTACGCTCTTACTAAACAGACTGTAGTTCTATTCATAGGAATGAGAAATGCTGGTGAGTGAATTCGAAAAATCCTGGCTTTGCCCAATCCTGAAAATCGGAAATGACATTTCATTCATATGCATATGTGTGTATGTGTGAATTGTTTGTATGCGCGTTTATATATGTATGTATATGTGTATGTATGAATGCAGGGCTGTGTCAATCACAATGCCAGCGTAAATGTTTCCTGCAACGTGATTTTCCACTTGAGCACAAAACTAAAATGTTGAAACAGCAGGAGCAGCAGAATGGGGTAATTAAGATGGATGCACCCTTTCAGTTCTGGACACACTCCGGCTAAGAAGTCATACATCATAATATTTTTTCTATTTTTGTACGGTTATGAGAGCGTGTGGCAAATTTGACTAATTGAACGTTGAGTTACATTTGTGGAATGAGCTGCCATTGTGGCTGCAATTATGCGGCAGAGAGCTGAAGGGGAGAGAGGAAGAGCTTGAGGGCTGGCATTGTAATTATTTTAATTATGACATGCCATTTGTGTGAGCAATTTCAGATTTTCAGTTCGGCAGCTGCAATCCTCATATAAGATGCTTTAAATATTAAAAGTTGTCTACCTTTGTTTTTTCTCAATTAGGCTGCAAGGCTGTGCCAAGCTGTCAACATAAATTCATTGATTAAATTTCTCAGGTTAGGCTTTCAGTTCAGTTTTGGTTCATGTTGCTCATGACCTGAACTTGTGGTATTCGAAAATAGTATATTCAGCTTCAATTAAATATTGAATGTCGCATAAGTTGAGCTTAAGAAGTCCAAATGATGCATTCAACTTAAGCATTTGTTTTACAATAAAATTTGAAAAATATTTATCTTTTCCTTAAATTGTAGTGAATTTTTTAGTAATGCATTACATGCATTCCGACTGCATCCTGGGATTCGATCTGATAAGCGTGATACTTTAATCGAAAGTATTTTCAAGAAAGATATTTCAGTATTTTTAGGATTCGTACAAATAGTTTTATTAAGCCGGAAACAGTTTAACTTTAAATAAAAACTTGGCAAAGTTTCCGTATGATGAAAAGTGAGCCTACTGATTGTCTTAAACTACAGAACCATGTAATTCAACCTACAGAATTGTATATATACCAAGCAAGTACCCATTATATATTTCGTGTACTTCTGGAACGCCAACCAAGAATCCACAACTTATATGCAACTTAATTGCTACATTTTGCATAAGAAGAATTTGTAGAATGTACATTGCAACTTTTTCAATCCATCTTAAAACAGCTTTGATCTTAAAAATACTAAATAAAAATAAGTAAAGTGTAATCAAATAAAGCACACGCGAACAAAAAAATTTAGCTCGCGGCAACATCATTATATTCTTAACGAAAAGCGCCTTTCAACAAATTTTTATTTACTTTGACTTTGTATGAAATTTTTATTTACTGGAATATGTTGTCACATTGAAAATCCCTTTAAGAACTTGTTTACTTCAACAATTCGCAATAAAAACAGACGCACGAAAGCTACCCAGCTGCCATTTTCATTGCCACTCATTTGCATAATCACTTGCAGAGAGGCGACGTAATATGAAATAAGATCAAAAAAGTATCCATCCGCACATGCATTCCAGACGAAGCATAAACATGCTCGTATCTGGCAAGTGCCAAATTAAATTCAAATTCAAAATTGCTATAGAAAAAAAAATTGAAGAGAAAATCTAAAATTTGCGACCCCAACAGTGAAGGCATACTGCATAAATTATCACTATACAGTATAACAATAAAAATAACAACAATAACAAAAATAACAGCGACAGTGTCAGCATCAATATAAAAAGCATGATTTTGAAGCAAGTGCGGTGAAACTTTGAACTGAAACCGAGAATAATAACGGTTCCGGTTTCTTTCTTTATAGTGATTATGGCTATAAGTTTGGCAACTTAGTGTTTTTTATATGTTTACGAAGTTGACTTTGGAAATAGAGACTGATTAAAACCGGTTTTACTAGGTCAACAGTTTGAACATATATTCAAACTTAGTTTTGCTGCTATTCAGGTTACGACTTTGCTTTAATATCAAAAAATTACTTGTCGAAATTGAACAATAATATGACAGTAATTTTGCTGTAGTTTTATAATAATCATAAACTACAATTTGGAAATCACGACTATGAGCGCGCCATCTCTCGCGAAAAATTGGCAACTCTTCGAGAGTATTTCTTAGTACGGAAAAAAAAAAGATTCTCAATCCCGTTGGAATACGGTTATACGATAAATTTTTATATTCCATTTTTTTTTTTCTTAAAAAGAACGAGCACACATAAATTAATGCAAGCAAGCTCAGCCAAAAGTTTCAGTTAAAGTACTCCAATTATATATACTTGTATGTATATAGATATAGTAAATTCACAGAGAGAGGTAGTGGCAGAGAAATAATTTAACGTTCAAAGGTTTTAACGGACTTATACGCAAATTTGCATTAAATTAACATTATAAAAAATTATTTAGAACTCATTAAAGCCAAAAATTATTTTAGCCATTTCGGCCAAAAATATTTAACTGGTTTTTTTGAAATCTTGTTCCGTCAAACCAATTGAACTGATTTTTCTTTCAAGTCAATTGAAATGCTCTTCAGTTAAACTGATTGAAATGGTTTTCAGACAAAATGATAATAACAATACTTCTCACAAATTGGTTTCGGATCTTAAAATGAAACGATATACATGGAATTAGAAAACCATTTGAAAAAGTTTTCACTCAAATTGATTAAAATCATTTTCAACTATATTACAAATTGTTTTCTTCTCAAAATGAAACGTTTCTAATCGGTATCATTATGGGCTTAAGATTCGATTACGATTCCAGTTTCAACCACCCATAAGGATTACTCCTCTGAAGTTGTAAATTTATCTACAGTTTTGTTGCCGTCGCTGCGGCTGCTGCTGCGACTGCTGCTGCTACCTCGACACGCACAGAGAGGCAACAAAAAGCGCCAAATATTCAAATCAACGAATTTTTTGCTATGCTTTATTGCAGAAATTTAAATTTTTGTAAAGGAACGCACATACACATATACGACGTGTATTTGTTGGCGTCTATAGGCGCTTATGTGTATATTTGCTATGGTTGTTTATGTGAGCAGGCAGCAATTTAAAGCAGTTTTGCACGGCTCACAAGCAAAAAAAAGCTTGCACTGAGAACGTTTATTGTTTTTGACTTAGGCAGAAGTTGGCATGCAAATTGTGTATACATGTACATGTGTGTGTGTGAAAGCAATTTGCATTGGTGGCATGTATATGCAAAAGTGTGCGTTTATGAATTGTGACTTTTTCGTCGATGCACGGTTGAGGGCGTATGAGTGATTTTAATTCTTCATGGCGCTTCATGGTCTGAAGTTTTCATTTTAAACGTCAAAAATACGCAAAACGTTTTAGCACCTTTTTTGTGAGCATCACACTCTACTCTTCTAACATAGTGGCAAATGCAATTGTGTCACTTTAGCCACTCCCGCGCGCACTCTCATTTTCCAGCCGAATGTAGTCAAATTTGTTTTGTGTGCTTTTTATTTGCTCGGCTTTGATTGCTTGCGAAATTGTTTTCAAATTGGAAAAGCCAAGCGCACATTGATAATGCAACACTGTGCATTTTAATGTCACTTGCTCTATTTGCTTGCCAGCTTGTCAGCTCGCCATGGACGGCAAGATAGAAACTTGCTGTGGGAGGAGCGGTGAGCAGGGGTAGAGTTACCCAATGATTTCAAAAGAAATGCTCAACAGCATATAATTTGTTTCTTTATTTTCCAACACAGGCCCCCAGAAATCCTAACAGCTCCAACAGTTCACATGCTTTCATTGTGCGGCGCCATCGCTCGCCAAGAATTGTTAACTCTCTGGTAGTAATTTTTGCAGTTGTAAATAAAGCTTCTCAATCTATTAATACAGGGCTAAAACATAGATTTTTAGAACCTGTTATCTTGCGCTGAAATAGAACAATCATACGCAGTTTAAAAGAAAGTTAAGCCTAAGTCTCGATTACACCGGCTTATATAAATCAAATACACATAGCAAGTATTATACATATCTGATATCGTAGATTTCATCGATTTTGTGACAATGTCATTTTTTCACTTCTTGATCTAATGACTATAAGATTAGTAGATTTCTTTTATACTCTTTCGTTGTACAGAATTTGTATTTTCTCAATATCGTAAAAATATCGAGAGTATAACTGATTGAGACCAAACATATTTTTGATTATCTTACAAATGCTCGCTATTTACATCTTTAGGCTCTATATCGATAATTTGGTTTTTTTCAATCGCGTAACTATGTACGAAATTACTATTTTAGCGATTTGCAAAATGAATCTTGTGCAGTTGTCAATGATTCGTAATTTTTCCATGTCAAGAAGACTCCGAAAACATTTTACGAATATCGATAACCGATATCTAGATTACCAAACTTGGAAAAATGGTGCAAATATGTTTTTTCTATAGAAAAACTACAAAAATTATAGAGTTCCAAAGGGTATTGCGAAAACTTTGAACCCATATGAGGCTTCTCTTTGCGTGTTTGCTCTCCCTCTTCAGCTTTATTATCTAGTACAATAATGACTTTGAAAAAAAATGTTGTATATGCGTGTACATTCGCTATTTATAACGTTCATTTTATACGCTTTTATTTTGGTTTTTATTCATTTTTATGGCTTTTTTACTTACATTTCACTTTTATTGCGGATGCCGCTACGCAAAATTGCACAACAAAACAGCAAAGCAATTGACTATACTTCACTGTGCTATAAAGAAAACAACAACAACAAAAATATGTTTTTGCCATGCATCTGGAATAGCTCACATGCGAGCTTACGTGTAATAGCTCCTATACATATACAACAACAAATTGAAATGCGTGCTTCCCATTGAGTTTTCCTATGTGAGCCGATTATTTGCCATATTTTTGCCGCCGTGCACTTGTGCCACTTCAAAAACTGCACTTTGTAAAAGTATAAACAAAACACGTACAACAAAAGTGCATAGCGCAAAAAAGCAGAATGCAGATGTGCAACAAAACTGAGCACACAGTTTTAACAGAATCGATTTATAAAATAGATTTTGCAAAATCTCCACGAAACTGCAAAGCAGCAGCTGTTTGTAATGTATTCTAAGAGGGGAGGTGCGGTGCAGAGCAAAATTGCACGATAAAAATGTATGCATGTTTGACAAGCTAAACCAAAGCAAAATCGTCGAAATTGGTTTATACGATGTCAGCATCTGAACTGACAAGTGCAAATATGCACACTTGCTACGCTTATGGCAGCGTAAAAAGATGCAATATTTGAGCGAAAATATTTTTCACAATTTTCACTTGCATTACTTTCATTGTGACATGCATCTCCTTTGCTCAGTACGTTTGTTATATTTTTAAAGTTCAGCAAGTTCAATGAAAAATCGCCTCTCGAACGGCTTGAACCAAATTTTTTTTGTTCAGATTAACTTCGGCACTTAACGCTTGTGTATATACATATGTAAGAGGGCTCTCACTAAACATTTGTTGCAATATCTACTGACAGTCGCTTCGTATCTCCAGAAACTCAAAAAACTCCTTGCTACTAAGCGGAAAATTGATGTAATTGTTTCAAAAATAGCCATCAGCCGAAACACTGACACTATTTTATTTCATTTTATACCATTGAGAAGGGTTAAAATTTACATTCAATGGTCGATTGCTTATCAAGTCTAGCCATTATATTTAAATAATATGATAAAAGATTTGTATGATGGGCTTGAAAATATATCGCTACATTAATACGGAAAGCTGTAATTAAAACAATTGTAATCTAACAGGAAAAGAAGAAAATCATATTGAAAACTGAAAGTCTGTGGATATAAAACTTGATATCAATTGTTTTCAAATCGTTTCAAACTCCTTTAAAAGCTTTGTTAAACTTCATTTTAAGAACTTACCAACATAAAAGCTAAAATTCCACATAACAAAAATCTATTTTAACTTTTTGACAAATTTATTACTTGTACAAGTTCTCTTTTCAAATATCAGCAACACTTAGTAAATTTGCTCGCAATTTACTACAACTACTTCTATTTTATCTTAATAAAATTTTCAATTTACTGCGAAATTTTTGATTTATTGTACTTGAATAAAAGTCTTCTTCAACTACAAAATTTTACTGGAAATGTGCTTCTCTGAAATTTTAACTTTTAATTTAACTGAAACTTTTTTTTTCTCTTGAACCATTTAGTCATTTACTAAATGCCAATAATAACTGAAATATCACATGCAATAACGTGTGTAGGAGTGACTGCCACTTTCGTAATCCCAAACATTTTTAAATTATTTTGCAAATCATTGAAAATCCAATTTAAAATTTCGCAATAATTCAATTTTACCTTTTCGACCTAATCACCTGCTCTCCTCTGTGCCTTTTCTACTTATAGCGCTGCAAATATCAGCAGCAATTCTACAGCCACAAATGGAGCAAAGCGTTTTACATCCGCAACTACAACAACAACAACAGCAACACCCACAACAATTCAGCAGTTATAGCAACAGCAACAACAATCACAACTTGTTGGCTCACGTGCCGAATCACACCTTGAAGAGTTTCTCATTCATTGACGATTCAACGGCGGAAATGGAAATGGCGGAAATGGAAGTGCAAGTGGCGGCGAATTCGCAGCCAATTTTTGACTTTGGCATGCCGCGCAACATTACAGGGCGCACGGGGCAAACGGAGGCCATTATTAAATGTCGAGTAGATAGATTGACTGATAAATCGGTAAGTGAATATCGAATGCTCTGAGTGCGGCACAAATGTGAAGGACGCTCGCTTTCGCAAAATTGTAGGCACAAGCAAGCACCCAGCAGGAAAATAGCAGGCACCTTTCTCTTCTGTGATATGAATTCTTTGAAGTCTGAGGGTAAGCATGTAGAAAATTTCAAATAGCATAGATAGACGGACCTTGAAAACTGAATGCAGGCTCATGGACATAGTTTCTAATAGTTTCTACTACTACTCAAATGATATTAACCCTCGTCATTACTCGACATTAAGGAAAATTATAAATTTGTAAAAAAATTCAACAAAGTTTTTACCAGAAGAGAGAATTAAAAGACCAGCCAGAAATTATTTTTTTCTTTAAGGTGAAAGAATTAAAGCGAAGGACTCATACTCATATATTCTTCGAAATATGTCGTTATATTAAATCACTCAAAATGTTCAATTTTCAATTCATTGAGTTAATTTAAACTGAATTTGAAGGTATTTGTAAGCGTAACGCAATAGAAGAAAAGTTGTTAGAACTGCGTATCGAGGAAAGTTTTAATAGAATGAATTTATATATCAATACAGAGCAAAAAAGTAAATTGACAAGAGAGAATAAGTACATAAATTGGGTTGTACAAAGTAACTCATATGTTTACAGTATTAGTGTATTTCTGTAAAGACAAAATCCAAAATGCATTACTCAATTTTCAATAAAAAATTTTAAATAATTTTAAGCGACTGATGGTATCAGGTAGTTATTCGAGGTGCTTGGAGAACCAACCATTTAAGCCACCGTGCCGTAATTTCTTTTAAGCTTATTTTTGAATAGAAGCTGTAGCGAAAAAAACCCTTGATTTACATTCCACTAGCTTAGGCTTGGTCTCGCAAATTTAAATTCTGCTCGCACTGATGTAAATTATTCTGCTGGGCAATTGCATAAGCGCGCGTCGAAAGGAAATGAATTGAATGCATACAAGTTGGCTACACTTTTATTTAATTTCCTCTTACGTGCTACTCTTTTTCTCTGCAACACACACTGCCACACACACATACACGGACTTCATCAATTCAACTCACATTGATGGCTGTGCATTAATCAATTTTCACTGCTTGTTGCTGTCGTTGTATTTGGTTGCCGCCTGATGCTGCGGCTACCCAACTGCCTGACCGACTTGCCAACAGGTATCCTGGATACGCAAACGTGATCTGCATATACTGACAGTCGGCACGGCCACTTACACATCGGATAAACGCTTCGAGGTAAGGCTTATTTATGTGCTGAAGTCGCTCGTGTGCCTGCTTAACCGCATGCAGGCAGTTTCTGCATTTTGTTAGTATCCACTTGCACACACCCAAACCGGATCCCTTCGTTCAATCGTTCATCCTTCTTTGCATACAGCAAGATTAAAAGTGAATGCTGCAATTTATGCAATTTAATTAATTGGCTGGCAACGCTGGCCACTCAGGGGAGAAGTGACGCTGCCAACTACGGCAATGTGGTGGCTCAAATAGCTGCAAAATGTCATCGAAATTAATTGGAAAGATTTAAAAAAAGCATAACATTAATTACGAAATTGCTCAGAGTTGCTTTTGGCGCTTGTCCAATGGATAGGCAATTGTAATTTTTGACATTTAGTAATATACAACAGCGCACATATACTTACTGACAACTTCATATGCATTCATTGCATTCATTCGCAGGTAACAGAATCGAAGGATGCACGCGAATGGACGCTGCACGTGAAGACGCCACAAACGCGCGACAGCGGCATTTACGAATGCCAAGTGAACACCGAACCGAAGATGTCAATGGCATTTCAGCTGAACGTAATTGGTGAGTTGCGTTACACACTTCCTCTATATAATTTCAATAATAGATTTCGAAAAGGATCAACTGTCTGGCGTTGTCTGTGAAAATAACAAGAAATTAAAAAGCGTGGAAATGCATTTTTATATGAACTTGTTTAAACAAAATACAAAGGAAACTTTTTTGGCGATTGCATACCACGATATCAAAAACCTGATAGGGAAAATACCACAAAAACGACTACAAAAATTTCATGTTGCTAATGAAATACAACAAAAATGCCATGGCATAAAAATGCTATGATATTTATCAAAAGGATAAAAATTCCCCAAAAAAGATTACCTAAGATATCAAGGTTTATAGAAAAAAATCTAGTGAAAATTAAAGATTGCAATTTCTTGCAATTCTTGAGACTTTCTTCAATTCCTTGAATTCCTTGTTCAAATTCCAAATCCTCTCAGCCACTGCTGAGCTGCATTGAACTTAATTGCTACGGCTTTTGTTAGAAAATAATATGTACTTTGCTGCCATCTGGAATCCTTGACTGCACTTTGGGGCGAGTACGACAATTGTACTGTGACCCCGGAAAAAAGCTGCATATAGAAGTAAGGTAATATTGAAAATATTTAGAAATTTTTGGAAACTTTCTGTTTAATTTCCCCCCGTAACCCCACAAGCCGTTCAGCTGCTGCTCACCAGGACATTCCAGACTTCATCGGCATCGCTAAAGTCGGAACTGACACGCCGCTCAATTATTGCATTTTAAGCTTTAAAATGATTTCAAGAGTAGTTCGAATTTCTGTAGAAATCAATAACATTCAGATTTTAAGCTCGAAACATGAACGAATGTATAAATGTCGAGCATAGTGCCAACTGGCATGCATATGAAATAATCAGAAATGGTGCCTAACTATTTTGATGCCTATTGATAGTATCAATATTTTGCTCTTTTTATGCATTTAAAAATAATGGAATTTTAAATAAATCGCTCAACCCCGACTGCAAAGTGTGCTGCAAATTATAATTTCCGCATGCAAATCTCATCCGAATGATTAAGTGCACAAATTTAATGGCACATATTAAAACTGATTTATTGAAATGCGTGCGTGCAGTTGTGCTGATCCAATTGCAAAATCAATTTATGGTATGCTTGATTTTTTTAAATAAAAATTTATTAATTAAGCATAATTTAAGAGTAGTTTGCAGTTAATCTTAATGGTTTTGAACATCTCCACAGACATCTTTTTAAAAAATAGTTAGGTGTGCTTGTCATGTGATACTGACATTGCTCAAGATTGTCTACATGGGTACATTTTCTAATCCTTCTTATGTATATAAACGCACGTGTATCTGCAATATATGCAAAGCTTGTTCAGTTTTAGTTTCTTACAAAATCTGTAGACAATCTTGAATACGGAGAGTTATCTTGTAGAAACGATATGAAGGTGATTACATAGTCTCTTCATTTTAAAGATTGTTCGTATTAAAGATTGTCTACACATTTTGCAATCTTTAAAATGAAGAAACTATGTAGAAACGATATGAAGTTGAATACACAGTTTCTTCGTTTTAAAGATTGTCTAAGAAAGATATGAACTTGTCTACAAAGTTGTATCAGTTTCAAGATTGTCTACATAGCAAAATGGGTAGACAATCTTTAATACGAAGAAACTATGTAGAAAAGATATGATCTTGCATACATAGAGTCTCCATTTGCAAGATTGTTTAAGAAAATAAATGATATGAACCTGTCTACAAATTTTCATTATCTTCAAGATTATCTACATTTTCCACCCATTTATACATTTTTACAAGCACACGTAGAAAGCGCTAATATACTGGGAATCATCAAACTCTGTTGGAAACCTTTTCACTCTGGCAACATTGGCATTCTATATTTAGATGCAATCAATCATTTAGTAATTAATGATAACAAAGGCTTTGGTCGCAAGGCCATAATTACATAAAGTGCATAATTTGCTACTTTACACATGCACATTTTATAATCATTTTTCCAAATAACCTACTTTATTTAATGAATGTAATTAATGCTTGTAAATTGCGCTTAAAAACGCGACCACAGAAAAAATTTAACAAAAACACACATAATTTTTTTGCAATATTTCGAGCGGGGTGGAGGGGGGCGGAGGGCTAGGAGTAGGTGGATGATATATTTCAAGCATATCAACCAGTTGCGCCATTTTGTATGTGGCGCATTTTTAAAGTCACCAATCATTAAAATATATATATGCCGATTAAATATAAATAAGCTTTATTTTACTTTTTGACGCGATTTAATGAATTTATACATTTGTTACGCTTACCGCATAATGACCGCAAAGTGCTGCAGTTTCATATTGTAAATAAATTCCGTTGCTTGCAAAATAATGCAAGATTATTTGCACTTTATTGTCTTGTGCATTGTATTTTTGCAACACAAAGATCGCATAAAATGTAAAGGACGATTAAATGCAATTTTTTTTCATAAAGTCCTATAGATATTTTTGCTCAATTGTCAGTTCACTATTGCACAAAAGTGCAAATAAACTGGCACACAGTTTGTTGTCTTTCTTTGTCGTTGTTGGAAAAATGAATATTTGCATATTTTAATATGGCAAACGTATAAATATTAAATGCAGTTTTTAAGGGTCATTAATCATACGTCCCAATGGCTGTTATAGCACGCCGCATGAGCAGTGCACATTTTATTAAATTGTTTGAAGAAAAAAAGTGCATATATATTGATGCAAACACTAGCATATTGCATGCTCAGGAAACGGTACATGCAAATGTGCTAATTGCATCGCATCTCATTCAATTAAAATTCCTCATACGCCCCGTTGTGCGCTCAAGCAGCGCAGCCACATTGCCTTTTTATGTTATGTTTTGTTGATTTGCAACAAAAAATTTTATTTTTATAGTCTTTTAGTTCGTTGCACATGAAGCTGAAAACTTGAAAGCGGTGTGCAATTAATATTGCGCATACGTCGTGTGTGCCCAAAGGAGCTGCCCGTGTGTAAGCACGTTCATTAGCGAAAATTAAATTCATTATGCTGCTAAACATAACAACTATGCACACACACACGCACACACACTCACATACCAGCAGCAGCAGTGCACTCCAAAAGCATTCAAACTATTTCACCTTCATATCGCCGCCAGCTGCCTGCTGCTCTATCAGCGCTCAAAATCAGTGGCAACAATGCGCACAGCCATTGTTTTGCATTGTTTCAAGCAGTTGCAGCACTAGCGCTAGTGTTATATTTGTTTTTGTAATTATTTAAAGTGTTGCCGTTGTAGTAGTTGCAGCTGCAAGCAAACAACTTTATTTGTAGCAAATGTACTACTTGGAGGAATTCTACTGGCGAAATTTTAGTTTTTTTTAAGAACAAAATATTGGGCATTCTACTAAAAAGAACAGCATAGTCAATTTCAAATATTTTAAAAATCCATATGCCACATCAATCAGATCTGATAGAAAGATTTCATATCTGTGATGTTACATAGTAAAGTTATTTTTGAAAATGTTTTTCAACTTGGCTCTTACATTTTGTCCCACACGACATTAATGCTTTAGAAGAGAGCACATCAAATATAGAGCACAAGTCGAATATGAGGAAAATAATATATATGTATATAGTGTAATTATATGTAATGATTTAAATAAACTAGGTAGTTGAGGCAAACAACTAAGATTTCATTGGAAATGATGACTACAGAAAGTTTATATGGCATAATATATGCCAAAAACTTTAAAATGTTGACCTTTCCTAACCTGAACTGCAAGTTATAAGCTTATTAGTTTATTAAAAAATGTTTGTATACAGTCTTTATCTGGCGTTACAGTCTCAAATTTACATATTAATTGTTATTTCTTTTCTTTTAAATTTGATATAAAATGCTGAATTCCTACTTGTAGCTCTCGTCAGAATAGAATTATTAGTTTGTTATGCCACACGAATTATAACAAAACTAAAAGCAAATCCAACTCAAAGAAAGTATTCATCAAAGCTTATTTGAAGTTGAGAAATCTGAGTCACAAAGGACAGTCGACAAATCTGATACTTGACAAATTCTTTTGTCAGTTTCTAAACAATTGAAAGTGTTTCAGATTACCAATGCATCTACTACTCAACACAAAGCTTATAAAACTCCTTTTTAGGTTGTCAGATTTTCAAGAAATAGTTCTGACTAAAAGAAACAAGCATCTCAAAACACATTGAACAACTTTTCATGTATCAAACTAAAAGCCGTAAAGGCAAAAAACATGTCTTTAAAAATGCCAGCAAGAGAATTTCCATTTTCCTTTGAATACTTCTGGTGTCCATTTCAATAACAGCCCAACAAGAAAGATGTTATGCTTGGGCACGTAATGCGCGTTCGCAGAAATATGCCACACAATTTTCTGCAGGGCATTCGCTTTTATACAATGGCAAGGCGTATCGGCAACAACTTGCGGCTCTTCTTTGTTTTTGTATTTTTTGTAATTTTTGCAAATTGCTACAAAATGGCGCCAATTCAATAAAAGTGTCTGCGAAATTCATTAAGCGCTACACGCTTCACTCACCCACACACAGGAGCAGCGAGAAGCGCTGCGTTCTTATGGCAACACTGACTCGAGGGAAAATCGCCAAATTAACATACATTCGCAGTAATTGCAATATACTTTTTATATTTTGGCGCGCGTTTGTATCTACAGACTGACTGCCTGCCTGTAGGGGCGGTCTGCACTGTCGATGTCTCTGCTGAACGGAAAATGTGATTGCATTAATGAAATTTAAGCAGTAAATCAGTAATAATTGCATTTCTTAGGGCCAGTTTCACAGTGGATATTTAAACTCTTCAGTTTCACAGTTGGAAGTTAAACACGATTTAAATAGCCGATTGTGGATATTTAAGTACGGCACAGAGTTGCAATCGAAAACAAATAAACAGCTGATTTCGGATGTGAAAGCAAGCGGCGTGGACAATATTGCAATTTATAAGAGAACAAATTAAACATAAAACTGCATGATATAGCACATATAAATGATCCCGTAGTATCATAAATAATATAAACTGTAGATTCTTTGCACAATATCCAATAATTCACTTCTTTCGGCCGACGAAAAATTTTTAGTTCGCGCTGCCTCCATAATTGAACAATTGAACATATGTTTTTGGCAAGTTGTGCCAACCTTCAAATGTCAAATATTCCGTGTTTAAATAAATGCACTGTGAAACTCAAGGAAAGTTAAACTAGATTTAAACTCAATTCGCAAATTAGATTTAAACATCCACTGTGAAACTGGCCCTTAGCAACACGTGCATCTCTTTGCTTTTTGTAAATGCCTGTAGATTCCAGGAATTTTCAGAAGTCAGTTTTAAATCTAAGAATGACATATTTGAAGAACGATTATTTTACATAAATTCATTTTGAAAATCTTAAAACTTAACGTTTATTAAAACGAAGTATATATAGAAGACATATTTATATATTCTGGCGTTTCAATACATATGTACATACATATGTCGACATTCTTCATACGTATGTACATGCATACTTCTTGATTTTCAAATGTTCATATCGATATAATTTTATTTAAATTTAAGTGGTAGCTTTTTGCATCTTAAAGCTCGATCTGAAAGAGCTCTTCAAAAGCTACAGTGCATCTTTTACGTATTCTGAGCATACTAAATATGTTAATACAAATTTTGAAGCTGTAATTGTGGCTTTTTCTCGCAAACATCTTTTATTTAAGGATTTATCATAATGTTGGCTTCATGAAGGAATTAATCTTCTCCATTAATTCATACATTATCATTTCATGCAACGCTTGACAACTGGAATCCACCCAGATTGTTGTACAACAAATAAACACTCTAATTTGCATAACAATTTGCGTAGCAGTGTTGCACACATACATTCATAAAGACAACACACGAACGCGCGCTTAATTGTCTTACGCATTAAATTTGTTAACGGCATTAACATACACATATACGCGATAAGCTGCATAGAGTCGTTTAAATGTACTCGTTTGTATGTGTGTGTGTGTGCCTGCACATACGCGTGTATCGGTGCGCCCATGTCACAGTTATACGAGTATTGATCGTTCTGTGCTCCTTTTCACAACGATATCAATTTTTCCTCATTATATTGATTATTTACACTTGATTGCATAAATCCGCGCAATGGCAAAAGATTTTCATGCAAGCAACTCATGCTGCCGTACAATGACACACACAGATACATACATATACGATTGTATGTTTCCGTTGTTGTTGTGTATTTGCGCTGTGTCACGCATGCATGCTTTTTTATTTGTATTGCTGGCCATTTTGCAAATTTAAGCCTGCTTTAAGAAGCATGCAATTTCATCAATTTTGTATCTTTTGTTCTGAAAATGCACCGGTTTGCATTCTTCTTAATAACTCTTCTTCTTCTTCTTCTTTGAAGAAGACAATAGCAAGCGGATTTACGCTTTGCGGTTGCAATGACAGCTGCAAATTGTTAAGCCAAAAAGAATACTTTACCATAATTTCTTAAATTAAAAGCTGAAATGCAACCGTGCGCAGCCACCCAGCCAACATTTAATCCCGCACACGCGGTCGTATGAGTAACATTCAATTTCACTTTGCACTTTGCCTGCATTAATGCTCACTTCTTCTGTTCGCAATTGCGAGATTTATTCCAAGTTTGCCAGTATTTAGTGCTGCAGCAATTGCGCCATTTTCGCCTGGCGGTGATTAGTTGCATTCGGCACGTACTCCGGCGCAACGTCACGTTCTGAATGGAGCAAACTGGCATTTCCCCTTTGCAAAGCGTTCTGCATTATTCCAAATATGCTAAAGAAAATCTGTTTTAAAGTGCAAATCACACGCACGAGTACGCATTGAAATCGTCTTTAAAACTGAAATGTATGAAATTTTGCCGGGTAGGCATCAATCGATTAAAACATCTGTAGAATTAATTGGGGCTGAAAACATGGGCATATCGAGAAATATCTTTACGAAATTAAAAAAAATTCCGGGAACAGACTCTTCATATTGGCAGAACTTGAACATATTTAATCAAATCATGTAAATTATTGTAATGTAGAATTTTAGTTGTGAAAGACTAAATATTTTCGACTCCTTTCTTCAGTCGCCTGTAGCATTTCTTCATATAAAAATCTTAGCTTATATACCGAAAAGGTTTCCTAGCACAGAGGGAATTAATTCGTTATCGGTTGTTACTGTTTCGATATTTTGTGGTATATTTACCATAAAAGCTTCTGTGTGCTCCGAACGATAACGAACCTTTTCAAACACATGTGCAAATATTACATATCTTCCTCCTTTTCTTGGAATAGCGAGTATCGTAATTGGTATCTTGCGAAGGACACTGACGTATCGCTATATTTTATAATTACTAAACAAAATGAATAATTTGAGTTGTTTAACTTCATATAGTTTTCATATATAAAACAACTTTTTTGATATAAAATCTGATTCCCAAATTGATGAATTTTATATTAAGTTTACACTGAAATTATTCTATAAGTAACTACACAGCGACACATTCGCACACTGTAAAATGCACTTTAAAGATAGAGTTATATGCCTGAAAGTGCTGTACTCGGTGGTGTGTCCCTTGATATCACTTAACTTATATCAAATACACAAACAAATGTCAAAGACAACATTAAAATATTAAAATCCAAATTTAACTTGCCCAAAGCAAAAATTAATTACATTTCATTTCCACAGCGAGTAGCATTAACTTTATGTTACTCATACGCTTTGATGCTGCACGTCAGTTGTCACACTACGAAAGCCACTACAAATCCCGCTTACTCATTTATGTAATTGCAGAGATTTCAGCCGACGCCAAGGCGATTATCAGCGGACCGCACGACCTGCACTTCAAAGTGGGCAGCGCCATCGTGCTCAACTGCATTGTGCAGCAGCCGTCCGTCAAGGACATCGGCCCGATTTACTGGTATCGTGGCGAGCACATGATCACGCCCTTCGACATTGACAACGAAGACGTGGCGGAGGCACAGCAGCAGGACTACAAGTATGCCGATGTGGCTGGGGAGCTGAATGCGCTGAGCGAGGATGACATAGCGCAGGACTTCACCGCGCGCATCGCCATGGAATCACAACTGGGCGATACGCTCAAGTCAAGGTACGAGCACAACTGTCAAAAGGACATTCTGACTTTCTGTGTATATGTGTGTGTGTGTGTGTGTGTGTGTCAAGTCATTTCTACAATTTCCGTTGGCTTTCTCTCTTTCTTTCTCTCTCTTCATTGCATTTAAAAATGTTCGCCCTTCTGCCCCCGCACGCACGCAGACTGCGCATATCCAACGCACAGACAACGGATACGGGGAATTACACTTGTCAGCCGACAACGGCGAGCAGCGCCAGCGTTATGGTGCACGTGATTAATGGTGAGTGCTTAGGCAAATTATGGCCATTTGTTTGTGTGAGTGCGTTCTGGCTGGCAACGCAGCAGAAGTGAAATGAAATTATGTTGTCAACATTTGTCGCGTTTTTTGTTACTGCTTAGGCATATTCTTCCACACTCATACACTCATACACATATACACATGCACTGCCTGCTCGTGCGGCGTCCTTGTTTCGCAGTGTTGTATATCAGCGGCATAACCGACAGCCCGTTCATTTGTTTTGCTGAGCTTACAAAAGCTTCTGCAAATTGTTTATTGTCTTCGTTTGAATTGTGTGGACTACGAATGGGCAAAGGATTTCGTTCCCTTGCAGCACCTCGCTCACTTGCGGCTTCATGGCGTTATTAATTACAATATAACCATGACGTATATGTATGTGAAAAGGTGCCTTTATGTGGTACTCATACTCAAAGTGGCTCACTACAAAAAGTGACTCCTTTTGTAAAAGCAAACAAATAAAGTATTAATCCTTAAAAACTTCACAAAAAATGCACTTGAATTGAAAAGTATTTTAGTTTTTATCTTTAAGTTTCAAAAGTTATATTTTTTCTATTGCCCATGTGGCGTATCTTCAAAGAATTCCTCTAATAATTTGAGTTTTAATAGAAGTTAAGAAAAGACGAACTTTTAAACCAAATTGTGATTTAAATTCAAACAGTATTTTGAAATTATTATTAATCAGCAATTAATTAAAATTTTATATTTTATCCGTTAGGATAAAAGCCTGTTAGGATAAATAGTGCGACTGACTATATATGCATATATCTTTGTATGCGCATATATGTAAAGAATTCTTATCAGCCGTTTTTAGAACAGTGTTGCCATATGGCATCGGCATGTATAATTTTTGTGATTTTGTTAAATGGGTCATCAGCCGGTTATAAAGCCAGTAATACGTGTACTTCTTGCATTTTTTCCGGAACAACTGGAAAGCTATTAATAGAAAACTAATATTCCCGAACGAAATAAGAAAAAAGTAACCGATAAGTGTGCACATTTAACCATATTTTTGTTCATTGTAAACCATCAATCGGGTTCATTATAGCCGACAGTTTACTTCAGCAAGATTCTGTTGATCTAACAAAACGGGTATACAATTATGCAGAAACCGAAATATAATTTTTACGAATCACAGTTGTCACAATCGTTCCGATGAAATATTAATTGTCTTTTTTCGCATGAACCACAAGCTCACACCTTTTTGGGTTATTCATTTATAACTTTATTCATTGTCAATTCCTTCATTTCTATAAGAGTAACTAATTTTTAATAAAATTTTATGTAAGCACCGCATTAATCATTCAATATTTGGAAGTTAGTTATGTTATTGTTTCGTCAAATTTTCGTTGATAACTTCCTGCAACAAAATCTGACAAAAACTTCGCTCAGCAATTCAAGCATAAGTTTGTACTATAGCTAAGCCTGAAAGTCCTTTTTTGCACAAGCTTCCCAGCAGATAGAAGAGCACACTCATTATCTATGCTTCAAGCGGATTTCAATCTTGACCTCTGCAACAAACACTCACATAAGTCAATTAATCTTCAAATAAAGCGAAACTATATCCCAGTCATTTTTCTTGCTTCTTATGCAATTATGCGAAAAGCAAAGCTCCCAGCCAAATTTTGTATGCCTAAAATAAATCAACAGAGAAAGAAGCCTGCTGCACACACACACACATACACATACACAGCCCAACAAACTGACGAACAATGGCAAAATTTGGGCACACTTTTTTGCAAGTGGCAGAAGCTTCGTGTGTGTGTGTGCGCAAAACAGATGAAAGCACAAACATTGATAAATGTTTTATTAGCAAATATTTGTAAAATTTGCCTTTACAAAATAGAGTGCCGCTTCAGGCCGAAACCGGCTGTATTATGTCTGACTATGGGGGACGTACTAATACATATGTACACAGCTACACACGGACGTACTCAAGCAAACGAGACGCCTTCACTAGCAAAAACGCACGCAGACGAAAGGAAAACACAATCAAATTAATTTGTTTAATCTGAAACACACACTTTCACACATATTGATAAAAACGAAAATACAAATACATACATGCATATATATATTTCAGAGCCATATTCAGTGATAATCTGAAAAGGGTTTCGACTACGCGCAAGAAAAGGCGCCACAAAATAGTACAAAAATGGAAATTAATTCTAAGTAAGGGATTATATATATTTACAAAATGTGATCTCAAAGAATTCTTTTATGAATTGGAAATATATTGAGCATTGACATTCAAATAGAAGAATGCTTCATTTTCAATAATGTTGAAAAAGAATCTTCTGTCAAAAAATTTTAATAATGAAATAATGGAGTTTGAATTTCAGGAGCCTTTTCTGAATTTTAATTGTCAATATTAAAATTCAATTTCTTTCTGTTTTTTAATTGCCAAATTTCAATTACTATTGACCACTTTAAAATTCACTTGATGCTTTGTGAATTTCAAATTGCATTTTTGAAATTAATTTATGTTTTCTGAACTTTTATTGCCTATTACTTATTTCAACAGACTTTTTGAAATTTCCTTAATGCATTCTGAATTTCAGTTACCTATTCTAAAATTCAGCTGACTGTTTAAAAATTCTGATTTTCAATTCTGAATTTCAATTGATGGTTTATAAATTTCAGTTAAAATACTAATTGACTTTTTGAAATTCAGTGACTTTTCTGATCTTCATTTGATGATTTCTTATATTCTCTCTTATCAAATGATCATTCCATGAAACTATTTTCGCACTTATTTCCACCATATTCATATTTGCAACAATGTGGGGTTTCAGACCCCGAAGCCGTCACTTCAATTCAAGCCTAATTTACTACACACACATGCACCCACACATACACACACTAACCACTTAAATGCTCATGCATGCCTATCCAGCGCATTTTCATTTAGCATCTTCCAAAGCACCCAAATCCCTTTCCAAATATTTTTCGCCCCTTGCGGCGCACTTCCATAGAACATTCTCTGCCTTATCAACTGCTGATATTTTTTGCCTCTGCTTTGTGCGCCTATTTGCAGATGAAAATCCCGCCGCTATGCAGAAGAGCAAAGCGGTCGGCTTGCATGGATTTCCATTTGCAATGTCATTTGTTGGCATCTGCCTACCGCTGCTACAGCAACTGCTGTCGTTCCCGCTCGTCGCTGCCGCCACTGCGGAGGGGTCTAAGCTCGCCTGCGACAGGCTGTGGCCTCTTCAACTGCGGCACGCCGCCGTCGCCGGTTCGTTCGTTCTTGCCGTCGTAAGTGGCTGTGATGCCGTGCTGCTGTTCATCGTGCTCATCAATTTGCTCAACGTTGTCGTTCTTATGAGTGTTGTTGTTGCTGTTGTTGTTGAGCCGCCTGTGTCGAAGCAGCAGCAGCAACAGCAATGCAGGCCGCTTCAGCGTAGCTGCCGCAAACAGGATAATTTTTTAAATAAATGAAATTGTTTTTTCCGCTGCGCTTCCGGGCTTCATTTTTCTTACAATTGCTTGTGCCTTTTTGTTGTTGCTGTTGTCATTGTTGTTGTTGTTGTCATTGCTATTACAATTGCTGTTGAGTTTCTCATTTGAAATTTGAAATATTTGCATTTGATTGTGTAGCACCAACACAAGCAAATACCATCAAATTTTTATTGTTAACATTTTCGCTGTCGTTTGTTTTTTGCCTTCTTATTTCTTATTTGTTGACTGCCTGCTGTTTCTCTGGCACTTGAGCAGAAAGTCAGCCAAATGGTGTGCTGAGCTGGAATTGCAAAATTGGCCAAAAGCAACGAAAGCAAAAAGCAGCTTACTTAAATGTAAAGAAAGAAGAAGCAAGATGGAGGCAGCAAATCATTTTGTAAATAAGCTGAGTAGCTAAATTGCCATTTTATTTGAAAGCGTATGTAATGTATAAGTATGTATGTGTGTGTGTTGAGCGAGTAGCGAGTAGCGAGCAGCGGCAGCACCTAGGCGCAAACATTGTGCAGAATTTATTGTAATTTAAGCAAGTAATTGTAGATAATTTATAACAATACAACTAAACATGTTAGCGTAAGTGTGAGTAAAAAGCACAACAACAATAAAATGAATATGATGAAAATACTTAGACTTTTTCTCGTAGAGAAAATTGTTTATGCATGTTTTGCTTATTAGCTTATTATCTTATTAAATAGAATTTGCTTCGAGTGGTTTCAATGTGGGCGCACCTGGAGGCGTATGAGCGCTGTCAAAATGATGCCCACAGAATGTTGGTATTTCGGTTAATTTGCTTTGCAAAGACGCTGTAAGAGACATTGAGCAGTTCGTGCAAAATAAATCGCACGTTGCTGAGCTTATATTTCAGCTAAGGAAAACGGATATAGCTACAGATTAATGCTGATTGGTAAGTGGTATCGAGCAGCTCGAAGAAAGATTACTTCAAAATGCTCAATTTAGTTTTCGCATCCGTATTTCAGATTTAGCTGCGGAAATTCCTAAATAAATTTTCCAAGAATTTTTCAACTTCTTCTTCTTTTCCTCATAAGTACAGCTGAAATTTAAGGCACCATGAAGTGAAATCTGTGCTTTTCAACTAATGCCAGAGATAATCCCTTGCCAAGAGGAAATGGAGAAATATTTTGTGCACAATATGACAGCATATTTTTGGCAAACTTTTTTGCAGAAATCACTCCAATCTGTAGTTGCGCTTATGATTAAAGCATAACTTGATGCAGAAAAGCGCTTGAAAATGTCCAGGAAATTTGAAAATAATAAAGTTGTAAAATCTGAAGTTGAAAAATGTCTAAAACTAATGAGCATTTTTCAGACAAATTAAGAACACAATAGAAAAAAATCGGAAATATTTATTTGGAAGCCTAAAATACTAGGCGCATAATTTGTTCAGCATGTCAGTCTTCTTATGAGGCATAAGTAGAAAAACTACGTTAATGATTCTTCCAAAATAAAGCAATGTTTGCAGAAGCGTAAAGGTAATAAATTGATGTTCCAACATTACATCTTATATGGAATCAGTTATATACAAAATTATAATTCTGGGAAAACGTTAGTATCTTATACGAATAATTTGATATTTTGTTCTGGAAAAATTTTTTTTCCAAAGAAGACGAGAATTTAGCACCAGAGTGAACTTTTTTAAGTACTTATATTTGTATTCTATCTTCTTTTACATTGCAACGCAGTGCTATCATTTTGTGTACTGCTAGAATTTCTAGATATTTCAGTCTAAAGCCAATACTTCATGAACATTTTAAGCATTCGAGCTGGCTTACTAGTTCACCTTCCAACCTGTAATGAGACTGCGAAGAATATCAACTTCATTTGCTGCGCTCTTGAAAAATCATACAAATCAATGTACCGCTCGCCGTAACTCAATTATTCTGCTCAATGTTGAAGTCACGCGTCGGCCACCTCTGCGCTATGTAATGACAACAGAGAAGAGATTCTGAATTGCAGCACTATTAAAAGAGGGCTTCGCCAGCGGGGAATAACATGAATAGCACCTTATTCCAAAATGACTTCCGTCACTACCAGTGCTGCTTCATTGTTGCAATTGTGTTACCTGATGTAGGTGAGGGCACCAATCGATTAAAAAATCTATAAAATATGCAATTGAGATTTGATTGGTAATCAGTTCCATCTTGAATAAGAAGTGTGCTCAGCGGAACATTTAAAACTGAATGTTTACTTAGTACAAGTTAAACGAATGAAATTTGATCTTCAAGCTAAGGTATCAGCTTTTCATGTTATAAAAAATGATCGTGCTGCGCGCCTATATTGGCAGACAAATTTTTTGTGATAAAATGGTTCTCATTTGACCAATTGTGTAATTAAACGAACAAAATTTTGTAAAAGTTCAGATATCAGCCTTATATGTCGTACCAAAAACTGGGCATAAACGCATAATCATATCATTTATAATATACTCAATGGAGCGTTCATATTTTGTCACTTCATAAGTGCCAAGAATAATTTAAAATTTATACGATTTTAAAAATTTGATCGTAACAAACTCGATTTCATTGAGAATAAACAAATTACAGCTGAAAAACAACAAAGCTATTAAAGCTCATCAACATAACACTCAGCAGCAGTAAATCCAAATGCTCAATCCCAATGCTAATTTAGCTGACAGGAAATGTAAAAATAGAGTAAACAGGAGAAGCAACGAAAAATCCGAGCACAAATAATAAGCGTAGAGTGGTCCTCGACGATTGTCTGCAGCTGTGCTCGTGCACATCACATCAGCCAACTCAGCTACAGACGAAGCATATAACAAAGAGACACCGAAAATAAAGATGATATTGATAAAACAAAAACGCGTAAAAATCAATTGTCATTCATCAACCAGCTGCACATCCCACTGGTGCATCCAGCTGGAAGCAAACTTACATGTGCTCAATTCGGCGAAAATCTGACGAATGTCACGAATGACGAATGCAGCAGAGATAATGCGGCACTCAGATAGAAACGCTTGCATAGAAAATGTCCATCAATGGCGCTAAACACAAAAACCCTCAATAAGCCGATCATCGTCAGCAAGAATGATTCGAGCGGATATTGAGTAGAATGCTGGAAAGCTTGATAAAAAAAACATATGGCAAAATGGGAAATGGAATGAGGTAACATTTCCGCAAGCGAATTGGCAATTCTGCTACTAAAGGAACATCGGAAAACAAATGCTTAGGGAAAACGCGCTATGAAGAACATTCACATATACAAATTAAAAAGTGGAAACACTTTGGAGGGAGAAAATTTTGTAACTTTATAAAAAAAAGCGCGACAAATTTAAAATAAAGACTTGCTTGTCAAGCTATTTAAATAATTTGTCTAGCAAGAATCTATATAGCTATACATCTATTTCGTAGTAGGGGAGACCAGGAAACAAGTTGATTTTAAAATATGGTATATACGAATAATTTTTAGAGATAATAAAAATGATATGATCTATGGTGGCTAGAGCTCATAATCACATTATATGATGCCGCTAAGCCTCATATCAAATCAATGGTAAAATATCTTTTGTTATCAAATCATATTTATAACTAGTAACAACGTATATAATATTTTACAAAAATTTTTCTTCTGAGTACAAAATGTGCATATTTCCATGTCAAACTGTCTGCTGAATCCAAATCAAATAAATTTTAGAGAAATAGTTAAAAAAATTTCAATTAATCGCGCCAGATACGTGTAATTTATTTCTAGCCATAATTTCAGAATAGGTATATACAATTTTTGAATGCCTCTAAACATGTGTCGAATGGTGAAATCACTTAAAAATTAGTATGGAATAGTTTATTGCTACTTATGGATATGGCCAGACATAACCGAGTTCATCTTATCTAAATTGGAACCCAGCAGTACATAGTGGCTTTACTAGGTACCAAATGGCAAATGAAGTCAAAGGAGCAGCCGAGAGTATTTTTTAACCCAATCCATTCTGAGGGCAGCACAGAAGAAAAATGGAAAGCAACAGAAAAGCTCAAACATTTATGCTAGAAGCTTCTTAGAACAGAATAAACGAGCTAGTAACACTTGCACAGAAAACGTACCTGAATGGTCACGGGATTCTTGATCTGACGCTGTAGTTCAATGCATTATACTATATGTATCTTCTATGGATATAATTTTCAAAAGTATATGTAGAATCCCTAACGAGGATCGAACATATTCAGTGTCACAGTGATGGGCTAGTACAATATGGAACTTCGTTACCCAGCGCGCTTATTGGTAACAGACTTCCAAAGAAAATTGCTTCATACCTTTTGAAGCTACTCTTCATTATGATTTTTAAATTTAGGCAGAGCTGTCACAAAGGCTTTTCAGACTGCGATGACTAGAAGACTGAATCTCTTCTTCAAATGCAATCTAATATTATCTAATATAAAATAAAATGTTGAAATATGCATAATAATAATTGTACATGTTCAATACACTCTACTGACACACTTAGTATAAAATGGCCACGTCATTACATCTGCTTCACCATGCAACTAACACCCGAAGTTTATAAGCAGTGGCCACATGTTGAAGGAGGCGTTGGCATTGATGCCGTCCGTAGAGAGAGCTTTGTTCCTTTTCTCTGTGGTCAGAAGTGCAAATCAAAGATTATTACTTACATCAATCATGGCTGTCAACTTAAAATTTGCCGCAAAAGTAATTTATATATTTCAAGCTATTGTGAGAGAATGTTGACGAAAATACCAAGCAAACGGCTCAAAATTGTATACCTGAAAAAGCGGTGGCATTGCTGCTGGCTTATTTTTTGCGTATACACATACATATGTAGTATATAATTCGCTACTCCACTTCTAAGCATAAAACTATGTAGCAGCAGTTCCTTAAATGCTTGCCCGACTTCCTTGTCCAGGGAATTATGAATGTTAATATAATGCTTAATAATTTAGCAAGTGCTATAAATAGATGCTACTCTCCCTCACTCACTCTCGCCTGTCATTAAGATTTACGTAAAATTTGCACAATTTCGGCAAATTCCTTAAGGTGAATAAGAAGCATGGACATGTTGAGCATGCAAATTGCCTTGGTGATACCTGGGAAAAATGCCTCCAAAACCAACCAGCAAGTTACTTAAATTCGAGAAGCCATTAAAATTATCGCCCAAAGCGCCAAGCGTTACCTCGGAGAAGCTAAAGCAGTAGTAGCAACTGGTCTTCTGACCAAATGCCAGTGCCTGTGGCGATGGAGCCCAGCTCTTTAAAATAGCTGCTTCCGCAGAGAGAAAGCTTAGCCTGCCGGGCAGCGGAGTCCAAAGCAAATACCACGAAATTGGCTTCCTATATGCCATTTAGTCTCTTACAGGTTTCCGACTTAATTTATATTTTTTGCAGCATTTAATTTTTAATTGATACACGTGCGCCAAAAATTAAACATGGAAAATAAAAATGTTGGCTTTTCAACGAAAATAGGCTAGGAGGAAATCTTAAATCTTTGTTGCTTTGCTATGGCCACAAAAAGTTACCTAAAATGAATCCGCTTCCTTCATCACAGTCATCGCCTTTAATTGGCTGCATTGATTTTTTATACCTTCTCAGAAATAATTTTGAAATATTTTCCATGTTCTTTTTTACCCTGCACTCCTACCAACTTTAATTGATTTTTTTCTTCATTTCATGTAATTCCAGCTGAAATTAATTAATGGTTTACGTTGTGGGCAGCTTTGTTGACATATTTCTTAATAGGCATTGCAGCTTTCAACTTTTTCTTGTGGGCGATCACTGTTAACTTTGTGAACTAAACAAATTGTTTGAAACAAATTTTGCCTGAACAAATTTTTATTTTTTCTTTCATTATCGATTGTTAGTCTCGCTTTGGAACGTCATTTTATGTTGGTTTGAGCTTAAAATTAAGTGTTTAAAGCTATCGAGCCTTCTCGCATAATCCATCACTTACACAATTAAGCTCAGAAAAAGTTGATGGATTTAATACAATTTGTTCTGATGTCGAATACAAATGGCCTATAACTTGAACAAGTAAAAAAGTGCTGTTAAAATAATAATTGTTAGCGCAAATTAACAACTTTCAACAAAATTTTGATTTGTTGAGCTTAATAGATCTCTGCAGACTATGAGCTAAGTTTCAGCTTCACTGAGATGTTGGATTAGGCTGCACTGGCTAAATATGTATATATGAGGCATTAGCCCCTAATGGAACCTTAGCAAAACTAAAATGCCACCCATTTAACAATCCGAGAGTGATAATATGATCGAATAGAAAAGTTTCAAGCGAACTTCTATTAGCTGACTCCAAGCTTTGAGACCCTTCAGCCCAGCAATACCTGGGCTCTCAAGTAAATAAGTTCAAGCTGGAGCTCAGATGGCAGATACACACATAAGATGCTCGTTGCTTTCCCTGAATGCAGGTGTCTTACATGTCCTGCACTGCTCGCAGAACTTTTCCAACATATAAAATCGATATAAATTCAAACTCACAAACATTTTATTTCAAGAACAAGTCATAAATTAAATAAGAGTCAAATTTTGACACAATTTACGAATGTTATATTATAAGCATAAATTATATCCGATCTTTCTTGAAGTGCACTTATAGAAATGTCTTTAGCATGGCCACATATGAACCCGTTTTGGTAACCAGCTGAAAAAAGATTGGTTATCATTAAAATTTCTATAAATAGGATTCAGTGTTAAGAAGTTCATGCTATGTTTACACTCAAAAATAATTCGTTATCATTGCAGAATGACGTGAATGGTTCGTACAATTTCTTTTTATTTTATTAAGTGAAATTTAATGCGCTCATATTTAAAAACTCTAACTGAAGAAATGAAAAATGTTAAGCAAATTCATGCCGAATCCTCTGAAATACATAGACATTTGCATATAAATTTGAAGCCAAAGGAATTTTGCTAGCCGAATTCAAATTTTTGAATGCATTTAACGAGTTTCAGTAGCTTTTTGATTGGAAATTAGAAAATCTTGCAGAGTTGGTATATAGCAGTATAACGTACTGTCCTATAAAAATTCGTTCCCAATCCCTTGTCAACCTACCGAATTGAAGGCCGGCAATGAAGCTGTGAAAAATGGCAACTGAATTGTCTTCATTGTTTGTGCTGCACGCAAAATCATTAGAATCATTTTTCTAGTAGCCGGATCGCATTTATACCACTCAATGTCGTACATGACGTCGGCCACCTCAGCACTCTGTAATGAGAGCAGACAATTAAATAATAGCTTCATTAATGAAAATAGCATGCGCCCATCTTTAGGGATACCAACACTTTCGCTGACCGTGCTGCCACCAAAACAGTAGAGGAAGTACTGCGTCGATGCCGCAAAGCTGTACAGGATGTAAATAAAAACGCCAATAGATCTAAAATTCTGCAAATATGTAATTTAGATTAATTTATCATATATATAAGTAACATATCATAATTTCAGGATCTGTGAGAAGAAGAGAATTGTTTAAAAAAATTGTTTCATCATGTGGTGACATCTCTCGAGAAAAATTGGCAACTCTTTGAGAATATGCTTTGCGCTGAAAATATAGCTTTACAATCCCGTTTGGATAAGGCTATAGAATAAAATGCTAGTTTCTGATAACTGCAAGTAAAATAGAACGAACGCACACAAGGCTAGACCGAAGCTTCGATTATTTACGAAGATCTGTGAGATTTTTTCGTTTAAATTTTTAGTCTCAATTGAGGTCGAAGTTTACTACTTTAATTTATTAACTTTTTAATGTTCTTTTTCGAAAATTCCTTAAATTTTAGCAAAAAAAAACTAATATAACTACAACATCAGCGCTGTTCTTCTCTTATGTACGCCACTTCGAAAATTAACAACACTCACCAACAACGTATCCAAAATGCCTAATCCCAATATTAATGCAGCTGAGAAAAAATGCATAAAGAGAACCAATCGGAAAAGCAACGAAAATTCCTTGCACAAATCCTTAAGCACATTGTGACGCTCGACGATTGTCCTCAATTGCGCACGGATTTTCATATTCTGTTCCGGCGTTGCTTTCACAGCTATGAAAGAGTTGTATAAAGAAGAGAGCAGAAATGAAGGAAGGAGTAGCTGCATCACATAGAAAATAAACTTACGTGTGCTTAATTCGGCAAAAATCTGTCGGATATCATAGTGCAGCATCTTGAATGCAGCGGCCAGATATGAGCAAGTGCACAGAAAAAATCCATCGACGGCACTGAAGGTGAAAACTGACATGGCGCCGCTAATCACCAGCAGGGTAAATGTCATCGGATAGAGCGGAAAGTGCAAGAACGCTGGCGGCATGCTACACGAAATGAAAATGGAAATAGTGAAGGAGGGAAGCAAGATTTGACGGACGTCTATTAACAGTTTAAACAACAACACTTAAAAATCGCTCTTGGATGAGGTATATAAAAGGCAAAAAAGCACATAAAAGAAAATGGTTATGTGAAAAACGACGTTTCTAAAGACGAAAAATTCATAACTGAATTTCTTTTTTTTTTTTCCTGAATCCCAGCAAAAAAATATTTAGAACAAAATGTGCTAGCCGAGAAAATTCCATTATATTACAAATAAAGTTCCAATCCAAAATTGTAGAGATCCTTGGAATCGGATTGGAGCTGGTATTCCAAGTAACCATTACTACCAAACCAAGAGTATGGTTACATTTCTCTGACTTCGGAGATATTGGCACTAAATGTTAAAAACTTTTAACTGGTATACTAGTTGCAAAACATTTTTCAGAGCGCTTGACTTTCCAAAAATTGCAATACATGCATAGACATGAACATTGATTAAGATTTAGCATTCTAAAGAATATTTTGGAAAAAAAGTCTCAAAATAAAAACATTCAAAATTAAAACGCAAGTACTTCTAAAAGCAATTGCTACATTATGAACGAAAATTCATAGGTTTGAATTTTGTATCTAAAAGTTATAGGTCGCGACTTGCTTGGAAACCAAAGTGTTATTAGTAAAACTAAAGCTGCCGATAGATCCCCAAAGAACAGGCTTCATAATTTTCTAAACCACGCATACATAGGGACCATGAAATATGTGGTAAACTGTCATAATCAGCCTTTAATGACGCTGTGAATAATGGACTGGACCTACTACAAATACAATATAATCCATACCTAAAGGCAACTTGAATACAGCTTGCGCAACAGTGCGTATGAGCATTATTTGGAATGACATAAGTCACACGCAACGCCAGTGACACAACACTTTATAACTACCCACACACTTACGCCTACTTACTAAGCATTAAAGGGCAACAGCAGCAAACCCTCTTCGCCATGCCACCAGCGCCAGAGATCCACAAGCACTGGACGTGCGCCGAACGCAATATTTGTGAGTACGCCGGACATCAGCAGCAAATAGGAGAAAATGTTGCCAGTTGAAGCGAACTTTTGCACGATTTTGCGTTTCTCCAAAGTCAAATCTGCAATGAAAAATTATATGGAATTTAATATTTGCCAAGCAATATGAATAGAAAGTGTGCTCCCTCTCCCTCTCTCTCTCTCTGTTTCTAACTTACCTGCCATTAAGAGTTTCCGTATGAATGCCACAATTTCGGCAAACTCCTTGTGGTACATAAAAAGTATGGACATTTTAAGCATGCAAATTAGCTTGGTTACAGCTGGACAAAATGCCTCCAATGCACCTAGCAGGTTATTCAAATTTATGATGCCGTACGTCATCTCGCCCACGCCACCCAATGCCACCTCGAAGAAGCTAAACGAGAACAACGCGACGACCAGCCAGGAGCGTTGCGATGTTGGCCAGTTTCCAGTGCACATGAACGAGAAGCGTGGCACCAGGTAGTAGCTTTTTTCGATGAGTGTCTCCGGCGAGAGATATTCCAGCATTGTATTGAACAGTTCAAAATTATGTGTGCACAAAAGTGAGAAGAAATTTGCTTTTTATACGACATTTAATTGCTCTTTTGTTTTGGTTTGAGATTTTCATTCAACTTTTACATAAAACTTTTAATTACTATTTCGACAATATTACCACAAGAATTTAACTGTGAGCATATCAAAAGAGGGTGGGTTTTATTGTTGTAACAACTGTCACGCCTACGTCGTAAAATTCGAAAAATATGCATCCCTGTTAATTTGGAAAAAACAGCTAGACTGCCCTTGATTTCCATGCCTTTTTACTTAACAGTGAAATTAATTTCAAATTATTCTTACCTGTTGTCATTACTTCACTCCAGCAACCCTCAATCAATTAATTTAATTTCACAATAATATCGCCACTGAAATTAATTAATAGTCTAAGTTGAGAGCAACTTTGTTGACATTGTTCTTAATAGGCATTTTATTGCTCAACTTTTTCTTGCATGCGGCAACTGTAAACTTTTTGGGCTAAACAATTTTTGGAGAAAAAAGCTCTCCACAGAATGACTTTTGATTGCACCAAATAACACAAATTTTAATCAAAAAAGCAGAAATACGTTTTCCAAATTCCGTTTTTGGGCTTTTGGCTGAATAAGTTTTACAATTATTTGTGCAAGGGTCGCAAGAAATGGAACAGCTTAAAGGTTTTCCTAAAAGAGAGCCGTTTTCGACAAGACCTTGAAGGGACCAACATTTTTCCTTTCCTAACGATTATTGATCCGACTTCTGTTTCTCGACATTTCCGTTCATTTTCAATTTTGTTATGGAATGTGAACGATTCAGCTTTACCGACCAAAGCCTGCAGAGTAGCAAGACAAAAGCTACTACAAAAAGAAAATGAGGCGATTCGTCTTATTCTTTGCTATAAATTTTCAGCATATGTAAATCACAATATTCACAAAGTTTGATTGTTCTCCTCTTATGCTGAAATTTAAAATAATGGAATAAATACATGTGCCTATAATAATTATTGTAGATTAATGGATATAGACAAAATTATCGCTCACATATGGTGCACATATGTACATATACTAGCACATTCTCGAGTACATATATAGCATTTATTTCATACATATAAACACGAGCGAAACTGTGAGATACAATGTAACAAATATGAAATATCAATATTCATGCAATGCTAATGTATATTGAAAAGAGCGAACTGCAACAACAACAACGGCCACAAAATTAACAACAAAAGTAAACACGAAACGAAAAGAAAATCAAATGCAAATGCAGCAAATAAAAGAAGCACAGTGCAGCATCACAAAAAGCAGCCATAGAAAATGTTTTCAAGTATTTTTTACGCTTTTCCATTTCAATAGACAAATAATAGCAAAAACAATTCTACTGGCAAATACAACAACAACAGCGACAACGCCCATTGAAAGAGTAAAAAGAAATGGAATAGCAGATTATGATTTTTGAATAGGCAAGGCAAACCACAACGAGAGGCAATTGGGTTAACCGGAATTCGTTAGTTGAACAGAGTTCCACTTTGCTGCTGCACACGCACACAGGTAATCATGCATAACTGCAGATCCGCTTGTGTATCTTCATGACTGCCCAAGAAACCAAAGTTGTGTAAATTGTTGGGACTTCGGTAGAATAGGTAAAAAATCACTTAGGCAATGTAGTTTTTAAGTTTTAAGAAAAGAAAAAGTTAAACTAAATTTAGATATTTATTAACTGGGGTAAAATTTAAATTGTCAAGCTGTTTTAACAAAATACGGGCTGGCCAAAAACCTTATATTTTACTAAACTTAAATTTATTGCAAAATATACATTCAATTTGTTACATGTACTTAAATGCTTCTGATAAACTCTTTCAAAAGCAATTTAAAAATGTTCATCCTAAAAATTGGTAAATTTTCTATGTAAATCATATTTAGTATGTTACTATTTCATGCATTTTAAATTTGCCACCTAGTCTGAATATAAAACATGTATTGAAAGTTGTTTCAAAGTGTAGAAAATCATGTATTCTACATAAGTTGAAAACTCAATACAACTCTAGGTAAGGCGGTTAAGGCAGACCTTTCATTACAGCTTCGCTTGGTATTTGGCCAACTGCATTTTCTTTCAAAAAAAAACTTTGCTGGTCATATGTGCGAATATGTGAGTATAGAACAGCCTCTGCGTGTGTGCGTGCGCATTTATATATGTGTTTGCCATTAAGTGCAGCAAGTTGAAACTGTTTGCATTGTTTTCACTTAAATTGCATCACTTTGGCATAATTTTGAGAATCCGATATTGAGAGATTCCGGCAACTGCCAGCGCAAACTTTCAAACTTGCAAAGTTTAAACTTCAAACTTAAAACTCTGAACAATCGATAATTATGATTGCAAGCGAAAATTGAAATTTCACTTACACTGTTCGCTGCTATTTTGAGGCTTTACTCGTGCAGACGCTTTTGTATGGCGATCCATTTGCAAGAGAGAGAGAGAGAGATTGTGTGTGCAGTGCAGTGCGAAACAGCAAAGTCCATAGTGTTGTTGTAATTTAATTGAATGCTTTTTGCAGTTTAAAACTTTCAGCATCAGAGCATATTTCCACTTATTTTGTGATGGCTTTTCTTTGCTCCCGCTGCCTGCGATGCATTTCTAATTGGCACTACATTTGGCCAATGTTCAATGGCTTCCGAGGCACACACGGCGCACTTGGCACGTGAGGCCCACAGCATGAAGCTGGGTGCGCACACACATGCACAAAAAAGCAGCAAACTTTAAATACTCATACATGCATAGTTCCTCCAGGGAATAGGCGTGTAAGTGGCAAGTACGAAGTGAGCACATGCAACAAAAGTGTTGCTTTTTTTAGTTGATCTGTAAATGAAATCAGGTAATAGCTTCGAAATTGGGTGCCTATCATTTCCATTGCTATTTCCATTTGTGGTTTCATTTCAGGAGCAGCCGAGCCGAGCATATTGCGGTGTTGTGTTTGTGTGTGCCGGAAGCGGCATGTAGGTGTAATCTATTCAAATATATTCTACCTCAAATGAAAAAGCTGAATTCACTTAAGTCTTGTCGACAAGTAAATGCACTACAATGTTAAAATAAATGAATATGCAACATACAATATGCGCTAGAAATTGCATCAGAGTTCAACAGAAAATCACCCCTTCAGTCGCATCAAAAACATTTGCAGTGTTTTATTTTACTATAGCTATAATTTATGTTAAGGCTTAGTTATATAGCATATGCCTTTGTCCCACGTGCTCTGATGTTCCAACTTTTCAAATATATTTGAAATTCTTCTCCCAAAAAGATGAGCTTTTTAATAAGATAAGCAGTTGAATGAGAAAAAAGTGAAATAAGAGGAACTTGAAATCCTTATCACGTTAAGCCATTTAAAACAGGTATGTTCTACTTGAATTCATGTATATATGTATGTTCATAGCATTTAATCAATCTATGGCTTGGATATAGTGATAAAAAATTTGTAACAACGTTTCTCTCGTCGGGTCTCCGCACAGGAGCGGACGACAGTAACAACTGGGGTATCCTCACCGGCTTAAAGGCTTGTGGTAACAAACCATAAAGCGTGAGGCTATTCAAGAAATCTGGCAAAGGGGAAACCTCTCGAGTTGGGTAACACTCTGCTCGAAACCACAAAACAGATGTAACGAAGGTGGCAAGTGGCAAGGAATAACTGGTTACTTACTTGGAGGTTTGTTTTCCTGCAGATCGCTGCTGCTTGCTGTTGCCTGGTCCGTGGCTCGTGTTGCACTGTCCTGATTGAGCTCGCACTCCACTTTTTTTAGATCTTTTTATATTGTTTGTGATGTTTTGGCACACCCTACTCATATAACGAATCAGCAGATGTAGGGTATAACTGTAAAAGTGTTTTTATGTGCACTTTAAAAGATATTGAAATTGCTTTGAGCAGAAATGAAATGCTCAATTTGCTATTTGTAATTTCTTTTCCATATGAATATATTTATGGAACCTCATGGTTCAGTGGATGTGTGCTCGGTCTTTAATACGATATAATGCTAACTTTTACAATATAGGCGTTATGGCCACCTCAATAATGGCCATAACACCCAATGAAGAAGAAAATTGTGGGCGATATGATCGCCTTGAAAACAAAAATGTTTCTTATTATTATGTCGACGAGTTGTATATATTATATTATTTAATTAATTGTAGTAGATTTTTTAAACTATTACGGATCTTGTGCATTTAGATGCAATGGCTCAAAAACAAATACAAATTGTTATTGAATATGTAAAAAAAAGAGAATATTCATAAAGATAACAGTATACTTTTAAATTTTATGAGATTTCTTCAACGAACCATGCCTTCACAGTTAAAGAACTATGAAGAAGAAATCGTTAGCCATTAATCTGAAGGAGCAAAGCGCGCATAAAAATAATGTTCTCTTTTCTTTACCTCTATTTCTTTTAACGGAAATTTAGAATTCACACTTTCCCCTTTACCTTCGTTGAAGCAACTAACCGTAAACTGCGCACACACACACACACACACACGCTGCACTCACACAACTGATTGTAAGTGCGATTGGCCATTTAAAATGGAGGAAGCACATCCCAAACTGACACTCTCACAGCAAGCGCGCAGGCAATTCACACACACTGTACAGCGTCGATGTGAGTGTGTGTGCGTATGAAATTCAATGGAAAATTGACAACGCCGCGTGTGTGTAATTTCCAAGCGTTAATTCTATTTGCAGCTCGTAAATAAGGATGTTACACGCTGCGGCCAGGAGCAGCAATGCACGCTAAGAACCGACCAGCACAGAAGAGCGCGCCTGCATCGATCCTCGATCGCCGTTCGTGCAGCAGTGGTGACCGCAGCAGCACAACAACAGCAACATGAAGGAGCGCTATAAAGAGCACAGCCACCGCAAAGCAACGTTGTCGCTTAGAAGTGGCACGGTGCTAATGTTTGCAGCAATCCTCTAATCCCTCAATCGAACGCTCTTATACCCGCACCAATGTCCTCATCAGTGCTGGAAAATGCCGTTTTGTAATGCTGTGTTCAGTTTCTTTCAGATTTTATATTGTAATTAACCTTGGTAATTTTAATGCTAGTTAAAGCCCGTAAAATATTTTTTCTAAATGAGAAATTATATCCGGGAAAAATCAAAGCGAAACTCTAGCGTTCCCGACTCACAAGTCAAGGGAATTTTTATGTTGTATGAAACTACTAACGATTGAGAAAGTTTGGTGTGCAGTTTGCATCGAATAATGGGGTTCTCGACTGTATCCACTCCTTTGGGATTTTTTCCAAATAATTAACGCGATGGCTTTTGTGAAAATATATTTATTGACAGGTTAAATTTATACTTTAATCAAAGAACAGCAAGATAAAGCGTGTGCGCTGCTTGTCGGTCGAACCACTACTACTCGACTTGACATTTCGCATCTCGTCTGCTAGCCTCTTCTCCTCTCTCACGAACTCGTGCAGGTTGTTTGACTCTCTGCTCTCTCGAACCCGTACATTTGGTTTGTTTGAAAAATTTTAACTCTGTGAATATTTTACAAGTATTTTTTACAGATAGCTGCAAAAAGATTGTTTTACTTTTTAAAATGTTATTAAATGTGTTTTTTGAAAAACTTTTAATTTTTTACATCAGCTAGCACTTTCTTGGCATCGCTTCGGCACCCACTCGAAATGTTGGCTCTTCAACACTGGCCCGCACCAATCAATAGCACCAGTGTAAAATACCAGAATTTGTTGGCCTTGTGTCCTGCTGTTTGGCCGCGTCCCGCTCCGTGCCAAAGCAAGGGCTAAATGTCACAAATGTTTGCCTGCCAGGCTGCCTGCATGCAGCGCGACATTTCGGAAAGCGAAAATTGCGCAAATCCAAGGAGACGCTTTGCTGCTGCTATGGCTGCTCTACGCTGTTGATGCATGCCCCGTCTGACCGCAAGCATGCAAACATTTAATTTGCATTTTACATAATTCTGTCATTGCCCTTTTACAAACACACACACACACACACACGCTTAAGTCCTTTACAGCAGCAGCAAGTAGCAGTTGCAGTTGTTGCAGTTGCATGTTGCACATGTGGCATGGCCATATACGAGCACGCTCTGGCCGGCCTGCCTGCAAGCTGCGGGTGCACTGGTCATTTGGAATGTTTTATGGCCACTTAATAAATTCTGCCGCTGCCGCTGCTACAAATTAACGTATGCGCATAAATTGCGTCCCGACGTTAGACCTCGCCGAGCGCCACTTTCTGAATGTACGTGCATTCTGTTCACACGCTTGTCAATGGCTGCCTTCGAATTGGCCAACGCGGAAGATTAATGCACACAACCGAAAGTGTGCATTTCTGCTTCCCCAGTACTTTTTGATTATTCGTCTGCAGCGAAAGTCGAACGGAGAGAGTTATTGCTTTTCAAATTCCCTGCTTTGAACTTTGATTGCATATTTGCTTTTGACTTTGTCATCCTCTAAGTATCTCAAATTGGAAGACTTTTCCTATATGTGTGTATATGTACCTCCCATTTGGTGAGTGAGCTGCCCCACACAGTGGCTTAAAAAACTTATAATACACTAGTAATAAATGCGCCATGGGTATTTGTGAGACATCAGTGACTGAATAATAAACAACCGATTTGACGGAGCCGCCAAAACAACAAGGCCACTGCAGCCTAATAACATTGACCCGCCCTTTTTGGAAAACCCTGTAGATTGGAGAAAAAATTGCATATGAACCCCGGTTTTTTGAGATTCTCAAAGCAATACAGCTCACCATCCATATTCGTTAGAGCGGAAATATTCTCGTATTTATCATAAAAAAAACATGGTAATTTTAAAAGGAAACGCTTCCTTATATCGAAACGCTATTACGTACATATACAAAAAAAAATACGCTCGAATCCTTTCGGCGAGAATAAAGGTATAACGGCACACAAACGAGAAATCCGCCTGCAATCAACGCTCATAAACACTTCATAAATTCTGACATGTGTACGTTTGATAAAAGTAACCACAATTCACAATCAAAGCCAACTGTTCCAACGGTAAATTTACACTCTGTATATGTGTTTTTCCCAGGGCTGCAAAAATGTATTTATTTTAATTTTGTTGTTGTTAACTTTTTCAATTTTCGTTACATACAATACATACATGATTGGCCAGTACAACCCGTTACGGGGTTACAACCTGACCTATGGCCTTTCTCCAGGCGCCCCTGAACTGCATCAAATGAATTGCACTGAAAGGGAATTGGTCATAGTTGATTTAATTCAAATTGAATTAAAGCGTTTTCAACTAACTGATACAAAGATTTTAAAACCGGATTGAATCAAATCAATCGTGTCTTTAGAGGGCTCGAGCCTATTGTAATAGAGTTATTTTTTATTTCTCGTAATTTTTTGTTATATTTTGATTGGTGGTAGCTGTAAAAAACACATAAATTCAAGCTTGTTATAGTTCATAATCAAATTCAATGTTTGTAAATATACGACGGTGTCTTCATTTTTCCATTGGACTTTGACATAAAAAAGTGTTTACTAAAATATGTCATATTATTTTCAATCGGTCTGTCAAAATTGTGTCAAATTGAAAACAATGCAGCAGTCCGATACCGATTATTTTTGTGCCAGCCCTGATTTTAAACGACACCTACGCCAACAGTTCAGCACTGTACGGCCGGCAGCAGCGACGCAGAGGGAAAGCCAGAAGAGCCGCAACGCCGCGCATAACCAAACACGCAATTGCGTGCAGCGCGAAAATTGTTATTGTAGGCAAAATAGCAACAACAAAAAGCGAAATAAATGCTACAAATCAACCAAACAACCAAACAACGACAATAACCAGCAGCAACAAACGGTTACAGCAACAGCAAATAAAATAGTAAATAGCGACAGCAAGCCATCACAATCAAAACACCAAAAACAACAACAACAATCAACAGCAGTTACGAAATTGAGTTGGCGCTGCCAAAAATTTACAAAAGCCGTAGTGCAAAATGGCGCGCGTGCAATTGTAAAATACCGCTCACGTCAATGTTTTTGTTGTTGTTGGCAAATCAACAACATGCAATACATTTTAGCAGCATAATAATTTCCTGTTAGTGTAATTGCTGATGTTGCAGTATGAAACGATTGGCGAGACTCTAGATAGATAATGTCCGGTGGATACTAAATAGCGGAAGCGATGTTGGAAAGGAGGGGAAATAGGAAAAATGAGGCAGATAGAGCGCTGCAACTTATTCCTATGTACTAGAATGTGTATGATTGGTTGGATCGTATATAATCTGACAAAGTTTGGGCTATAACATTAAACAAATTTTTTACGAACTCGAGTTAGGACAAAATTTAATTTTTAGGAAGGCAATTATGTATCTAAAACCTAATTACTTAAAGTGGTCTGCAGTGAGAATTTGAAGCTTTTAACTGATCTCCTGCTAAAATTTAAAAACACAGTTAAGCGGTTATTACTTCTGACCACATATGTATGTATGTATATATTCAATAACGTACAACTCAAAACATTAAAAGCAGTTGCATAGTTTCAGGCTCCCGCTTTGCATATACTACATACATATTATACTGAAAATATGCAACAATTATTTTAATGACGCTTTCCTGAATGCTCCGCCGTTCCCGACTCACATTTGAAGGGAATTACTATATTGAATATTTCTGCATAAATAAAAATATTACAAAATTATTACGAACTTTCTAGCTGTCGTTACTAATTATTCTATTGATTTCATTTTTATAAATTTTGCTAGAAAAGTTCGTCACCATAATTGGTTAGATAATTGTTTCATTTTCAACTAACTTATTAGTTATCAAAATTAACATTTTAGTTAGTAATACAGATCATTTTTTTGTGAGTGTGAGTACTGTTAAAATTTGCATGCTAACCGGAAACGATAGTGGCACAGATTTGTACTAAAAACAGCACCAACGAAAGCAAGTGACCATAACATGCCTGCGCTCTGTACCTCCCCCCGTTCACTGGGCTAACAGACACAGCATAAAAATAAATGAGCAAATGTTTACTCATAGCTGCCGGTTCAAAAATAGACCAATGTTCAAGGCACACAAAAGCAGGAAGAATCTGAGCAGTCGAATTAGCAGTGAAGCAGCACAAGCGTTTTATTTTACTTTAAGCAGCAGCAAAATTTCGCATTCAAAGATACGAATAAAAATGCAAGAGAAAAATCTACTCAAATTGCTCAATTCTGCTGCTCTTGCTATTCTGTGGCTGTTCTGTTGCTGCTATAGCAGTGAAAACGGAAGCGGAATCGGAAGCAACGACGGCAGCGGCAGGAAATGCCATCGTTGCGGGGAGGGAAGTTGCTGTTGCTGCTTTTCTGCTTAATTTAGTGACTGTGTTACGTCTGCTTCATGACATGTCACTCGAACTGTGTCAGTGCTTGTGTACGTCATTGTATGTCTGTGTGTATGTCTGTGTGTATGTGTGTGTGAGCAATAGGAGTGTTGATATTGAAAGTTGTGGCAGTTCCGAGATTTTCACCAACATAATCTTCAATTCTTAATATGCCGGTATGTTCGGGCTCCATACACAATTATTGTATATTCTTCTGAGACCTTTGTAAATAGAGTGATCGATGGTGATGTAAGTACTAAATGTGCATAAGAACTACATTGTATTTAGTACTAAAGAAGCAGATTTTGACGAACGTATTTAATCGTTTAGAACATAAATATAATTTAGTACTCTGGTGGGTATTTAGTACATAAAGCTAGCTTAATTTATTAACCACTTTAAAGCCTAAATTAAATTAAATTAATCGTTTTTAGCTCTGAAATAAGAATCACTAAATTTAGTACTTTTTTACGAAATAAAAAATGTACAAGCCTGCAGACAGGCATTGGTTCATTGTATTATTAAGTGAATTTCCTTTGACTGACAAAAGTCTCATCTCTCTGAAAAGTGGAGGGTTTTGCATGGTGGGCTTACGTTGCCAGTACATAAGAACATGTATTGAATTAAGTGCTTTAGTACATAAATTGAATTTAGTACCTTATTAAATTCTGTAAAAAGTTATGTTTACAGATTTAGGACACTTATTGGATTTAGTACTGTAGTACTAATATTAATTTTGATACATAACTCTGTACGAAATTCGATATTAATCCTTTCCATTCTAAATGTGTACTGACATGCATGATATCTTATACACGTCATACGCTAACACCGGAATATTTTTCCGAAATAATATTAGACTTTTCGAAATTAGAGATTCCAATCGTAGCATTTCGTATTTAATAAATTTTTTTTCGAGCCGAAAGTCCCGGCAGCTAGCGCTTTTATTTCTTTTAATTATAATAATTTATTATTGTAATTACGATAGTAAATAAATAAATAAATAAATTTTTTAATCTAAAGTGTAGCATAAAATTTTTACTAATAAATTTATTTCTTTTACTAATAATCCAAATAATATGTCAAAATTTTGCATGCCAATTGTTCAAACCAAGCACTTAGTATGTTAAATTGGAAACTTTTTTATACATATTGTACTTTTCAGGACTGGACAAATACTATGATAAGGTTTCTCTCAGTTTTGAAATTTGCTATGGTGGGATTTCGTGATTTTGCATATAAATGCTTTGAGATTCGGCATTTCATGATTCGGAATTCTGAATTGTCAAAACTTGCTATTCCAGAAAATGTATACCAATTCCACATTTACTAAATATATATAGTAGCAACTTTCCCCACCCTATTCAGAAATGAAAAATAATGCGCTTGTCAGCAACAAATTTCTATTTCTTTATATTTTATTTGTCATTGCAGCGCTCTTGCTGTTGTTGTTGATGTCTGCGGCACACATGGTACATTTCTGAGCTTACCAGCTGCTCTTCTCTTCGCCCTCTACAGTTTAAGATTTTGTGCAAAATGCTTGAAAATCTTGGCAAAGGATGCGAATGTGAATGCGAGAAATACAATCAGTGGCATGATACGCTTTCCCCTTGCAGGGATTCGCAAAACGCACAGCAAAGGCATGTTATACTTCTACAACAAACACACACACACATACATAAACATGCAGTCACAGAGATATGAAATGCAAGTGCGCATGCATTTGTCCCTTTGTGGACTTATAGCATTAAGCTGTAAGCAGCAAGCTGTAGAAAATAACTCAAATTAAAAGGCACACATCTACCCACACACACATACATGCAGACACGCTCTTACACATATAACTAAGTAGTTAAATGCATTTGTGAGTTAAGTTCGCTGTAAGTGCGTTATACTGGTCCATGCTTCACTTAAACACACTTGAGGTTGTTCGATGGGGCGTATGAGTGCTTCAATTTCACTTAATTTATTTTGTATCATCATTTGAGTGCTTGAGAGTGTTTGTTTTTGTTGTACCTTTTCAGTATTTAACATTCTGCTGCCGTAATTTGCTGCTATTCAGAATATTTTCATGGTTGAATGGGTCGTTTGAATGTTCTGTTCAGTGACTGATCGACTGCTGCCGAAGCTTTAGGGAAATGTTTATTTGATTTTTAAAGGTCTGCAAGTTTGCTCAACATTAAGAAGTTTATAATACATTTTACAAATTAGAACCACAATCGAGCTCTTGAGAAATTTAATAGTAAAGAGTACAGGAAGTGCAAGGAACTTGGATCCGGGGAAATATCTCAAGCATGTCAATTGTCTTTATCCCACGGCTCACAGTTGGAAAGCAACTATCTACTGAAATTCTTGCGAATTCTCGTATTTCAACAGATATCTACTTACTGGCCTCAGAGACGGATCACCATTTGGTTTCAGCTTTGACATATTGGGGTCTGGGCTATTTGGCCAACCAGTTTAATTTAACCTAATCTAAATAATCTAAACAAACAACAAACCCTATTTTCTTAGGAAACCTCAGCATAAGGGAATAACTTGTTTCTTTCTGCGAGATTTGTGAGATTTTTATGAATCTGAATGTTAAAAAAGAATCTGGTAGCTCTGCATGCTTAACGTTCAGTGAAAAGAGTGATCGTTTGAAATTTTTGGCAGTTTTGGTCTACAAAAAGGGGTCGTTAATGTGATGTCCTTTGAAATTGGTTTGCAGTTCCTAGTATGAGAATATACTTTCAATATTTTTTTTATATATTAAAACCAGATTTTGTCATATTGCTATGGGAAATGTTTACAGACAAGCAGTTTTCTTGATTTTCCTGCTGAAAAGAAGTTAGAGCACTTTCCAGCAAGCGCATAGGATCAATACACATAGTACACACTTACAAAGAGGTAGGTCAAAATGCAATTTGTATTTCACGCAAAAAATACATGAGCATATGAGCAGAATAAGCGGTGGAAAAAAGGATTAAGCAAGTATGCACAATGAGAAAAGACTGGCGTAATTTGTATTTCATTCTAAACATAATTAAAATGCAAATTCAATTTTTAATGCAAACAGCTTAAGTAAAGACAGAACAAGTGCAGATTGAGTTGAAGAAGGCGACGAGCGTGTTGCTTGCAGCTCGCATGCAAAAGCTGAAATAGCTCGAAAATGGCAGCAAGTGAAGGCTTCTCTCTCTCGTTTCAGCTTAGATTGGCTTGGCAAAGCACAGCTGCATGACGGCAGCAGCAGAGAGCAAGCAAGCATCAAAATCTAAAAAACACAAGCTTTAATGCAAAGAAATCCAAAATAAGCCAGCAGCACAACAAAAATAAATTTAATTTTAAAAAATTATGAAACAATTTGCTTGGCAGAACAGCTGAGATGAGATGAGAGCTGAGCGAGTGAGCGCTAATTAGCAGCCTGCCTTGACCCAAAATAACACTGAAATTTTAATTAAATTTTTCGGAAATATATTAAATTAATTTACTAAATTCATTTGTGCGCATTTAAAGGAAATTATCGCACTGCTAGCTAAAAATATGTTGCTGCTCCTTTCAAGCAACTGCAACTCATTGCTGAGCAGGCGATTATGCTTGATGTATTTGCGTTAAGGTGGCTAATGAAAATAAACGGTATTAATTATTGCAAATTTTGGTATTTCGTATTAAAGCTGCCTGGAAAAGCATCAGAACTGCAAATATACTTTGGTTTGTTTAGCAAAGTATACAGAAATGTTTGCAATTATAACAAGAACAAAATCAAAAACAGCAACAGCTATAAAAGCCACTACATAAACACTACAATGCTTTGGGCATTGTTTACTTTGCCAACAAATCAACAAATAAACCACCAGCAATAATTAATGCAATGCAATAAGTTGTTTAAGTCCAATAGCGCAGAGGCGTAGCAAGAAATATAAAAGTTGTAAATAAGTTGCCAAAAAAGTAACAAATTTTATGGAGTGGTTCGTATAAAAACTTAAAACGCTCAGCATAAGGAATACAATTTCGGTAATTATATTTATTAGAAAAAGTTAATAATGTATTTCAAAATGTATGATTGTTTCATAACGAATCGGAATCGATATTTTAAATTCTAAAAAGTGATTTGAATATAAAAATTTTTTATCGAGATCGAGCATTCATGAATATTTGAATTACGAATTTCGACGCAATATCAAAGATTGACATTATTCGAATTAAATTTGCAAATTTTCAATATATTTTGTAACGATTCGGAACTAGGAATACATAACAATGTGATGATTGAGAATGGGATTCCGAATTCGGGACTCCTCAATAGCAAGGCAGTTATATAATACCACATATACACTACAAATACATATGTATATGAGTACTTCATAGAAACCATCACAAATTAATTGTACCTAACATCTTCGTCTAGAATTTATAGATTTTACCAAAAACGCAAAACCGTTATGTGTATAATATATACGAATTTTTTTGATTACTTTTCACCTCAGCACTAACTTTTAATACCCCCAAGAGCTCGCTTTTGACTATGAATCTGTATTTGAGATGCATAAATGCAATTTCAATGCAAATAAATGCAATTAAAGGCAACACAAATTTGCATTAAAGAAACATAAAGAATAATTGAATGGCAGAGAAGAATGTGAACTGAGTGCAGCAAAAGAGCATGGCATATGTTAAAAGTTTAAAATTGTCGGACAATTCAAACTTTTTAGCTTTTGCAAAATATGCAAATTGTTCTCATCAAGTTGACACATATTCATTCATGTGTGGGGGTGTGTTTCTTTTTAAATGTTGCTTTAAATAACAACAAAAGAAATTGCTTTTCATACATAATTAATATCTTTGTGATATAGCAAAAATTGCATATTTTATGCATATTCACTTGCAAAGCATGTCACTCATACGCTCCGCAGTGCAACGTAGCTGCTATTTTTCTTACTCTTGTGTCCATATATGTATGTATATATCTATAGTATGTATGTGTGTGTACGTGAGTGACATTTAAATTTTTATTACTCGTTGCACACTGCAATAAATCCTTTGTGCTTATCCCAACAAAAGAACAAAATGAAATTGTTTGCCCTTTTTTTTGTTACTCATACGCTTCGTTAACCTGCGCTGCGCATTAAAATGTGAAACACGCACCTGCGATCTGCAGCGCAATCCGCATGTCCTTTGTCTATCCTTCACAAGAGCTTATTTTCATTTGCAAAGAGAAAAGTGTATGTCTCTTTGTCCAGCGTTAAGCCTTACTTCACTTGAATTTAATTACTGTGGGTTGATTATTTTCAGTACATACTTAATAAAAAGAAATGTGCAGGTAATATTAAATTCTAGTTCCATATGGCATGCTAGGGCTTCCTAGTTTTTAATTACCTATTTTTTTACCAACAGCAAGGAATTTGTTGTTCTACGTGCAAAGCGCGTGTTGGTTGGGAAAGGATTACAGGTAGAAAGAAAACGCGCTGGTGGTGGATAGACAATTTTAGTGATGAAGGAAAGCCTAAAATTTTATTTTTTAAAAGCATTCCTTGTGAGTTACCATTTCTTGCCATGACTTTGCATTTTTCCAAGCATTGTCAATCAAGTAAAATTGCTACCCAATCTGCTGAGATTTCGACATTTAAGAATTTTGCATGATCCTTTTCATACCAATTTATATAAAAGCACCACATGACAATTTTTCTCCCTACAAATTTCCAATATTCCTACTTAAAAAGGTGTAGCACAAAGTTTTATAATCATCACAACCATTTAATCTATCATAGATCGATTTCGTTTTCGTTTCAGTAAAAGAAATTTGAAATTGTTTTAACATAATTCAACAACAAAAATTGCACATAAATTTTACCTTATAAAGCTGTATTGCATTTATGAATATTTGCTTCAAATTAACCGAATTATTGCAATTAAAAAGAACCAATTTTTTTTAAAAACGTATACTCAATTAGCCTAAAAATATTATATAAAATGTTCATTAGTACGAAGGAAAACAATTCCGCAGCTACTGCAGCGGCTGAATTTCATAATTATAAAAACGACTCATACGCATTTTGCACCTTTTTGAGTAAATTTGAAAAAAAAATGCATTAATTATTATTAAGCACATATTAATTGCATACTAATTATGGCTTTAATATTAAAAACGTGCCAACTCTTTGCTCTCAGGTTTTAACATTAAATTAACAACAACAAAAACCAGAATAAAACACAAGGTTGAAAAAACGCAAGAAAGGTGGCGCTAACAGCGAGCGGCCTTGCTTTGGCTTGTGTTTGTTGTTGTTTTTGTACTTGCATTTGTTTTACCCGCACCAACGGTGCCAATGGTGCAAGTCTCATGGGTGTATACCGTTGGCAATTGCATCTGTGTATGTGTGTACTTGTATGTGTGCAACAGCGCCACTGTGCATGCACGTGGGGCCTACCTATAAACACACATACATCTACATAACATATACAGCGGTGGCCATCTCATTAGCACCTAGCCCGAGGTACATACATACATATGACGCGCCCAGAGCAAAAACGACTTTTATACCTGCACAGCGCATGTGCGCAATAAGGCGAAAATTGACACTCGAAGCGTTTTTGCTCTGTGCGCGTCATATGTACATACATACATATATGCCTGAAATAAGTACTTACTTAGTTTAATTATTTAAATAAGGACTTCTCAAAAGAGGAAAAATAAAGAGAAATAATGAAAAGAAAACAACAAAAACAAGAATTCCCTTCTTGGAGAGCATACTATGGAAAGCCAATGGTCATCGCAATGGCAATACTTTCTTCAAAAGTGTTCAGCTCCTGGCGGTTAACGAGTGCAGGGCAAAGCATATGATATCAAAAAGCAGGGAGGCTCGGCATCTTAATGCCCATCTGGCAATTGGAAACAATACCTTCGAATCTGGCAAGAAGTTCACACATCTGGCACCGCTATTACCACCAATAATGATGTCAGCTTGCAGATAAAGCGAAGGAATAACTCTTGGCAATAGGTGCTACTACGGACTCGGTAAGTAATTGAAAAGAATAGTCCTCTCTCGTCTGACAAGACTCACACTCTACAAGATGCTCATCATGCCCTTATTGATTTATGGCGCTGAAGCATGGATGATTTCGCAGACTTATTCAGTTTCTCTTGAAGTGTTTGAGGAAAAAGTGTCGAGCAAAATCTTTGACCCGATCCGCGTTGCCAACGACCTGGATGAACCACGAACCAGATCTATGCCAACATTAACATAGTCAGTCGCATCAGCATAAAGCGGGATTTGCTGGCTAGGTCAAGTCGTGCGTATGAAGGAAGAGTCTCCAGGGGAGCTGATCTTCGACAAAACAGTTGAAGGACGGAGGAGAATAAACGCTTTACTGTAGCTGAAGACACTAATGGTGAATTCATTTTTGATGTTAGATCGTGTAAAAGAGAAGTAGTGCAAGCAAAAGAACGGATTTGTATTTGGTATTTGATTATTAATCCTCAGTGCTTCTGCTTCTCTGATATTGAAGTTTCAAAGGATTAAATACCTTACAGCTTGGTTTGTAATCCAATCCATTATCCAAAGAATAAGTTGATTGATTTGTGATGCTTTATTGAAGCGTGCTAAGAAGCATGCCATCACTGTATTTGGCACATTCCACAATAATCCTTGGCTAATGCATGAAAAAACATTTCCGTATTTTAATTAAATGTATCTACTATTTCTAACAGCAAATTTCCTCTTATTTTGGTGCCATACAAGAGAACAACTGTAAACTTAGATAACTGATATGGCATTTCAAAAGCTATAGCCAACGGTACATGCTCCCATACTCACACACGTAAAGTGTGTTTCTATTGTGAGCAAGCTAAAAGTTTAATTCCCTCAATTTGTAGAATGTTATTTAAATGAAATCATGAAATTTATAGCTTGGAAAAATCGTAGCCAATTGTTGACCAATAAATTTTTTATTAGCTCGTGAAAAATGCAACAATAATATTTCGGAATTGCTCAATCAAATTCGAAATAGATTTTGATGTCGACTATTTTTATATTTTGTTTTGTTTTAATGGTTGAAGCATTTCCAACAAAATGCGCAGATTTCAAGGAAAAAAAATTACTATACAATTGAGTTTTAAACTAATGAAAGAGACATATATCGCAAAAAATTGGCAACTCTGCAAAATTATTCTTCACAAAAAGGCAAAAAGGATTATTCCTGCAGCAGTTTGTTGTTGTTGTTCAAGTTGAAGATATACGGTTGCAGGAAAAATATGAAAACAACCGTAAATCCTAAAAGTAAAGCTTCTGAATCCCGTTCGGATGCGGCTATAGAATATAGAAGTGGGTCCCGTTATCATGTGTTAAAATATCACGAGTGTATACCAATTAATGTGAGTAAGCCAGGACTAATACATATACACAATACACATACTGTACTCCTGCCCCGCCATCGCTATAACTCGCCTGACATGTCTAGGAGCACCGTTCTTTTCAGGGCTCGAACAGATCTCGGAACTAGAAAAATCAAGCCTCTGGAAATTTGTGAAACGCATCCAAATTCTGACAGATCACTACTTTGAGAACTCCTAAAACGGAACCCTAACTGGTATCGCTAAGGACCCAACAGGGTCTATGCGTGGCCTTTCTTAGGCAGCCAGATTAACCTAACCTAACATACGAAAAATGAATTCCGAAATTTCTGTATTTTTTCCCTGAAACCAAAATCGACTTATATATTTTATGAAGTCATATATTTCACAATATCATTTTCGCTTTGTCTATTTTTACTATTAACAATTTTTGCTTAATAACTGTTTTTGTTGTTATGTTTGTTTTTGTAAATGCGGGCATGTCTTAGCTCAGGCACACACACACACACACACACAAGCTTCTTTTTAACCACATAATTGTAAAACAATATACATGCGCTTGCAGCTATATACACACATATGTAACAACAGTAACAACAAAAATAACAACAGGCGCGACACGGCACGGCGTGTCACCGCGTGAATGGGACTTCCGCGCTTTTCCAATTTTAACACAATAAATTATGAAGCAGCCTTAAATTGCATTGCCGGTGGCAATAGCAATGGTTGTTGTTGTTGCTGGTGGTTCCGTTGTTTGTTGTTGCAAGTGGCATACGAGTTGGCCTCTGCCAAAATGGCGCATTTCACCCATTTTGGCCACATCCGCTGATTGCGCGGCGGTCGTGTTGGTGGCTCCGTTGGCTTGGGAGGCGTTTGCTGGCGCTACCCCAAAAATGATGATGCTGGCAATAATAATGGGAACCGACCGCATTGACACCACGCTGCTGCACGTGCGGTGAAGTGCGCTGGGAGCTGCCGCGTGATTCATGCTTTCACTTTTCACACCCACACGCACATGCATGCATACTCGCATATGTGTGTGTGTGTGTGTGCTGCGCTTCTCGGGGGAAATGAAAAGCAAGCATTTGCATTTAAATACGGCTCATATGCGCAGCGGGTGGTCGCCCCCGGAGGCGTGCTCATGTTTATTTTTGCTTACTTTTCTTGCATATTTTAAGCGGAATTAAAAAGGGGTAAATTGTTATGAGAAGGTGTGCGTGTAAATGAGCTGCACTCACACGCCCCAGTGGGGAGAGGGTCCTTGTTTGAACACTGTGCCGCAGAATAATGAAGTAATTCCTGCTAATCTGTAGTCGTCTATAAAGCCACCATTGGCTAGGCTCGCAATTACCACAATTGGTCCTTCAGCATATAATTTCCGGCATTGGGTTCGTAAAGCATGATTTAGTCTAATCAATTCTTTCTTTTCAATATTAGCTCACAATCTGCTGTCTGTAGTGTCTGTAGTGCATAATGTGCGTGTTTTCATTGAGACAAATTTCCGGATTTAGCATAGATTGAGGTCTTTTATTTTTTATTTAATTTTTCGAACATGCTTCACGATACCAAATTTCGGAGGAAGGGATAAACTCCAAGGAAATATTTGTTCGCGATTGGGCTGATTATGAATCCGAAATCCGTAATTCGGCTCTCCCCTTATTTTTGCGCTATATCCATTTATAGGTAGAAAGATCTGCATATCTGTCCTTCAGGTAGTATCGAAGGCTGCAGTGGCCTGTAAGATACTCTGTGAGGATGCCTTTGTTGGGGTCAGGAGTCTTTTGCTTGCCTTTGTCCTAAGCTATTAGTCCAGTAGGCATTAAACTTGGACTCCTTCCATTTTCTTATCACTTCCGCTGCATGTCCCTTAGACAATCCGCAGAAGGGAAACCTTTTAAGTTCGGCTTAAAACCTGGCGGCTTAAAACCTGGCGGCTTTAAACCTGGCAAGTCCACCATTTTCTCTTCTTCTTTTTATACAACACAACAACCTAATTAAATTCCACAAAAATTCAAAACACCAACAAATCTTCGTTTTTTGCTTTTTCTAATAATATAGTGTTTGCTTTTGTTGCCTTTATTTCTGTGTGTATGTAAGTATTTTCAATAAAGAACTTAATACAATTCTCAATTTCATTTTAAACCTTTCACATTTAATCTACAATCATCATAATTATAATCATAGAATAGTAATAGTATAATACAAATTTGCGCTTGTACGCAATAAAACTAAATAAAAACTTCATTTTTTGCTTGCATAATATGCACTTTTCACATTTCAGCCTGTCGAATGTAGCATGTTGGCATTGTTGCATTTGCAATTTGAATATGTATGCATTTAATTTGTTTTTGTTAATTTGTTCAACAACACTACTAAAAATCTTATAGCTAAATTTATGCCGGTGTATCAATTTCGTTACGATATTCATTCCGCTTTCACTTATGCTGCTGCTGCTACTCGTGCTTTATGCAGGATGTGCCGCATCAAAGGAGTTCTCTTGAAGAGCCTAATGCCACAGGTCGAAATAAACACCAGCGCATGGGTGGCGGTTGTATCATCTCCCACCTGTTCAGAGTTCTTAACCAGAGGCAGTCACCTTTTCATGATACTCCTCTTGCTGCAGCACACCCTACAAAAGGCAGTCGTCACACTTTGTCTTTTCGCTTGTTTGATATTTTTCACATTTTTGTTGCATTTTTAATTTTTGCATTAAAACATTTAAAACACATTTGCCTAGTTAATTTCAACGTTTCCTTTTAACTGCTAGTATACATTGTTTCATATAATTTGCGTTTTGTTCATCTACTTTTTTTCGCTAAAAGCAAGAATTGCTTATCATTTTTTTTTTGTTAAAATTAGAAATTATAGCATATTTAATATTTACAAGGAATTTCAATTTAAATGTACACTTCTTTTAAGAAAAATATATAAGTATTTGTATGTATATATAATAAAGTGTGTTTAATGCGTAAAGGAAAAATGAGCACGGCATCACACACAATTTGACAAAATAGACACAATAGTTATTAAGCCAAAAATATATTAAATTGAACTAAACCTACGTGATAACGTGTTGTCAACGATTTTCATTCAACTTCTCTTTATAAAAATATATATATGTAATTGAAATTTCTTTTTAAAAAGTTAAGCAAAATAAACAGAGAACGCGAAGCGCGAAACGCGAAACATGATATGCAAATAAAACGTAAGCTATTTCGCTAGTTGAGCCACGTTGTTTAAGATTTAGGTATAATGTAACAAGACTTGAAGGAAATTTAATTAAATTTAAATGATATAACACAACTGAAGCGCGCTGCAGCTACAGGACAGACGCGACAGAAAAATAACCAACCACACGCTGCGCCGCTGGCGCACACATACACAGCTATGCCACGCGCTAGCTCAATCTATTCCTGGCAAAAGCCTTCAGTCTCTTCGATGGCGAACGTCAGCTTCTCGACAAGTTGATCGTAGCTTTTGTATGGCGGCAAGTCCAAACGGTTGAAGCACGTGTGCGAACGCGGCAGCCAAGTATCCTTGCCCACCTTCTCGATGCAGAAGCGCTGCGGTCCATTCGAGCCCATGAGTTCGGCGAAGCCGCCGACAGGCACACGACAAGTGCCGGTGACAAACTGCAGCAGACGTGCGCGCTTCTCGTTGTCCGTGTCGCGTACAAACTGCGCAGAGATAATAAGAAATTTGCTTGAATTGTGCAATTTTGTTAATTGCGCTCTGCACATTTACCTGCCAGAACCAGACGACCTGCTTTGAGTTGCGATTGTAGTGTCGGTAGATGGTGTTGCGCTGCCAGTCGTCCACGTCTACATCCTGCATGCCGCACAATATCAGCTCCAGCTCGCGCTCATCAAAGTATTTCAGCCACTCCAGCGGCACCACCTCGTTGAAGCCCTCCAGGAACGTCTTTGTCTGTTGCTCAATGCCTCTGTTACATGCAAAAGTAAAGACAATTTAGTATTTGTGTTATTTGTTTTCATATTCGATCGTTCACCTCGTCATGCGCCACTCCGTCATCAGCGAAATGTACTCCTCCTTGTTCTCCTCCGTCACACGCTCCTTTTCGCCGTTCTCCTTCAGCTCGTGATGTATGATCTGTCCGAGCACTTCGAAGTCCACGCTGAACCACAGCTCCAGCCCGCACTCGTCGATGTTATTGTCCTTCACCCAAATCAACGAATTATAGAACTCCGGATCGATAGTTTCGATGTCTTTGATGGTCAGCTTTTTGTTTAGCATGCGCTTGTAGAAGGGCATCGTAAAGCCGGAGTAGATGAAGCGACCATGGTACAGCGCCATTGCAATGAAGCGGCCGATGAATTTGAAATACTGCAAGTGGTCGGGATTCACGTACGAGGCGGGATTGATCTGTAGGCTGTAGTTGTTCTTGTTGGCGTACTCAAAGAGGCAGTACATGGGATTGAGCACCTCGTGCGACAGCAGAAAGAACCACTCGCGCGACACGCCGCCGTAGTCGAGACCCTCCTCGCCACGGAATATTATGTACAGACGGCGGCGCAGCTCGTAGGCGGGCAGCCGCATGATCTGATGGTAGGAGTCCTCGAAGAGTGTCTGGCGCGTCACCGTAATCTTGATGTGAGACGGCAGCGCATTGCTCTGGCACAAGTAACGGAATTGGGATAGCTTCCAGCGGAAAGAGCGCTCGTAAGCGCGCGGCACGCCATACACACCTTTGACGCCCTTCGGCGCACCCGGCCGCGGATCATCGAACGTGGTGCGTTGCGTGTTGTGGTCCACGAAGAAACGCTCGCCCGTCGCCGTGTAGCGTATCTCCCAGCCGGGCGGCAGCGGGCCCTCGTTTATCAGGCTCACCTCCTGACCCTGCGTGCGCGGGTCCTCCCACTGCGTGGTGCGATTCTTGTGATTCACGAAATACACGCGATTATCGGACTGAACCTTCTTCTCCCAGCCATCGGGCAGCACGCCCAGCTGGTCCTCGTCCTCCTGCGTGGGCGTGGCCGTGACCGCTGTTGGCTGTTGCTGCTGTTGTGAGTACAGATACCGCTGATTTCCCTGCGCCACCACGTGTGCGCGCTGCCCCTGCCAGTGCTGGAAGTGCATGAGGCGCTCGCTGTTCGGCCGCTGCCAAGTGGTGGTGCGTGTGTTATGGTCCACGTAATAGACACGTCCGCGCGGATCCTTGCGTATCTCCCAACCGGGCGGCAGAGGCGTCGGCTTCTCCCAGTAGGTTGAACGCGTGTTGTGGTCCACATAGTAGCGCCGGCCGTAGTGATCGAAGCGTATCTCCCAGCCGGCGGGCAGCGGCTCATCGTCCGCTTGAGCCGCCTATTAAAGAAAACAAAGAAAATTGTAAATTTCAATAAACAAATTTAAAGCAGCGCATGCCAAGCCATTTCACCTGCAACTGCTGATCCGTCATGTTTGAAACTGGCAGCGCAGCGCTCGGCTCCCCGGTTGCAGCCGCCGAGCCGTTTTCTAACATGAGCTGCTGCTGCGCTTGCGGCGCGGCGCCGTTAGCGGTATACGTTTGTGGCAACGGTCGTTGTGGCGGTGGAGCGCCATTCATCGACGGCATGCGCTGCAATTGTAGCTGCTGCATCTGTTGTTGTTGTTGTAGCTGTTGTTGTTGTTGCTGCTGTTGTTGTTGCTGCACAGCCATTGGAGGCTGCTGTTGTTCCCAAACCGGGCCCGCAGCGCTTCGTCGCACGGCTCCTGCTGGCACAACAGCGTTGGAATTGCTGCGCTCCAAATTGCCATTGGCCACTGGCGAGCGAGAGCCCGTTGCAGCAGCGCCTGTGGGTATCACCGCCGTGGCGCCGTTCTCGTTCAAACTGTTGGTGCTGCGTAGCCGCATGCGCGCTCGCACGCCACCATAAATCAAGCAGCTGCGTCCTGCATCAGCATCTCCCGGCGCCACGTCGCTACCCGCATCCTCACCGGCATTGAATGCACCGTTGTTGCCGTTCTGCAAAACCAACTTGGACATGTCCAATTTGAGCCCGTTCAATATGGCCACCAACTCGCCACTTTTCGTCTGTCGATTGTCGGACTTGGAGCTAACCAAGAGGTCCATGCTTAGCTCGAGAAATTCACAGCGTCCGTTATAGTGCTGCAGCACGTGAGAGAGGTTGATGGAACGCTCTCCAAGCATGGCATCTTTGCGGAAACTCGAATGATCCAAAACCTTAAAATGCAGCGTGGAATTCGGCGTGATCTTAAAGCACAAAGCGGAGTTAGTTAATTTAATATGAAAAGTATTTGGATTATAAAAAGTTTTAAAGTTAGTTAGTATGAAACTATGTGCAGCTCTTAAAATTATTTGCCTAGTTCGACAAAGCTCTAGCGTTCCCAACTCACATGTCAAGGGAACATGCACCGATCTATTGAAAAACCTTTGCTTGGTGGAGCAGCAGGTTTTAACAAACAAAATTTCCAAAAACAGTTAACTTGCACAAGTACTTTTAGTCGCTACTAAATTAGAACCAATAGTTTGAACATGTATATTACATGCTCAGGAATTAGGTTAAAATTAAATGATAGTAAAAAAGTATGTACACTTATAAGTTATAACACAATATGTTAATATGTAAGCGGAAGTGTTGCGGAATAACATGAATGACGCGCTGTCAGAACGGGTATACAAAGTGAAATGGTATGCAATTATAATTATACACACATATACGAACAAAACTAATATTTAGCTTTTGCAAATGCACAGCTATAGAAAGTAGCGATATCGCAAGCTATTTGTAAATAAAAGAAATATAAAGCTGAACCTGTCACAATTCCATCCACGCACCCCCCAATATCATTACATTAACAACATCAGCATGCATTTATCCAAACAATATGATAATTATTGCTAGACAATTACCATAGCATACAATTTTATTGACTGGCATTGAGCGGCGCACTTTTGTAAGGGCCGTATTAGTTATGTATATTAGGTTATGTATGATAGGGAGGACACACCAAAATATGAAAGTAAACATAATGTAAAAACGAAGAAATGTTCTTACAGAAACAAAAACTGATACATTCATTTGCCTCAAGTATGTGCTCCGACGGAGCTCTCAAGTAAGGCAAAAACAATTGCATTAGACAGTGTACAATAACAACAAACACTATGCGTTTGATATAGACAGCAGGTAACTGTGATGTTTGTCAGCGCAGAGTCGTCCAGTCCGATGGTGTGATGGTTAGCACATTCGCTTACTACGTCATAGGTTCATGGTTCAACTCCTACGTTTCACAGACTTTACCATTAAAGCTTCTATTTCGAGTAATTAGTCGTTTAGAAATTATTAGAATTTACATTAAAAGTCACTGATGAGGTTTTCTGGAAAAAACCGAAATAGCTATATGACCTACCCATGTGAGCAATAATTCTAATTCTTTGTTGTTGTACACTTAAAATTGCTTTGTTTCAGAACAGAAATAGACAACTAAGTATTGTCATTTCTCTTTGGCAAGTCAGTCCGAATAAAAACTATTCTTTCTAACATTCAAGCTGCCGAATAAACATAAACTTGTATAGTTATGTATATTTTCCATAGACCTGCTCAAAATTGACTCAACCAAGCAGACACTGAATAAATAATACAAGAAGTGCTGACGTCAAAATGTAAATATCGGCTAGATAAATGGCACGACAGCTCCTGGCAGTAAGTTTAAAGCAAACATAAAAAATCAATTTTCACTCTAAGTAAATTGTACAAAATAAAAGCAAATAGTGACAAGGTGAGAGGTAACATGGTAACATTAGAAGGTGGCATTGTGTAAATAAGTACGCCTCATGTGAACTTGAGCTATCGACATACCAAAACTGTAAATTCCTCATTCCATTTGGGCAAGTAAGTGTTCTTGACCACATCGGTTTTGCGTTTGCTCTTATTATCGATTAACAGCTCAACATATGGATTCGGTTTCAAGAAGCCATTATTACGCAGTGAGGCCTCCTCGACTAAAGAAATAGAATAGAAGAAAAAGATAAGTGTACAGCCTTTTGAACAATTGTTTAAATTCACACATGCCGCTTACTTGTCACACTCAATTGATGGTAACCTTGATTGGTTTGTTGGCCAACAGCGCCGTTACCGGTATTTGAGATTGTTGCGCTCGCTGTTGCTGTTGACGACGACGTCGCTGCCGCTGTTGACATTACATTGCAGTCGGCGGGATGTCCTGTGCAAGTGGCTACGCCTGCTGCTGCCAACGCGTTTCCATCGGCCATTTGAGTGCAGCTACTGCTGTGCGCCAGTCAGCCTGTCCGACGTGTGTATGTGCTGTCGCTGAGACGCTCTGTTCTGGTATTCCAAATTGATTTCGTCCAATAAATTGCGTCTTAATTGGTAGCTTTTAAGATATTATATCGATATTTCGTTTAAGCTTTGCTTTTTAAGGATTTTTTGCAGCTATGACTGAGGCAAAAGCAGTTTAACTGAAAGTATAAAAGGTGCAATTCTTAGTTTTAGTTGGGATAATGCAAAAACATTTATAAATTTTAGGATGTTAGTTTTAGTTTACGTTAACCTTATCAAGCGATATCGCTAAGAAAAAATATTGCGTAGATAAGCCACTGAAAAAAGCACGAAATAAGTCAACAACAAATAGGAGAATCGCCTGTCTGTTGGAATATATGCATACAGCACGTCACAAAAGTACCTATTCGTACCTTAATTTTAGACAAAGTTAAAAATTTGCTCGAAATTGAAAATCAAGTTTATCCTTCATTTGATGTGTTTGTTGAAAGTTTTATAGCTTCTTTCCCAATACTTTTGTGAGATACTGTATGCACGTAGAAAGGGGTACACGCTGTGCCGGCGGCAGTAACGACGATAAGATTTGCCCAACGCTGCGCAGATAAATTTTTCCAGCAAAACATTTTCATATATCTATGTAGCTTCAGCAAACGAAATGCTAGACAAAATTTTGAATTTGCGGAACAGACACAATACATTCACGTAAAATTATAATTAAACTTCGCCTTCGCCCAGCTGTGTAGGGGATTCCATGGAATTTTATACACACACGATTAAATAGAGGAGTATATTTAATAATACATCACCTGTCACGCTCACAAAAGAAAACTGCAGATAGAAAGCGACAGCAAGTCGGCGAGCTAATCGAAGTCCCCTAATAATTGACTTTAATTGATGAAGTTTGTTATTGAGAACGGCGATATGCATTATCACTTCCAGTGGCGAGCGATGGTGCAATTTTTACGCCCGACTTTTACAAACTGCGAGAAAGGAACACTAGTCATGAAATTTTAAATAGATCATGATTAAGCTGGATTGGTTTGATTTGATTTATATTTTTGTTCAATTGCGGTTGATTTAGTTTGCCTGTGGAGGGTTGCCAGGAAGAATACACTTCTGAAGGCAGCTTGGCTAAGGGTAGAAAATTCTGTTACTTCTATCTCATCTGAAAGGAATAAAAGTGCATAACTTTAAGTCAAATCGTCATATCGGCTCCCTAATGTGGTTGTGAATCCAGGCAAGTTATTCAAAATTAAGTCGCATAAATTGACAATATGCACTATTAACCTTAGGAAATGTGCCTATAGACACCGGTTGCAATCGCAATAAAGCTGCATCGGTTGTACACTACGACGATCTGCTTCGTTATATTCATAACGGACGCCCGCTTCAGTTCAGACGTGCCGTAGTTTCGTTCATTCAAATATATATACATACTATTTACATATGTATGTATATGCAGGAAAGTGTATGTAAATATCTAGTTACATATATGTACATATATAAGTTTCGAAAACCCTGCAGAAATGTCTAGTTAGTGTGTTTAACGGAAAGTTAAGCTATATTAGACATATTTTGCTTACACACAAAATGCCTTTTAAAGCTTTTTAATATAATCTCTGTACTGCCGGCAACAGTGAAAACAGCGAAAGAGAATGGAAATGATTCATACCGCTCTCGATAGATTTTTGCAAAGGCAATAATTTATATAAAATATATATTTTTAATTCAATTATCACATCAAAGGTTTCGTGGCTTAAATTACGTGCACACTCAATTATTATTTTCTTTTTACTACATAAACAAAATGTTTACTCGAGCCGCTCGGCGTAACTTAATGCTACTTGCATATAAAATATAATGAGATATAAAATGAAAAGCAAAAATTGTAGTTATCGTAGAAATGATGACAGCATTTCAATAGAGTATGAACTATATAGCGCTTTTAGTATTTTTCAAACAAAAACAACGATAAAATTGTAGTTATCGTAGAAATGATGACAGCATTTCAATAGAGTATGAACTATATAGCGCTTTTAGTATTTTTCAAACAAAAACAACGATAAACACATAGAAAGTATCACGTGATTACATTTTACAGTTGAGAGTATTTGTATATTATAATATTTTAAGACGCACTGTATATTTTCATTTCATTATTTAGAGGCAGGCTAAAAACGATAAACTAACTAGCTCGAAGGCTACAAACTGATTGTAATTTCAGGTTTCGATAAAATAAAATTGAATATGTTTTCCAATTACTGTAATTTTCAGTTCATTGCACTTTTCACATAAATATATTCAGTTAGTTGCATTTCTGTACATGCATTATTTCTACAAGACGCTCAATGTTTTCTCTCTGAAATTATATCAAACTTTAAATAATAAAGAAAACAATGGAAGCCAAAATAATCAGTCACCTACACTCCACCTCTTGCTACTTTAACAGCTTTGCACCTTTCTATTTCGTCGAGTATGTCCCATGTAGTCATCACACAATCAATTGTAATAATCTTCGAACTAGCAACAAACGGAACTTGCACTCAAAAAATATTTATCAAACTGAGCGAAAGAACTTTATACAAGCAAACTAAATAAAATGGAAGAGATAAGAACGCATTTAGGAGTAACAACTTGCAAAGCAGGAAAAATAGAAAAGCAAGCGCGACAAGAAAAACAACAACGTGTATGCACAAAGGAATGTCCCGCAGGCTGCTCCGACTCGCCTTTACATACGCAAAAAAGTGTGCACACAGGCGCGTCGGAGTAGAGGAAACGGATTGCGGGTGTTGATCGGAAGCATGTGGAAGAAACACCAGTTCAGGTGAAAGAGGCAGTCATGAATTCCTAAAAACAATAAAGCAGGCATCGGCAATTACGGCTACATACAAACACACCAAGCTACATTGCTATAGGCCAACGGCGCAGTACATCACTTCGCTCCACCTCATCCCAACCAACCAAACCAAACCAATTCAAAGCCCAACGAATACACCATCACGCACTGTGTTTGCTTTGCGGTCTGAGGGAGAGGAACTGAGCAAAAGGCTGAAGAAATCAGGCAAAGGTCGCTGGCGCGGAGCACCCGCCCCACTCCAACTCCCACTCGTCGACAACAAACACCGCAGCGCAACACAGCCCAAAGCAGCCCACAAGTGAAACAATTTCCATGCGAATTTCACAAATGGCATATGCTAAAAAAATTCGCATTAAACACGTTCGGTTGCAATTTAACTTACGTGGTTTTAATGTGTGGGAAAGGAAAGGTTTCTTCGCACTCATCGAAATGAAATTCGATTACCGTGATAACATTTTTGTGTGTCTGATGATTTTTTCCTGCCTTTCGATTTTTGGAAACTTGACGCTGGCTTCCGTTTTTCACGGCAACTTATTATTACTTTTTGAGATTTTTGCACTTTGCACACTCGCTTACCACATGCACTTTTTGTTCTGCACTTAGATCGGAATTCAGTTTTTCATTTTCACGTAGTTTTCACTTTTTCGTGACTAAAATATTTTCACAAGACTAAATTTTCCCGTCCTCGGCAGAAATTCTTCTTTTTTGCTCGGTGCCCTTTAAGCTGTCATTCGTCGCAATCGTGAGGGTTGAAGTGCGAAATTTCAAGAGACAAGGACTAGCCAATGCAACCCTGCACGGTGGTTTCGAATTTCAGAAAAATTTAAGAGTATGTATTAAAATTTATGACAAGCATACACAAAAAGAAGCTTTTTAATACAACAATTTTATGACTGTAAATTTTTTTTATGAATAAAAGAAGAAAGATGATTAAGCCAGGTTCGAAATCGCTGGATGGATAATAAAAAGTTAAATTCTGGCACGGTATATATGACGATGTTCCAACTAAATTTGTTTAAGAGCCAGAACACACACATTTTGAAGAAGATCAATTAAAAACTATCAATTTCTGAAGATTTCTTTCAGAAGATTTTTACACTCTATTAATTAACTGCATCGCATGCAAATTAACTTTTGGGAACCGCTGTCTAAGCTCCATTATATATCAACCCTGCTTTTCCACTTCATTCAAAAATCACACTAGATCAGAGATGCCCACAGCCTATACCCTATACAGCTCATTTGTTTTTGTAAATGCCCTTTGGTATAGGCTGCGATTTCTTCACACAGCCATAGCTCTTCGCGCTAAGCAGTACGAAAAACACAAACAACAATGTTATTTTCGTTTCGTCTGCCAGCTCGCGCGCATATGCTTTGTTGGTACACTTTTGCGACAGTTATCTTCAACACAGACGTTGTTGTTGTCTTGCGCATGATTTCGAGCAAAAAAGTGTGCAGCTGTGGAATGAGAAGCACTTGATAAAATTTTTGCTCATATTAAGTTTTATATTTAAATTCTTCCAACTTCGGAAAATGAAGATCATATCTCTTCAGAAGAGTAGTGGGAAATTAATTTTTTTGACTGGGAAAATGATTTGGAGCATTTATTGAAAGGATCATGGGAGATTTATATGACTATTGAGTTATTAAGTTGGTGTGTTTTTCATTACATATAACTAAGCAGAATATGAAATTTCTTTTTTTACAGTGTACATATTGAAAAAAATTTTTTTTGTTTTTTCATCATAACAAAGTTTGTTTGTTTGGTGTTTACCCTTCCATAAGGAAGTTTTGGGCATCGCTGCACTAGATAATCAAAACAACGCTAAAATCTTAAAAATCTGTGACTACCGGCTCTGGACACTTATTTCTCAATTATAATGTGAAAAATGACAGAACTAATAAATCTATTTGGCAAATTGAGTGAATTTTACGGGCGCGATTTGTTGTGGGAGCAAGTTGAGGAGATCTATGAGAAAGAGGCCGAGGACAAAACTAAAAACAACCCGATACAAAACCATCAAAAGCCGGAAAGAAAAGGGACACCCGACGACTCTGCAGTGGAAGATAGCGACGATGAGCCACTGTCGAAAGCTGCAAACGCTGCTGGCGGCGTCACATCGTTGCCGATGGTGCGGCGCGCACTGCAGGATCCGCTAGTGCTATCCACACTCCTGGAGCTGTGCACAGCAATACGACATCTGCGCGGCGAATCCAGCACCAGCTACGACAACACCTACGATTGCTGGGATCAGATGGTGAAGTTATCACCGCGTGATTCCTATTTAGCATTCATTTATGCACTAGCGGGCTTGACCGCGCTAGATACCACTTCTGAGGCGTATACGAAACTGTCGCTGGCAGCAGTGAACACGTACTTCCTATCGCTTACTATACCCGGTGCTAAAGGTTATCACATTTTCGACGAGGAGATAATAGCGCACTGTCTGCAAGTGTTTTCGCTGGTTGAGCGCTTGCAGAATCAGGATATATTGCGGCGCATGTCCCGCCAGCAGCCGGTGGAGATTTGGGTACGCTTAGTAGTACTTTGTGATGATCTGAAACTACTGCTGCGATACGTGCACTTCAGTGAGCACGCAAGTACGCGCGATGCGCTGCTGAGGAAACTTATTGACATTCAATATCTGAATCACGAGCGGGGATATGCCAATCACTGTGAGTATTCCATTATCTAAGTTACCAAGCATCTATAAAATTCAGGTAGTCCATTGCTTACATAAGAAACGGTACAATTTTATTCAAAACAAAATTTAAAAAATCAAATTGCAAAAAGCCAGTACAAATTACCCAACTCCCTAAACGCACTTAGTCTATTGCGCGCTTCATAAACATGGTCTTGATTTGCGGAATGTTGTGTGTCAGCTGTAGGCCCAAACTGCGCAGCAACACCACTGGGCTCAAGGTCGTTGAGTACAGCGTTTGCAGACCGTGTACGCCAATTAGAATTGGCACATTCTTCGTAAGGCTCTTCTGCTCGTATTTGATCAGATATTGCTTGTCGCCCAATTTGGCGCCGGCGTAAGCGCCCTCTGCCAGGCATTCCACCAAGTAGCGCACATCGCTGAAGCCAAGATTGACGCCCTGCCCGGCGAGTGGATGAATACGATGAGCTGCATCCCCGATAAGTGCTGCACCGGAACAGACGTATGAGGAGGCATGCAGGAAGCCGAGTGGAAAAGTGGCACGTGACTTGGGAATGACGCCGCGCACGTGTGGTGGATACTGGCGCAAATTAGCAGAATTACGTCCCATAAGGGAGTTTAACGCATTCACTGCCTTCACAACAAAATCATGTTTGGGATACTCTTTGCAGTAGGCCTCATTAAGAGCATCAATGAATTGTCCTTCAGGCATTTGCAGCAGCTCCTTTGCATGCTGCTGATTAGTACACCACACCAGGGAGCTCATGTTCTCGCTAAGCGGCAGCATAGCTACAGGACCGGTGGGTATGAAACGTTGCCAAGCAACCGAATTATCGCCTGCATCACTTAGTTCCAGCGTGGCCACAAGTCCCCTGCTTTCGTAATTAATGGAGAAGACATCGACACCCATTTGCTTGCGCACCAGCGAATTTGCGCCATCAGCGCCAATGAGCAGCTCACATGTGTAGCTGTCGCCACCCTGCAGGCCAACCTCCGCACGTCCAGCATCTGTCTCTGAAGGCAAACGCAGCCACTCAATGCGCGCCTTATTGCGCACCTGCACATTGGGTGCGCTACGCAGATGATTATACATGGAATCTAATATCAAATCGTTCTCTACAATACAAGCCACATCGTCCGAAAAGTGAGCATGCTGAAACTGTATAAGTGCATCACTGCTGCCATCCCATACTTGCATCTGCTTGACCGGTTTGACGCGTGCCCCCACCATTGTTTGCCACACGCCAATCGATTTGAAGAGCTCGATACTGTTGTCGTTTATGGCTGATACTCGGTTGCCATACTGCGCATTGACATCGAAGCCCTTGAACGGTGCAGCACCCTCCAGCAGCAGCACACGCTTGTCGGCCAACACTTTGTTGCTGGACAGCGCAGCGGCCAATGTGGTGCCGACCAGGCCACCACCACCAATGATGATGTCGTAGTGTTCCGCAGGTGCTTTGGCCGTGGAAGCGTCGCTGCCGCTAGTCAGACTCAAACTGAACCGTGCCGTCGAAAGTTGCATCACGGTCTTGAGCTGCAGCAGCGCAGCTTGTTGCTTCAGCAGTAACGCCATTCCTAACGACCTTTGAACTGATTTGTTAATATTGTCAAATTCTTTTAGAATTTGCTTGTTATAATTTTCGTTTGCTTCGCGTGGTTGACTCTGTTTGACACTAAGATAAAAGCAATAAACAGCTGACCCAGCAGCTGTGTTCAGCGCACACAGAAGTGAGCTCGATTATCGCTGAACTACCAACTCTAATGCAATAAAAAGCACTAATCAAACGAAGGAAAGTGATAAGCAAAAAGCAAAAGATGGCTAAGCTTGAAATTATTTTCTAAAGTATTCAATTAAAATGAATTGCAGCTGTCGCTCGAAGAAGCCAGAAACACCAGCAGCTGTTATTAGCATCACTGAGCAGTGGTTAGAAAATCCGCCTAGCGGCCGCCGGGGCAGGGTAAATACAAAATACACGTTGAGGAGCAAGAAATTGACGCTTCTGCGTGTAATTAAGAGCAAAAAGGTATTGAGTGAACACGGCTTCATCTCGGTTAACTTTAAGTATTTTCTTATTCTTTAGCACATTTTATTTGACTCCATACGAAATGATGCCAACACAAAGCAGGCCAAGGCGGACGCTTGGATGGAAATACTAGAAGAAGCTCAAACACTGGGTCTTGTCTCGACTGATCGTCATTGGACATATGCGCGTGATCATCTGTTTGGCCTGTGGAAAAGTCGCACCTTGGTGAGTTTGCCATTCAAAGCATCCCATCTCAGTTGTAATGATTTTTTCTTCAATAAGCAAAAGCTCAAAAGAAAATCAGCATCTGGCGGGAAGAGAATCGTCTCACAGCTGGATGAAGTTGATACTTCCATTTTAAGCATAATACACAATCAAACGCCTTCCTGCTCCTCTCAAGAGGACGAAAATGTATCTGTGTCCAATGATGATCCATTAGTTCAACTAGAGCTACCTCCACAAAATAAAATTTCTATCGAACGAACAGCAGAGAAACAACCAACAGCGGAGTACCTTCCAAGCCCTGCTAAAACGCAAGTTCGAAGTAATTCCAGCGTGGAGGAAAAACTCAAACGAAATCTACTTGAAACAGAGCTTTACATGAACAAATTGAAAATTTACAAGCTGGAGCGCGAACTACACTTACCGTCCTCAAAGTACACCAGGGAATTTCATAGTCTGCATCAGCACTGTCAGCGACCGTCAGTGAACTCCAATTCGCATATAGACAATGATAGCTCGGAGAATAGTGTCGATTTGAAAGACGTTCGAACGATGAGTTTTTGAAATAATATGGAATTAATTTATTGAAAATGTTAATTTTGTACTTACCAAATGGTTTTTTTCTTAGAGATACATACTTCAAATAATTTCAAACTTCAAATAATTATAAACAAATAAAAATAGTTGGTTTATTTAAAATTTTTATAGGCGAATGCGTTTATTCACAAACTGTCGGATACTTAACCGTCTTGGTATTGGTATTGTTAGAAGGCCTTTGTTGCGCACTGCGACGTCAGATTGGATCTATTTGTGTTAGGCTTTTAATAAAATGTAGCTGGGTTTAGTGTTCATTTTTTAACCGTCTTAATTCGTCTTCTTCAATTTCAGATGCGGCCAATTTGCATACAAAATGCTTTGAAATCTTCGAGGAACTCATCAATGCGCATAATGGAGAGCCCGAGGACACACTCATGAAGCTGCTTAACATGACCGTCCTGCTCCACACTTACACACTCAAACCAAAAAGTAATGGCAGCAGCGTTGTGGGCCATGCCTCCAACCAAAGCGAGCACATTTCCGATTGGTTCATAAGCTGCATTGCCAAGTACCCGCGTCTGTTGGTCAAGCTACTGGGCTTCTATATTGAATGCATAGTGACCAATCCACTAAAATCGGTAATTTTGCAAAATTAAAAAAAATTACAAATCTTTCACTACGTTTTTAAAAATCTTTCTTTCCACAGTGGAAAACGGAACAGCTGCAACGTGCCTTGGAGTACGCGGCCCGCTACGATGCTGCGCTCTTCACAAAGTGCAATGAGTCCTGCGTAGAGTTTCTCTGCGATGCCATCTACGCCGATGAGGTTATGATACGCTCGCGTGCCATCGAACTAATGTCACGTATGCTGCAACTGGAGTCGCACGTTGACTGGCAAATGTTTCGCCACGAAGTGTCCAACATACCGCGTGAGGTGCATCTCATCAAGGAGCTCATCGAGAGCTTGCAGGACAATAATAACAACATCAAGCTGAAGGTGGTGCAGGCGCTACACGCGGCACTGACGAAGGGCTCGCCCAATGCGCAGAAAATAATGACCGAGGGCTTGCGATATGCGCGCTTCAGCGATGTGGACGTGTTGCTGCCGGATGAGCCGCGCGTACGCAAAAACGAAATACGCTACGAAAAGCCGTCGGCGCTCGAGCCGCAATACAGCTTCGAGGGGCACGGTCTGGTGCATTTAGTCTTCATGAATCTACCGGCATATGTTTATGCACAGCTCTTTCAAAACCCTCTGTCCCACTTACGTCGTGCGGGTATTATGTTTATGGAACAGATCGTCAAACTGAATCCTTTGGTCATCTTTAATACCAGTTTTGTTACTGTGAGTTGTAGCAATTTACATACATATGTACTTTATTTTAATTTCACTTGTGCTTTCGCTGCAGGAAACAACGCGTCTGGTGGCAGAGCCCACTGCTTTGGTGCGCAAGCAAACTCTAACCTCAATCGACGCAATCCTGGCCTGCTATCCAAATTGTTATCCTGTCATTTGGGTGTGGTGTAAGATTATTACGCCTATGCTGCGCGATGCCGATCCCAAAAATGTCGAAATGGCAATGGATGTAGGTCACAGAACAGCAGCAATGCGACATTTTTAACTTCTTTAAAACTAACCTTGAAATTGTGTCCCTTCCTTTTGCGCAGTGCTTTCGCTCAAGAGTGCTGCTCAACATGAAGGGCATTGATCAGTCAAACCAGGCGGAGCACTTCATGCCGTGGGTCATTTTACGCACCATGCTTTCCACGCAGTCGCGACTGTATCTGCAGACATGCTTCCATCTCGCGCTGCAGCAGCGCATGATCAAGTGAGTTAGCGACTGCATTTTCTTATTCTGAATACACCTCGGAATTTTCCTCTGTCCCTTTATAGCACTCAAATACTCTCCATTATTGAATCTCATCTGTTGACTTCCAACTCCACGGAGGCGTGGATCGTGCTGAATTTCATATCGGGCAAGGTGAAAAGCAAGCAACCGGATGCGCTCATACACATGTTCACCTCCTTGCAGTCTGTAAGTTGTCAAAATCCTTATGCAAATTTGACGCCTTCATTCTGCTTTCCTTTTAGTGGAACAAGCAGCAGAATATGCTCATTGCGCTGGAAGTGCTCGCCAATTGCATACGCGATTTCTCTCATAGCGCACTCAACCACGCCTTCACGCACATTCTCAGCAGCATGCGTGAGGGCCAACTGCTGCCGGTGCTCATTGGCAAAGCCTTTGATTTTCTGTTGCTCATCGACAATCAGTCGGCGGCGCAGAGCGCGCAAAGTACTGCCGGTAGCTGCGACAAAAACTGGATTCATGAACTGCACGAATTTCTCGAGCTGCGTATTCTCACCGGCATTGTGGATTTTCCCGACAATCGCGCTACCTTCTTGTCCTATCTGTACTCCTACTCAGAGGTGAATTTGCAGATACGTCTGCGGCCACATCGCACCATCATCTGCTTTCTCCATAAGTACATGAGTGAGTGCATAAAGCTGCCCGAGAGCGAGTTGCATTTGGAAAATGAGCGGCTATTCAATTCGATGATTTTGATTGCTGGACGATTCTCGTTGCGCGACGCCGGCGTGGCCAGCACAACATGCACGCTGTACGGTGGCATATTGCAGACCATTGATCGGCCGCCCATTGTGAATACCATTATAGTAGCGCTCACGGATTTGTGCAAGAAGCACACGCAAATTGTGGAGCGCATCATTGAGCGCGTGCTGCGCAAGCTTTCCTCCCCCTACGCCATGAATCGCATTGAGACGTTCAAGTGTTTTGAGAAACTCGTGCTACAGGATCAACTGAAATTGCGTGGCTCACTTCTGCTGGCGCTTTTGGCTGCAATTCTAGATGATTGTCAGGAGCTGGCAATGCGTGCGTGTGAATTCTTTACGGAGTTCTTGAGCAAAAAGAATGCTACGCTCTTTCAGAAGTGTCTCGTCGAGTGTCCGTTTGTGCTGAACGAATATAAAGTGAGTAGTTGTTGCTTTGCAGATTTCGTTAAGATTGAGCACATTCGATTAAATTCTCGTTCACAGAACTTCGATGGCTTGGACAGCTTTTCCGAAGCGGCAATAATGTCGCCTTTAAAGGGAGAATCTAAGCGTAAAAGCAGGCAACTGCTCTATAATCATTTGATGGCGGAGATCGATGAGATTAATCTGGTTTTATACTTTGGACAATTGAAGCTCATCGCAGGTAGTCTTAACATGCTAAAAATGTAGCTTGAAGCAGCTACAATTATATGCTATATTGCAGAGAAATCGCACATGGATCCACTAATCAAGTCCCCCGAAGGTGTGGCACTCATCAAAGATGTGCTCTTCATATTGCGACGCATTTGTCAGCTAACAAAAGAGCAGAAGAGCACTGGTGATAAAAAGGATGAAGACGAAAATAAGGTGGACGAGGCTGCTGCGGAGATGGAAGAAATCACTGCTGCCACAGATCAAAAGCAATCAAATGTCAACGTGGCAACAACTGCTGCTGTCCCCACTACAACGGGTCGTGGTCGGCGGCGGCGTGAAGTCACCATGACCGATGCAGTAAGTGCAAGCTGAAGCTCTTTTAATTTAAAATTTGCAAAGAATTGCTCATTTGCAGCTGGCATTACTGGAGAAATCGCTTATCTTTATACCTACCATCCACCGCAACATGATGGCGCACGATGAAACCATTGAGAAGTACTTCGATGACTTGGGCCGAGCACTCTACAAACGTTTTCCCAATCTAATCGAATACGCGCAACCAGCGCAATTTTGGAGCCACTATCGCCCTGCCAAAGTGGCCATGCCTGTCCAAAATAAAAAGAGTACAAAACGAAAATCCAATGCCAAATCACAAGAGCAAGAAAATGAGACGGACATTGAAACAGACATTGAAGAGCTGGAACCAGCTGCCGTGCGAGAGCTAACCGAACAAGCTCCCTTGCAGGATAGCGACTTTGACAGCGACGACGAGTTGCCGTTGGCATCCAGCAAACAGTTGTTGTATCCGCCTACCAAACGCTTGCGCGCCCATTGCACTGAACTGCCCATGGAATATTTATTCAATCCGAATATTTAAGCTCGAATTAATCTTTTTTAGAATTACGGCATCGAAATGTGTTTTAGCATTTTTCGCCTTTTCAATGTGTGCTTTGCATTTGTACATATTTTCACGTAAAGCATGTAAGTACGAGGAAGTAGTATATAAGGAATACTAATGATAATTGGAAAGTTCGCAATAGCTCATTGTACACAGAATACGAAGATACAAATATATAACTATGTATAGTATTTAAAAATTTTTCCATATTTGTCAAAATATTCACCACTATTCTACACATTATTTCAGGTGTACTTCAGTAGATTATACATATGTATATATGTATATTAAAAATTTTCCTAAGCACATTTGGAATTTTCTAAAGAATATGTTTTAAAAATACTATTGACAAAGTCTGAAGTACTTTAGAAAACTTTGTATAGCCTAATGTGCATTTATAATTTTTAAAAGTCTATATTGAATATTCTAAAATGAAATTGGAATTTTCTGAATTAAAATTGGAAAGTCTTAAGTAAGTTTATAATTCATTAAAAAGGTAAAATTTTAAAGCCTTTGAGTCGCATACACCGTTTTCGTCGACGAAAACGAAATCCCATACATTAGCTACAAAAAATTTGAGAAAAACTGAAAATTTTTCGTGGCTAATATGTGGGATTTCGTTTTCGTCGACGAAAACGGTGTCTGCGACTCAAAGGCTTAAGTAAACTTTCACTTTTCGGAAAGACCGTTGGAAATTCTAAAGTACTTGTAAAAAGATTTAGAGACGGCTTCAGAATTTCGCACTGATTTCGATTCCGAACCGTAATGAGAAAAATGTACATTCGAAACATTGTTTAAAAAATGTTTCCTTTCTGTGACGGTCTTTATGGAATTGGCATGCTTGTTGAATAGTTCCATATTTCACATTAGATCAAAATCAAAGGTCCAACCAATTCTCGTTTTAGAATGTAACCTCTTCCTGCTCACACCCATGAATGCTAGTCTCTGTCACTTTTCTGCATAATAGTATGTAAGCCATTTATGTTATTAACAAGTGTAATATGCACATATTTGGAACAATAATTTTGCAAAAAAAAAAAATAAACAGATTCAGAGAAAACTAGACTACGCTAAAAGATTAAGAATCGGAATGCAGACTGCTGAATGTTAAAGAGGCGAGGTTCCGGCAGCGAATCGGAACTGTTGTCTTGAAATTTTTGCGGAGAGCTGGAAGGGCACAGGTACAATTGACACTTGAGAAATGTGCGAGAATGTGACATGTTGAAGAAACGAATACGATTCTAATTGGATTAGCAACAAATGTACATGTCAATTCGCAAAAGGGTATGAGGAGAAGAAGGGAGCTCCTAGTGGCAGGGCATTTGTGGTTGCACGCAGTCAGCAATGAACATTAGACAAAACAACACGAACGCTTGAAATTAAAAAGCTCTCAACTACGAGCGAATTGCATAAAAAGTGTGTAGCATTTGAATTTCGTAAATATTATGAACAGTGATTATTTTTGCGAAGCACGTCCCAGCTGCTGCGAGAATCTCAGCGCGAGTTCCCAGGCGACACCATCAAAGCAACAGCCAGTGTCCAACTTGAATGCGGAGATCAATCAGAATGCGCACAGTAGCCATTCTCTCAAGGATTACGAAATTGTAACGAACGAGGAATTCGACGAGGACGCGCGTGCAGTAGCTGTAGGCGCACCACTGCAAAAGGAAGTTGCGAATGGCGACTTTCGGCTGCATAAGGACAATAACGGCGAAAAGTTGCGGCTGAACTTGAATGCGCAGAAAATTACGCTGAAATCTCAGACAACGAAAATCAATAAATCAATTACGCCGGAAACGGAAGCATGCGGTAATGCCAGAGCGAACGAGGCAATGCGGCACACAACAACAGTAACAACAACGACCCTTCTCCATCAACCGCACATACAACGTGCGGCGGCTGCTGTGGCATCACCCATCAGCTTTACCATCTTGCCAATCAACACAGCGCGACGCAACAATGAAGGCGCAAAAAATCTGCCGGAAATCGTGCTGACATCGTTCGAAGCGCGAAAATCTACGACAACAACAACAACAGCGAAGGCAAAAGCAAAAGCAACAAGCGTTACTTTTCAAAGAGCCGCCAGCCCTTCAGCGCCACAACAACAACAACAAGAAAACATCAGCGCGCTGCCAATTAGCAAAATTTCGCCGTCGCCGGAGACACGCAAATTATGCAGCGGCATTGGCGGCATTAATGTCATTAACAACAACAACAATTGCAACGACAAAGTACCGCAGGCGGAAGTCATTGAAAGATCTTGCGATACAGCGGAGAGCAGCGCCAGTAATTCGCAGGTCGGCAGCTCCACATCGCCGGAATCCTTAATGGATAACGTGCTGAGCGCCGCTTCCTCGGTGTCAGTGCGCAGCAGCAGCAGCAGCTCGAGCAATGACAATGGTAGTGGGCAGAGAGGGCGTCTCAGCGGCGCTGATAAGCTGCCATTGCCGAGCAATGCTATGGCCTATGTCAATCTGGCCGTCTCGAGCGCGCCAAATGGCAACACAAAAGAAATGCACGCTAATCGCGCGTTGAACCCCAAATCACCGCCAGACGTGAGAATTCCAATGCCATTGCAGCTCGCCAGCGAAATACAAACATTGCAAACACTGCAGCTGCCATCGCCTGCGCCTGCCATTGAGCTCAGCGAGACGCACTCGAATCGTTCAAGGTAAATACTACTGATTACACCTGCACCTTGCACCTGTCAGCGGGCGGCTTATGTGCGAATTTTTGCTTGTGGGTCAGCTTGCGAAATTCCACGTAAGATAATCTTACGAAATTTTAATATTTACATACAAATTTCTTTAAATGTGGCAATACATGAAAATTTGTATAATTAACCTTCGTGTGCATTTTATACAAAGTAGGACAGTAGGGCTAAATATTTAGTATGGAAAATTTCTAATACCCTCATCCACCTCAGCGGGCTATCGAAAGCGAATACCAAATAATAAATTATCTTCCGAAGAGGTTTTAGGTCTCGGAATAATTCACTTTTTAACTAATTCTTTACCAGCTATCAGAAGCATTATAGCAAGAGCTTAAAATGGAATATTTCTGTAATAAAAGTTTTTTTTCGGAATAAAACTGAATGTGTCTGAAATCAAATCTAAGTAAAGCTTTAAAATTATATTTTTGACTAGAGTAGAATGTATTTTTCCACAGCTACTTTTGATGAGCCTGTAGGGCAACTCTTACTATAAGTCTGAACTTCCAAAACATGTTCTTGCAGAAGTCCCTCATCCAGTTGCAGCATGTCAACACGCCTTACACCCGATCCCACACTTTATCCGGACGAACTGAAATGTTCCATCTGCATGGAGGTGCTGCGAGATCCGCGCACCTTAAACTGTTTGCACTCCTTCTGCTTTCAATGTTTGGTCGATGAGAACTTCAAACAGGATTCGAGTATACAATTCTGGTCTCAGCCAGCTGCTGGCGAAGACAACGATTGGAAAGGTGAGCCTTGTAAGTGAATATATATGTAGATATCTTTATTATTTGATTTATGCGCATAAAACTACTTAAAGCTACGAGTATAATGTAGTATATCATCGCATATGTATATGTATTTAATTAGTATATTGCATTAAAGTGAGTAGCATTTTATAGAATGAGTCAAGAGAGTGAAATGTATATAGTATATATAGTAATAGTAAGTAGCAATAAAACGTATGTTTCCTGGATAACAAGTGATAATGCTGTAGATAGTACTCTGTTAACATTTGGTTTCGCATCTAGTATAAAGACAATTGCTTTTCGAATATGCATATATCATATATGTATGTATATAAAGTACACTAATGCATGCATATGTGTATAATGTATGATAATAAAATGTTTAAAGAGCACGCTCAAAATGTTAATAGCTAATTTGGCATTTTCTGTAAATACTTTCTATTTTCCGCCTATCCTTTTCTTTCGTTTCCTTTGTTCTTTAATTTTTTGTTTGTTTTTTTTTTTGGCAAATTTAAAGACCTGCTAAAGTAATTAGTTGGCAACGCTGCTTCAAAAAGCTATTTTAAAGTACCCCTACTCGTTATATGAATATGTTAGTAATTGGCTTTCGATATCATTTCCCGATTACCACTTCAACAAATCGTATTATTCAAAAACTCATAACAACTCAGCTGGCCCCCCTCGGCTGCATCGCGACGCGACTTCAGGAAGTTGCCCACCCAATGCGCAGTCAAATCCAGATATTTGGTCTTGGTGCCGGGACTGTAGTCCAGAAAACCCGCTCTGGGTGTAACCTCCTCGATTTGGCTGCCATCTGGCCAATTATTGTAGCTGGCAATGTTGATGTAGCCAACGTGGTTGAGTATTGCCGTGCGCCAAGCTACGCCATAGTACTGCCGTTCATATCGTGAATGATTCCTTTAATAAAAGCCAACTGGCAACTAACGTAACTCAGCACTTACCCGTCCATTGCTTCGATGCCTTTGTATATCACCGTGGCGTGGAAATTTATTGCGCTCCGCAAAGCCGGGACCCACCGTGGGCACAAACAGCATTTTATAGGTCAGCGCGAACGACTTCAGATATGACCAATTCTTCCAGGTACTCGCAAATGTGGCGCCATTGCTAGGCAGCTTGCTGTAGAATCCCTCGAAGCAGAGGCGACGCAGCGTCTCAGCGTGGTTCTTGAGACTGCACAAAGAAGTGAGGAAATCGATGGTTAAGAATTAATTCCATATGTAAAATGTGAAAGAGACTGATGCACAAAACAAATTCTATATATATTATTTCGATATCTTCATATCAAACTATTATGGCACGTAGTTAGTGTTTTTGCTTGGAACTATAATGGAAGATCTTGGGAACACTAACCGTATATGTCCAACAAAGTAGGCATCCAGTGTTTTCCTAAGGCTGTCCGGATGCGTCGGACATAACATGCGCTCCGCTGTATCGCCCAGCTTGTAGGCATTGCTCACATATACGAGAGGCAACCACTTGTCTCGCGACTGGGAGTAGACGCGATAGAATCCCTCCGCCGTGGAGAATTTGCGCACGGCGCGCAGCTGCTGCCGCAGAAACTCCACACTCTGATTGCCAGCAACGCTGAGCTCGAAGGTGACGCTCAAATTGTGCCCCGGCGCCAGATCCAGAATTTGATTGTATAGCTCAAACTCGCCCACCTTGCCGGAATAGCTCAGTATGAGCACGCCCACGCCGCAGTTGCGTATATTCTCGAAGTGCTGCTGCAGCAGCCTCGACGTCGGCTTGTACAGACCCAGGGCGGGATAGAAGGCCGTATTGAGTATACGTGGCGGCTTGGGCGTTGCTGTGGCCGGCACTGTTTCGTTATCCTCGCTGAAGAGCTCGCGCACGGGCTGCTGTTGCTGTTCCAGCAGCTGGCGGTTACTCTTTTTGCTCTTGTACCACTGCACGGGCGCGCTGTAGAAGATATGTATGGCATTGGCTATGCTCTGCGCAATGATGTGCTCCTCGCCGGCTTCCGGCGGCGCCGCATTGCGCGTCTTCAGCTGCTCCAGCTTTTCGTTTATGATGCGCGTCTTGATCTTCTGCTCGTCGTACTTCTCCGGCACGATGATGCCGTTCTCCTTAGGCGACTTGAGCAGCGGCGGCTGCTCCAACTTCGCGTTGCCATAGGCGCGCGCTATGAAACGTTCGTCCAGCACGCGCTCACTCGCACCAGCCTTCGACGTGTTCAGCACGACCAGCGTTATCGCAATCAGCACGAGCACCAGCAGCAGCAATAATATTTTGCACTTCCTTCGACTTTTTATATATTTCTTGAGCAGCATTTTGGGCTATTGCAACTGCTGGTGGCATTTTACATTGGTTTATTGCAGCTGATGCTGAGTGGTTCCACTTCTTGCTGCTCCAATGACAATCACACGTCCTTGTCCAGAGTTACGTCGTCACAACTGTCAGAACTGTTGAAGAGTGTACATATATATTTTTTCAAGTCCTTCATGTCATTTCCTTTGCCTCTTCTTGTGCTCAATATGCTTCGCCAGTGTGAATGTGGGCGTAGTATCGTGGTGGTTGTATGCGTGCCATGTGCTTCCTGTTTACGCTTTTGATTTGACCGTCGACCTGACTGCATCTGCAATGTAAACACTACCATTGAGAGCCGCCGGTTCAGCGTTTAGTGTTTGTGTCTACTGCGCATGTGCGTTCTCCAGAGCAACAAGACTGCTGAGAGCCGCTCACCTTCTGCAGAGCACTGAGGCACTATCACACCTAGAAACAAAAACAGTTCCCTAATGTCGAATGGTTTTACTTTCCCCCCATTGCAGCCGCCGTCAAATCGAACTACAGTCTCAGATCCTCATCACCGGAAATGTCCCTACGTAGCGGCTCCGATTCGGCCATATCACCGATGCGTCAACGCAGGCCGTCCTTTAACTTTATACGCAAGAAATCGATGGACAAGATACTGCTTAAGGTACACAAACAGATTTTTTTATGATCCTAACATGATAACATCATTTAATTGGTCGATAGGTTAGGAAGAGCAGATTTTCCCACAGTAGCTCTTCATTTTTATTTAAACTATTTCTAGATTTACTTTAGAAACGATCAATATTGAAATAATTACAAAGTTTTGAAATGGTTCTCTATCTTGGATTGCCACATGTTGCCTTTAAGGCAGGAATATCAGATACTTTCGAAAAGAGCTAAAATATTTAGTTACTTAAAAGCTTTTCTATTTCATCACTGTTATTTTTAAACAAAATCATTTTTTCGGATCTTGGTTTTCGAAAAGATATACTCACAGCTCTTTTATCACTCAGTTGAGCTTATGTTACCGTTTTTTCCTAGACAAAATCGGATGGCAAAGGCTCCGTATACGCCTCCTCCACGCGTCTAAATAATTCAGGTGATGAACGTCAGCGCATTATAATTTGTAAGATTTGCCAGTTCTCCACGGAGTTGGCCATTGGAGGCTTACGTCAGCTGCCACAGAACTTTATGCTGGTGCGTAAAATCGAGGAAGTGAAGCTGAGAGTTGGCGATGAGGTGATATCGCGTGTGTGGTGCAGTCTCTGCTTCGATGAAATAAATGTAAGTAGGTGGAATCACAACCGAGGCATTTGCAGCTTTAACTTTTCCAGGAACACATTCATTTCGATCATTGAAATCTGCTTGTTTGATCTTCAGCAAGTTTTCATGCCTTATTCTTATTTGGACAGGCAGTCAGTATCGGCGCTACAGAATTAATATGAAGCATACTTTTAGGCCACCTACCACTGCGTCGATTGCACTCTAAATCTCTGCACGCTCTGCAAGGAATCACATGAACGCCAACGCACCACAACCGATCATAACATCAAGAATCTCATGGAGCTGCGCGAGCTGCGCCGTGCGCGTAAGCAGCGACAGAACATGCTGGGCGATAATATGAAATTCTCCCTGAAATGTGGCATGCATCCTGGATTTGAGATGAAATCCTTTTGCTGCAGTTGTCTGCAGGTAGCCTGTGCGGACTGCCTCGTGCTGCTGCACAAGGGACACAAGCACGAGCCGATTGCGAAGGCCATTGCCAACTATGCGAAAATATTGCGCGATTCTGCCGAACAGACACGCCCACTTTGCAACTATGCTGAACACTCGATAGAGCGACTCAACGAGATTGCCAGAAATATCAATAAAAAATGCGATGAAATACAGACCGATGTGGACACATACATAAAGCAATATTTCGAGGCGTTAGAGGTGCATCGCAAGACTTTGACACAGCAAGTGCGAAGAGCGCGGGAATCAAAAGTGGACATGATATTGGAGCAGCAGTTGGATTTGGGTAAGCGCAGAGCTCAAGGTTCTTAGATTGCTCGTGGGGAAATCGTGGATAAAGGATAAACTTCAACTCATTCAGGAAAAACAGCTATAATTTTGTGTAGAACTGTTGGAGAATATTTTCAGATTTTCATAAAAATCTTATTTTGCAGAAAAACGCACCAATGAAACCATGGAAGCTGTACGCTTTAGTCAGGAACTCAGCAATATTGCCTCCGATGTGGAGATCCTTTCGTTTGTGAATATTTTGCTAAAACGTTTCGAATATTGTCAGCAGTTCAAGATGCCCGTCGATCCAAAGGTAGTACACTAGATGCTGCTTTTACGGTTTTTTAAAATACGGGTTTTTTTAATTTTGCCACAAACATTTTGGCTTCTTTTTAACGGTTTTTCACATTACTATTTAAGTTACACGGTCTTTTGATTTGTTTTTTTAACAGATTTCAGAACTATTTTATTTAAAATTCAAACAAATAAGAAAATTCGAAAGCGGAATTAAAAAACTGGGGCAGATGGAAAAAAGTCGGTTCTGGTCATATAGAGCATGCCTGGCATACCTTTGCGTACAGGCACCCATACCCGGGAAAGTTCATTCATTCATGCGAGGTTGTTAAGCCGCCATATTGCTTCTTCAATAAGCTTTAATGGCTGCTTAATTATCACAGCAAGTGTATAGCTATGTCAGTTAACGGGACCTACAAGTTTGGTATGGCCACGCTCTGCTTTTACTCCATTTCTCTACGCACCTTTCCCTGCTGAACCACAGTTTGATATTAATAACTATTTCAACATTGGAATTCGATTTTTTAGCAAGCTTGCTTTTTTGCCCGACTTTTTTTTGCAAGTTCGTATAAAAATTGGACTTTCATCGCACGGTTTTTTTTTAGTTCCAAGCAACCGTGCAAAAGCAGCATCAAGCGTATTCCGTGTTTAAAAAATCCTTCAAAAGCCTAACCTGACATTTTGTGTGAGACCACTTTGTAATTTTCCAGATCTCAGACTCGCTGCACTTTCTGCCTAAAATTCGTGCTCCTTTTGCCAAGTCCCAAAATGGCATACCTCTATTCGGCATTATAACGATGCAAACCGTGGAACCCGCACTCTGTACTCTGCTGTGGGAAGGTAGCAGACCAGATTGTTTATTACAAAGGTCTTTCATCACATTACTCGTTGGTTTTCTTATAGGATTTACCCAACTACGGCTACACAAGAAGGCGGAGTTGCTATTGCTGTCACGTGACGCTGATGGCGCAGCCTTGTGTCATGGCGGTCTGGAAATAAACGCACTGCTCAAGTACAAGGATAATAATTTGAAATTCCTACCAGTCGATGTAATGTTGCCACTCTGCGAGAACAGCAGAACTCATAAATTACGATCTTCTTTCGATTTTTCAGATCTCGGATAATCGTGATGGCACATATGGTGTGTCCTTTACACCCGACTCTCAGGGCATTTTATTACTCACAGTTACTATTAATGATAAGCCCATAAAGGTAAGCCTTGAATAATTGAAATGCCATTTTGCATGATATACTCCTGCAGGGCACTCCCTTCACCTTCGTTGCTCGCACCGTGCGACCACACAGTGGCATATTCCACTGCTGCACCTTCTGCTCCAGCAAGGGTAACAAAATGGTCAAGTGCTGTTGTGAGGGACGCATGCCCGGTTATGCTGGTTGTGGCCATGGACATGCTGGGCATCCGGGGCGGCGCCATTGGTCATGTTGTGGCAATGTTTTAGAGAACTCCGAATGCAATGTGGAAAATAAATTGTTGAATTCTTAAAACTCGTTGACATATTCAAAGAAATAAAGTACGATTGAAATTCTCAGAAGAACTCGTTTATAATGTATTCGAAAGCCGTAAGCAATATACCGTTAACCGATTAGAAAATATTCCATTAGAATCGCTGATTTTAAAAAATGTACTTTGAGAGAAAAGCACCAATAGTATTTTGATTTAATTTTTAACGCAAATTTTACAAAATCAACCAGATTATACCTTTTGATTTATAAGATAACCATTGAGGACGACAATATTCGTAACACTTATGTATGAATACTTCTGTTTGCTTTGCTTTTTGAAACAAACAAAAAAACATTTGTAGCAACATTATTGAAAAAGGATCGAAAAAGCAGATCTATCTCTTGCCCTGTCAAATTTGCATTCCCTTCTATGAAGTCAAGAATTTTTTAGTAAATATTACCATGTCTAATCGTGGACTTTTATAGATATTTAAAATTTATCTCAATCCTGAGAAATAAAAATTTGCATACAAATTTTAATTTTGTGTTTACGGTCTCTGCAAATGAAGTTTCTGGCTACAGTTCTTGTATGCTAAGAATTTTGTTCGATTCCGATGCCAGATGAACTCAAAAACCCGTGCAATTACAGAAAGGAAGCCACATCGCTATTGCTGAAAGGTTTGTTGTTCCGATGATTTCTTGTAGTAAAATATTGGTAGGAACTTGCTACGGAAATTTCTGCTTGAAAAGAAGCTCCGTGTGAGGCCGTAGCTCGGTAACGGGTTGTTATGGCCAATTTAGTAATAAAGTACTACCTAAGCATGAAGTACAGAAAAAATTTGATATTTTTTATAAGGCCATAAAAATCTAATATCATTTAGAAATGAACTAATCAAAACCGGATTATTTTTATAGTGATATAAACTTGAAATAATTGCACTGCTAATTTTTAAAAGAAATCTATGTTTTTGAATTTTTAATGCCTCAAAAGTAGGTAAAGATAAATAAACAAACCAAAAGATTGCCAAGTGGTAATTCATATTTAGATGTTTCGATTGTAATTACAAACGCTCCCTAACACTTACCCCTCAGAGCAAAAGAAAACAACTACACTCTCTTTTAATACCAGTTTCTCTGCTCTTCGCGCTCGAAATGCGTTCGAAACTTTCTCAGCGCGTGTTTCGCTTTTCGGCACGAGCGTTGTAAATAGAAAAAGCTATCAAAACAAAGAAGAAATAGTACGATGTGAGCGATGAAAGCAAACAGTTGTGTTTTATGGCCGATTTTTTCAAGTAGTTCGTGTTAATTAAAATAAACAATTAAAAAAATTATTAAAAATGAGAGTAAAAAAATGCATAAAATTAAACACGTGTAAAAAAACTGCATAATTCTATCTTTTTTGCATGCATGCACTTTTAATTAAATGCAACTGAAAAATCAATAGATACATATGTACATATGTACATATATAATATAAAGGATAGTTGCATTTCATTGCATTTGTTGTATGCATTTGCTTTTGCAATTGCGCTTTGTTTTGCTCTGAGCTTCGTGAAATCAAGAAGACCACACAAAATGCGTAAAAAATTTATTTAGCAATACTAACAAAGAAAACAAGATTTTGATAAGAATTTCGCTAATAAACCAAACAGAACAAATATTCGCGCCTTGAGTGCTGGCGGGGTGGGGCAGACAGGCGGTTAAAAATTGCGAGATAAGCCCATAGCAATGACGGATCTAGCTTGCTGGCGCGCTCCCTGCGCCCTTCTGTCGACTTGCCACCGAATGACATTAAGAAAGCAGCGTGCCCTGTCGCTTTAGCAACGTGTTGTAAATAATTAATCCCAACTGCGTGTCGCCTGAGACGCTACCGCGACGACGCTGACAACTCCGGCGACTTCGATGCCTCCAGCGAGACGACGGTTAATTTGAATTTGAAGCAGCTCGGCGTTTCATTGAGCAGCGCATTCGGAAGCCGCGCGCACGTACAAACCTGCCGCCGTTTACAAATTGGCCAAAAGCGCCGTGCCCCGCTCGCAGTCCATCCTCAACAGCGGTACGCGCACCGTTCTTCGTCCGTCGTTCGCACGCGCTTCGGCTGCAATTATGAATTGGAAAAAGTCTTCACTTGCGAGCATTCTTGTTCAATTCGGCTTTTAAGTTTCTAAAAACAATAATGCAAACGAAAAAGTGAGAGTCAACCGCAAAACAGTTGTTGAATTTGGCCAAAATCGATTTGTGGATCGTCTGTTTGCGGCTGGTCGGTCGGTCTGAGTAGCGGTTTCACTAGCGCGCATCGCTTATGTTTCGAGCATTTTCAAAGTGTTGCTGAATACTTAAAAAAAAAAAAAAACAAAGCTTCTATTTCTAAAAGATTTAAAAAAAGTTTCTGCAGCCTGCATTGCTTTCATATAATTTTACATCATAAATCAAATTCCGTGATCTGACTTTTATTAACAAAAAAGTTTAAAAAAAGTTATTCTTAATTAAAGCAACTCTTCAAAATATTTAAAATAAATCGTTTAATCACAGCAAATTTGCAGCAATCTTAAAATCTAAAAAGTTATTATTAACCCGTCTAAAACTAAAGTGTGAAAGTGTGCAAAAATCGACACAGCTTCGAAGTTTAAAATGTTTCATTTAAAATGGCAACTAATGCCAGCGTGCCACTTCCGGATTGGAGTTTTAATAATTACAGTTATTTGTAAGTATAAAGCAGTTGAGCTTGATTCAAAATACAGCTACAGTGGTGTTCAATAAAATAGCAACGCTCCTTTTCTATGCAAACTACATGAAGATTAAGGAAATTATATATAATTATACAAGCTCTTTTGAACTGATCTGAGAGAGCGCAGCCGCTTTCGCGTAGTAGAATCTTAAGATCGACAGAAATTTAGGCTTCGGCTTTTCAGTCCAAACAAAAGACCTCAATCCTGGGGAAAACTTGAATTTTTTTAAATTATCTGGCTCAATTTTCACGACTTAACTTTATAAAAAACTTTTCTTTGTTTTGTGATTATCTAATAAATCTTATTTCACACAAATATTGTTAACGACATAAAATAATATTTCAAGGGCGCTGTGACTCAAAAACTGCTTTTTTTGTGATCACGGTTGTAGTGCACTGCTCTTTTCACTTACTATCATGAACTTAGCAGATATTGCAGTGTTGCAGGATTAATTGAATTATTCCACATTTCCACGAAAATTTTCATCTTTTCAAGCATAGGCTTCGGCGTTGGCCTCAAAGTAAATTATTCATCTTCGGCTTCCAACGAAAATTGGATATTTTGATGTTTGAGATTTCATCTTTCTAAGATCTACTTAATTTCTTAATATCGAATAATGTATCAAAAACATAAATTTCTAAAAACGACTTCTCGAAGAGGAAAAAATATTTTGCAAAAAAATAAATTATGTGAAATAAATGTATGTGAAATATGTACATTTGGCTTTCTTCAGGATTATGCATGTGTTGTTGCCTGGACTTTTGGTAAATAACGAAGAAGAAGAAATTCTTTTATGGCTAAAGCGGTTTTTGAACTTCCAGTCTTTGGCTAGTGAAGTTTTCTGCAAAACATATTTGCAGAATATTTTAAGTTTTTACTTTTATTGAGCATTTCTGGTATGTCTTTAAATAAGGACCAAAAGTTCGTAGCAAATTTTTACTATAGACGTGTCTTTGGGGGCATTACTATACCAAAAACATAATGTTTTTGACTATACTTAGCTGATATATACATTCATTCCGCGCAAGAATCATGCACCTCTCAAGCCAAGGACCATGGCTAATGGGCGCATGATTTTTTGCACAGTGTTATCTATCGAATTAATTGATAACAGCTTAAGATTTTAAAACTACGAGTACTTGGCTTCACATTAAACAAATCATTAGTAATCATTAGCGACACTCGTAGCTTCCTAATGCGCAGTGTAAGCGCGCTTCCCTCCCCGACCGCAGCACTATTTCCGCAAATTGCAAAACCCCGCCCGCAGCATTTTAATTCATTATTCATTGCAGCAATTCTATTGCCAAAATGCAACTGCAACGCCTTGCCCACGTCGCCCGCGCTGCAAAAAGTGCCAGCGGAAGCCATAACAACACCATCGCCTTCAGCGCATTCCCGCGACATCGTCATTGGACCGTGTGTGTGGGCCATTGGACGCACCTGTCCGGACCGAGATATGCACTTCTACCTGTACACACGCAAAAACTTGATGGACCGCCAGTGTCTGCACATCGCTGACACGCTCGAAGCGTCGAACATCACCTCATCCTACTTCAATCCCCAGCATCCGACCAAAATAATTATACACGGCTACAATGCCGACATGTTTCTGAGTCCACTGTACAAAATGCGAGAAGGTAGTTGGTTGATTCTTAGGCATTCCTATGTTTTACCATCTCTCTCCTTTGCAGAGTATTTGGCCAAGGGTGAGTACAATGTCATTTACGTGGATTGGGCCGTGCTGTCGCCGGGTCCCTGCTACTTGAGCGCCGTGCACAATACCAAACACGCCGGCGCCTGTGTGGCCAAATTGGTGGAGCGCATTCTCGACTACGGCAGCTCAGACATGCACATCGTGGGCTTCTCGCTCGGAGCGCAGTTGGCCAATTACGTGGCTCGGAATCTGGGCTCATTTTTGCTGCCACGCATCACAGGTGTGCTAAGCACTCTTTCAATGCAGTGTTCCAGCGGCATTTGAAAATGTTGTTGTCATTGTCATCATTAGGTCTTGATCCAGCCCTGCCTCTGTTTATAACGGCTCCGAACAGCGAAAAACTGGACCCATCGGACGCTGGGTATGTGGATGTCATACACACGAACGCGCTGGTGCAGGGCAAGCTGGAACGTTGTGGTCATGTGGACTTCTACATGAATGGCGGCATCATGCAGCCGGGCTGCTACGCACAGGGTTCCAGTAAGTATGCACTCAAAGAGGATTCTCTTTGTTTGTTGTTGTTGTTTTTTTCTTTTGCTAGTAATAGCAACACTTATAAAGAGACCCAAAATGTTTGACTAAGAGTAAAAATACTCCGATTCAAACTTTATAGGAAGAAATTCATACATATTGTAGAATTCACATCAACTCTGAATTGAAAATCTGTTGTATCCCTTAATTCACGAATATATATTAGCTAAGGTAGTTAGAAGATACACTTAGTTATCAATTTAGAGCTTTTGCGAATTTTAGAAAATTTAAATTAAAATTGCTAAAAATTTTGGGAAGCACTATAAAAAATTGTATTCTGCTAAAAAATGATGCCAAGAAGTGAAGGGAAAAGAAAGCAGATGAACATTTAAATCGAGTTCATACGAATATCATAACATATTTCTGGATTAAGCTACGATTTCGTAACAATTTTTCGGCGGATTTTGTCACCGAGGTGAATAAGTCATTCTTTATTGCATAACTGCAAACATTTCGCTTCTAGAACAACACTCATACTCAAGTCAAGTACATATATGTATAATAAACTATATGTAATATAAGAAACAACATTGTGACTCAACTTGACGTAAATATATGTATATACCTAAGTATATGCGTATATGTATATTCTTTTGAAGCAGTTAATGCAATTCCAATTATTAAATTCGATTTTTATTGGCACAATATTCATGCAAATACAGCTCCTTGTCCTTGTAAAGTTAAAGAATAATAATAGTGACAATAAATTTCCACATTTTAAAATATTTATATTTCTTTTTTTAGGAATATTATAAGATTTAAAAAGCAAATGCCATAAAATATATCTTTAAAGGTTTTCAATAAAAAAATAACGTCCGTTTCTTTTTTTGCATACAAAATCTTGCCGCATTAAAAAACTGTTCCAAAAACTAAATTTTTAACATTCTTTTAGATCCCTTCGCCTGCAGTCACCAACGAGCGCCAGCCTATTTTCTCGAGTCCATACGCACACGCAAAGGCTTCTGGGGCTGGTCGTGCAGTTCGTACATAGCCTATCTGCTTGGCATGTGCCCACCTACGAACTTTCTCATGGAGGCGGGGGAGAACATAAAATACACCGCCAGGGGCATGTACATGCTAAACACCAACGACACAGCGCCATTTGCGCTGGGCAAGTGGACCGATCTGCCCATGTTAGGCGTCAGACTACCCACCGCCACGCCTAGCATAACGCTAACCGCGCCCAAGCAAGGCGGTGATCCGTTGCTGCGCCATGTTGATCAATGGGGCAAGCTGGATTACAATTTCAACAATTTGGAGCACTATCCTACGCCCTACTCCCAAGATCCGAGCGGCGAGAATTGGACGTATTTCAATGGCGACGGCACCGCGGAGATTACTAACGATCTGAAGGAGGGTTCGGTGGAGGAGCAAGAATTCGAGGGCGCCAATAAAAGTGTTGAAGAAACTGTTGAAGGACCGCAAGTGGAGTGGAACGAATATCGCCAGAACCTGACCAAAGGCTTTGTGGATGCAAACATTTTTCAAGTGCCGAAAATTAAGGGGCTTTAAAAAATCGGTGGAAGAGGAGACTGGTTTAAAGTAGACGAATTTTGTTAGTGCATAGCTTTAAGCTAAGTATTATAGCGTATTATTCAATGTGAAGTAAATAATTTAAATAAAAATTATAAATGAAAAGTTAAAACCTTTAATAATTATTAATTAAAACTATCATGATTACTTATAATTATTCAGAAAAAATATTGTTTATTTATGAGGTGACCGAAAAAGTTCCGCCTACGTATGTACGTGCGGATCAAAAAAGAAGCAATTTATGTTTAAAAAAGAGCGCTCATATAATAATAAAGTAATTCCTTAAACTGCATCACAGAGCATCCTGATTCCACTTTTGATCGATGTGGAACTTGGCGGTATATTATAGCCCACTTCCTAAAATTTTCTAGAAAATTGATTGTTCTTTCCATTTATTTTTCAATAATTCTTCTTAAACGTACATACAATACGATTAAAAGTAGGGACATCTTTCTGCACATGTAACATGGGATTTGTGTATGCAGTATAATTTCAATTTAATTTTTCAATGAAAAAATAACTTTATATTGTGGCAACGTAATAAAAAATCTGATGGAAAATAATTTCATTTAAATAAATACTTGCATCTCAAATAGTTGTGTTTAACTGCTATGCACGCAAAAAACTGCCATGGTCTATTTTGCATGGAAAAAGTATGCCCGAAAATGAGTGTCAGTTGTTGTTGCAGTTTCTAAATGTTCGAATTATTTCTTTACAGCGGCGCGTTTAACATTTACAGGCTTTTCTTCTTTAATTTCGACATGGGCAGCCGTTTCGGTCTTTGCTTCTGCTTCCTCAACACTGCTGTTGGCATCGCCTGGCAGGGGTGAGGGTGGCGCGCGCACTGCATCCGGATCGTCGTCCTCCTGTGCATGACCAGTGGAGTCATTGGCGTCCTCCAGCACGGCAATGTGGTAGAGCGCCTTCTCCTCATCCGAAATGGGCACAGGCGCATTGGAGAGCGGGTCGCGACCGTTAAGTGATTTCGGGAATGCTATGACATCGCGTATCGAGCGCGCGCGACAAATAATCGCCATCAGTCGGTCCAGGCCCAAGGCAATGCCGCCATGTGGCGGACAGCCCGATTCCAAAGCGTTCAACAAGTGTGTTAAATGCTCGTGTGGAATCTTCAGTATTTGCTCCAGCACAAAGTGCTGCATATCACGATCGTGTATGCGTATGGAGCCACCGCCAACCTCCTGCCCATTCAAGACCAAATCGTACGCTTGCGAACGTACACTACCCAGATCCTCAGATTTGGCATTGATGAATTTCTCCAAATCGTCAGGATGCGGTGCCGTGAAGGGATGATGCACACTCTCCATCATATTTGTTTCCGCATTGTGTTCGAACATGGGAAAATCAACCACCCACAAGAATTTGTTTTCGTGATTTTTCTTGGCTTTGTTATTCTCCAGCAGAAAGTCGTGGTAATCTACACGTATGCGGCCCATAAGCGCTTGCTGCAACAAAAAAAATGCAGTTCTGCGCAATTCAGCCACAACAAACGAAAATGGTAATACCAACCGTTTCTTGTTTTTCACCTATGCCCAGAAATATTAAGTCGTTCTCCTCCAGGACGAATTTCTCAATCAGCTCGGTGGCAACGTCAGTGGTCAGCAGATTTGTGAGGCGCTCAAGCACGTCTTTGTATTGCTGTAAAAATTAAAATGCATTTAAATAACTGCACACTTCAAATCCAAATCAGATGCAACTTACTAAAAATTTACGCACAAACAATGTGCCCGGAAACTCTTTGCTTACGCTCTCGTAGTGCTTGCGTGCGGTGCCATTCCAGAAAGCTTCATTGCCGCGTATGACCAGCGCATATGCGCCCAAATCTTTGAATTTCTCACTGATTGCTGCATTCTTTTCAATGATGTCGGTGACGTTACTGAGCTGTCATACAAAATATATAACGAGCAGTTGAATTCAATTCAAAAGAGCATATGCAAATCTGTGGCCGAAAAGAATAACATGTCTCATTTATTTTACTTGGATAAAAAAATTCCCTGAAGTACTTTTTCTTTGACAACACGAGATATGTTGTTACTTTTTTAGGCCACAAACACTTTTCCGTCACCACTCACAATAAAGGTGAAGCGCGTGTCTGGTTTATCGGTGCCATATTTATCCATGGCATCCTCGTATGTAATACGTCGGAAAGGTGTTTGTATTTTGGGAAACTCGCGCGGCCATGAGTAACGCAGCAGCTCCTCAATCAATTTCATGACATCGTCGCGCGTGGTGAAGGACAGCTCAATGTCGAGTTGTGTAAATTCGGGCTGGCGGTCAGGACGAGTAGCCTCATCGCGATAGCAACGTGCCACTTGGAAGTAGCGGTCGATGGCTCCGGCCATAAGCATTTGTTTGAACTGCTGTGGACTCTGCACGAGCGAGTAGAAGTGTCCCGCTTTGCGTGTAGGCACCACGAATTCCTGTGCGCCACCGGGTGTGCGGCGGAAGAGTGTCGGTGTCTCCACCTCCACGAAACCCAAAAAATTTATCAGATATTCACGCATGCGCATAATAACGGCAGAGCGCATGCGCAAATTGTGCTGCATGTCAGTGAATCTAAAGCAGACAAGAAAAAAAGACTTAAAATGTGCATAATGGAAAAAACGTATGTAAACGACGCTGCACACCTCAAATCCAAATAGCGATGCGTCAAGCGCAGACGTTCTCCCGCGCGATTGAACTTTCGCACTTCGAAGGGTAAGTTCTTCTTGGCTGCATTCAACACTTCTATCTTCTCGGCATCCACCTCTATCTGTCCAGTTTTCATTTTGGGATTTACAGTTGCCGACGGACGTGGTATTACCGTACCCTCCACACGTATAATAGATTCGAGTGCCACCCCTTCAGGGTGGTCTTCCAAACCCTTTGCTTTGCTGGTAAGCAGCACTTGTGTTTGTCCATAGCCATCGCGCAGCACAAAGAATTTGCCCATACGCTGGAACTCCAACCAGCCAGATATGACCACCTTTTCGCCTATATTCGCTGTGCTCAACTCGCCGCAATTGTGCGTGCGATCGGCGAATTTGTTCGTGTCGGCCACTTTGACTGTTTCTGTCGTTGGCGCTGCTGCCGCAAGTGCGCTAGCTTCGTCGCCATTTTCAGCAGAGTTACCATTCTTGGTGACGCCCTCAGCATCTTCGGCATTCTCTACATCATCAATGGACATTTTCACCACTTTATCTTTTCTTTTAATCGGACCATCGTATGCTTCTTCCGGATTGAGTATCTTAACTGATTCGACCATGACTTCCACCTCACCGGTTTCATATTTCTAAAGCAGAAACGGCATCATATAAGAAAATGCATATATATACATCGCTTATGTACTCATGCAAAGCTAACTTACCAAGTTGATGTTAGCCCTCGGTCTACCCAAGACTTTGCCCGTAATCTGCACGACTGTTTGCTCTGGCGCACTCAAACAAGTATCTTGCAACTGCAGTAATATGCGTAACATGTTAAATTTAAAAAGTATAAGCAATGTTTAATGTCTCACCGTTTGATCTTCGATGATAATTTGTGTTTGTCCGTAGCCATCTTTCAACTGCATAAATTTGCTACTTTTCGTGCTGGGTATCCAACCGACGAGCGAAACAGTTTTGCCGATGTCGTCGCGACGCAAATCGTTGCAAGTGAAATCGCGATTCTCAAAGTACTTCAGTATATTCTCATTTTCTAGTAGCACATGAAATGGAATAAGCATAAGCAAAGGGATTTCAATTTAAAACGTCTACGTACTCGCAATTTTGTACTCGGTGCTGGTGATGCCACCACCATTTTGTTTGGCCATGGTGCTGTAGGTGCGCTTGTCACCCGCACGCTTCGAGCCAGAGGAGAATTCAATGTTAAGAATGTCCTGCAGCTCCACCTCGATTTCACCAGTGGGCATTGTTTGGTTGCAGGAGTTCGGGGGACGACACATAACCATGCCGACGATAGTGAGTACTGTATTCTCGGGCATGTTGTGCAAGCGACGTGACAAGCGTGGATACTAAAGCATACATTCGAGAAGAATGAATGGAATGACGGATTTTGAATATATTATAAAAACTTCATGACCGCACCTTATCTTCCAGTATGACCAATTGCGAGGCGCCTCCATTGCGATCACGCAACTCGGCAAAGCGTGACACGCGCTTCTTGATTAGACGACCGGTGAGCTCCACCAACATACCCCTGTGGTGAGAACGCAATTCACCACAGCCCATACGCACGGGCGGCGGCGGTGGCGGATTTATATTGAAATTGCTCGCCACTGCGGTCATAAGTTGCATGAGATCGTTACTGGATATATTATTGGGCACTGCGGTGAGGATAAGAATAAAAATATTTTTTATATGAATACAGTATAACGAAGCTTAAAGTAAATATGAGTCATGTTGGTTTTAGAATGCGAGTACAATAAGCGCGAAATGTTGATAACTCGACCAACTTCGCACTTGTCTTATTTATAAGCGCAAAAGTTAGCAGCCCGTATTTTGATATTTTTACAAAATTTAAAATTTTCCAAAATGCAACTAGTTTGCGACTGAGATTAACATTTTTAGAATATAAATATTCTATAATATTGAATGTCTCTAATTAAAAACAACAAAAATCTATAATTTACATTAGACGAAAATAATATTGCATCATCATGAAAACCAGATTCAGTCTGTACTCAAATGAAAACTCTCAATGCAATTTTTTAACTCACTGTTGTTGAAAGGCATCATACTGTTCATACTGTTGTCTCCACCACCGCCAAAATTCATATTGTAGCCTCCATCACCTCCTCCGCCGCCACCCCCGCTGCCACGATAATTGTCAAAGCCTCCACCACCGCCGTAACCACCACCGCCACCACCACCACCTCCTCCAAAGCGTCCGCCGCCACGATAACCTCTGCCGCCCATTATCTAGAAACGTTAAATTAAGGTAAAATTAAGTTAAAGAGATTTTATGTTGTGCACTTACGTGATTGTACGCCTCAGCCGGTGTGAAGGGCTGCCGTTGGTGCTGTGTTGCGTATTCTTCTTGCGCTGCGCTTCCAGTGACTGCCTTTGCTGCTGCTGACGAATTTGTACCGGCTCCCACTGCCTCAAAAGCTACGAGCTTACCCACTTGAAAGATTTGCTTGTTGTACACAAGATTTCTGCAAATTAATAACATTTTCCCTTTTCAAACACCAATTCCAATTTCCCTTTTCACATCACATGTGAATAAATGTGAAAAAATGTTCTTGCTGTTTGCTGCGTATCGCCGGTCAAAATTGCACTTTTTTAGAACAGCAAGACGAAGAGCGCCGCCAGGGTAGGGAAAGCGCACGAACAGCGATAGCAAAGCGAATACGAAAAATTGTACATATAGGAAAAATAAGCCTCACCTCAATCAATTGCAGCCTTTGACCACTTTTGCACGATAACGGAATATTTCCCACTTCAGTTTTGCTTCACACACACTACACAATAATCGAAACACTAATTTTTGTTAAAATGTATCCTTGCAATTTGTAAATTTCCTAAAAAACAGGAGCAAACTTCATACCGCTTTTGCACAACGAAAACAGACGCGGCGAAAAGCCGGCACTGTTGCCAGCTAAAATTTTTAGCGAACGTGCAATTTGAAAGATTGGAATTGGGGGAATATTCGATAAGTTCGATAATTCAATCGAAAATTGGCACACAAGTTAACCCTCAAATGCCTTATTTTTCTATTGAGCTCATTTTAAACAAATTTTTGACCGAATTTGAAGTCGGTTTTTTAATTAGACCCTTACTTTACCCGGTACAGGTGAAAATACCCACCCCGCCTTTTGGCAGGATTGGGCATTCCCGCTTAAATTTTTTTTAATGAATTATTTCTTGTTTTGGATATCGTTTCATATTTTCTTCTTTACTTTGATTGTGATACTCTAAGAAACAACTTTTTGTACTTAAATGACATAAATGAATGTTACATTTTGAACAAAATGCCGAGTTTCAGATTTGCATCCGCTCATTTTGCATGTTTTTTTGTCATATCGGTCCACCAAAGACCAATCTGATCGTGGCGAACATCATAAGTTGGAAAATAGGATGTCTTCGGCAGTGATGAGTGGTCTCACTTTGAATAATCGATCATAATCACTTTTTTGTTCACCTGCTATATCTTCGTTATCAGTTGGAATTTTTTTCATCATTGCTAAAATCTCTTCCTCAGACAGATTTTTAATTTTTCGACGCGATATTTCTATGAAAAACGAAAAAACGGCGAAAAAAAACAAAAACTTAAAAGCACACAATGATCAAAAATTTTGAGCGGAATACCCAGTCCCGCCTTTAGACGGTTTCACTTTCGGAGCGATTTTAATATATTTAATTCATTAAATGCCAGTATATTCTTACATCACTTAATAAATATTTAAATTTCCTACTCACCAGTATTTTTTTTAACTCTGTACGATGAAATTAACTATATTTTTTCTTTTTTTGAAAATCACTGTTTGAACGAATATATTTATTTACGTCCGTGCACTGCCAAATTTGACTTTGAAATTAATTTTCTGCGAATCGAAATAAGCTATACTCATGCGCTACAAACAAACACATGCTAGCATATATTACTTAAGTTTTGGGAATCCCCTTATTCTGAATTTTTTATTTATGTTGTTTTTAGGGAACTTTTCGTTAAGCCCGCCTAAAGGCAGGCCTGGGAATTACAGGGTTAATGCGAGAAACACAAGTCTACGGAGTTGCACGGGCCTTTGCTCCAGTTATAGATATCTAAATTCATTCCAATGCATATAAATAAAGGCCTCTCTTCTTGAAATTTATATCATAAACGATTATATGATAATTTATGAAATGAATTGCTCAAGCAAAAATAACTGTGCGTTGAAACCGGGGGAAAATATTATGCTAGGAAATTTCCCAAAACAAACACAACTTTTTCTGTTTCATAAAAACTGTTTAAATATTACTCTTTCATTCTTTGCTTTATTTACATGTGCGATAATTTCATTTACAAAAGTAGCTTAATAAAAACAATTTATCAAACTTCCGTAGTTCAAACATTATTAACTTAGTTTTAATTTTAAATTAACATACATATGAAAATTGTCTTAACATTTCACAATCGTTGTTCAATTAGATTACAGCGCGGAAAGAAAATCGCCTGCAATATTTAGTATAAAAATTAATTAAAAGGAAAATTAGCTTTGTTGCAATGTAAATGTAAATTTTGTATTGTTTATGTATTTAACACATAAGTACAGTCTCATGTCCACAACTAGCTTTCTTAATGCATCGTACTATTTAAAGCATCATGAAAGTGTGTCACCATATAATCGTGGTAGTACATCATGATGCACAGCGGTTGGCCGAGAATTATCGATGCCCAAACAATGATGTTGCCCATACGAGGACCTAGCTTACGTTCAACGTATTTTGATATCACTGAGAGGGGAATTTGTCCCATCATACCGAGGAAAGCCCATATTTTATATGTTTGCAGAGGAACTGATACCTAAATGAATTGTCAAAAATATAATTTATACATAACGCACTTAAATGATTGTTGCTTACCAAATACTCGTGGAAGAACGCGCTAATCAAAAACACCACAGTTGAAGCCTGACGAGCGGAGTAGCCCATTTGCACTACTGGTATATATAAGTGACGAACGCACCACCTGATGGGCAGATAAAAATTATGAAGCTGACGTTCTACAATAACAGAAGTGCTGGCACTCACCTATGTACAGGCATGTTCCAAGTTCGCCAGAAAATGTCAATATTAGTAGCATTCCACCAGTCACAGTAGAAATTTCGATCGGCAAAATGAAGCAATTCCCCAATAGCATTATACAATGAATGGAACATCAGATAGAAGAATATAAGCCACACCAAGTGATTTGGAAGCTATATATTAGAAAAATGCAATTAAATTTAAATTATTTTACATACATATATATATTGCTATTAAGACATACCGCTAGTTTCAGAAGTCGTTCTGTGGCCAATGCAACATCCATGTTTGAGAACGGAATTAGTGAATTTCGAACAGACGGTATGATCCACTGCTGAAATAGAGCCATTACAACGTTCACACCGAAAACAACTTCCATCAGACGTTTGAGCAGAAAACGCTTGCGTACACGTGTTGTACGTGGGAAGTTCAATTCATAACAGAGAGTAGGAGCACACAGAAAGTAGAATATATCCCTGAAGTTGAGATTATCTGGATATTGTACCAATTCAGGTATGGCCTCATCCTTCTCTTCTTCGTTATTTAAGTGACCGTTTTCTAGAGTGTGGATATATTTGTTGAAAAAGCTGCTCTTAAGAAATATCGCGCATGGCACTTACGCAATTCAGCGACTGTGATACTTGGGCGTCTTTCCCTCGGTTGATACTGTTTTTGATGATATGTCTGCCGACACCACATATTCGTTTGCACATAGCTCCACAGTTTCAAAAACAAAATCGAATAGAAGAAAGAAACTGTAGAAGCTCCCACTGAAAATATGAATACATATTCGCAATTAGAACCAATAAAAAAGTTCGTCTGCTGATAAATTGCTTTACTTAAGCTGAAAGCATATCCCTTGATATGCATTACTACAACCGGCAGCATTATTACGACAACAATATTGATCACTTGCACAAACATGCCAAATCCTTCTGATATTATTTCCTGGAAAAAAGAAAATTACAATAACATAATGTAACGTCTAAATTTTAAAGAATCGAATATCAATTTAAATATTGTTATCGAAAATGTTTGTAACATTAATCGAGCATGTATGTTAATGCTTGAAAATGCAACTCTGTCGCAGCTTATTCTCAACGTTCTCTCGACGCGCGTTTTTCTCATTCGTTATTTGTTAATTCTGTTGTTCGCTTCGCTCGCACAAAGAAATATTTCATTTAAATGTGCAAATAAGTTTTAATTATATTTCAAAGAGATTAGTCAAAGAATAAAGTGGCAATAAGTATTTTAGTGATTTTGTAAAAGCACGTGGAAAGTTAAAATAGCGCAATGGAATTAAATGATACGAATTTGCAACAATTGGCCGGCTACCTGCAGCAAACCCTCAGCCCTGATCTAAATGTTCGCCGGCCCGGTGAGTTGTTGGAATTTTATTCATATCATTGAAGAGCTTATGTGCTTGTTTCTTTGAATGCAGCCGAAAAATTGTTGGAGTCGGTGGAGGTGCAGCGCAATTACGCAGTTCTGCTGCTAAACCTGATCGACAAACAGGAGGTGGACATGACCATACGCGTCGCTGGCGCCATAGCATTTAAGAATTATGTGAAACGAAATTGGGCAGCACACGAGGTAGGCATTTCAAAATACATTCTAGAAATATATTAAGAACAAGAAATAGCATTGTTTTCTTGATAAGTCATGGTCGATGTGTAATCTTGCGATAATTGTATTTTATTATTCCATAGGACACAGATGGGCCGGATAAGATTCATCAAGATGATCGAGTTGCTATCAAAACGCTTATCGTGACTTTGATGTTGCGCTCACCCACAGCTCTACAGAAGCAGCTCAGCGATGCGGTGCGAATTATTGGCAAGCATGACTTCCCCAAGAAGTGGCCACAGCTGATTGACGAGATGGTGGAAAAATTCGCCACAGGGGATTTCAATGTGATCAACGGCGTATTGCAAACGGCGCACTCGCTTTTCAAGCGTTACCGCTATGAGTTCAAGTCACAGAACTTATGGGAGGAAATAAAGTTGGTGTTGGATCGTATGGCTAAGCCGCTCACCGAGTTGCTGGTAGCCACAATGCAGCTGGCGAAGGTGCACGAAAACAACACAGAGGCGCTAAAAGTGATCTACGGCTCGCTGGTGCTCATGTGCAAGGTTTTCTTTTCGCTTAACTCTCAAGATTTGCCAGAGTTTTTTGAGGACAATATGCCCACTTGGATGAAGGCCTTTCATGAGCTTTTGACGGTGGATATAGCCTGCTTGCATACCGGAGATGACGAAGAAGCGGGCGTATTGGAGCACTTGCGCTCACAAATCTGCGAGAATATTGGGCTATATGCGCAGAAGTACGATGAGGAGTTTGGCACATATATGGAGACATTTGTCACAGCCGTGTGGGAGCTGTTGGTCAAGACGGACAATCAAACGAAATATGATTCGGTAAGAATTTCATATTTATTATGTCGAAATATACTCTATTGTTTTGTCCCTTGCAGCTGGTTTCCAATGCTCTACAATTCCTCTCAATTGTGGCAGAACGCAATCAATATCGCAAAATCTTTGAGAATCCCGAAACTCTCGCTAGCATATGTGAGAAAGTAGTCATACCGAATTTGAATTTCCGCAAGTCGGATGAGGAGCTTTTCGAAGATTGTCCCGAGGAGTACATTCGCCGGGACATAGAAGGTTCTGATATCGATACGCGTCGACGCGCCGCATGCGATTTAGTTAAGACACTAAGTCAGAATTTTGAGGCGAAAATCTTCGCTATATTCGGGCAATATTTGGAAATTTTGTTAGGCAAATACAAGGAGAATCCGACGGCGAATTGGCAAGCCAAAGATACCGCCATCTATTTGGTAACTTCGTTGGCTTCCCGTGGCGGTACTCAAAAACATGGCATTACCCAGGCATCGGAGCTGGTGCCCCTGCCACAATTCTGTGCGCAGCACATCATACCAGAATTGGAGCGACCAAACAGTAAGCTCCATTATAACATATATCGCCTACACTTAACTTCTTATTCCATTTGTCTTTTCTTTCGTCTCTCCTAAAGTTAATGAATTGCCCGTTTTGAAATCGGCTGCCATCAAATTCGTAATGGTCTTTCGCAGTCTGTTGGGCCCACAAACGTTGCTGGCCTGCATACCTCATCTGATACGTCATCTGCCGGCAGAAAGTGTTGTAGTGCACAGCTATGCTGCCTGCGCCATTGAGAAAATACTGGTTATGCGTGACTCAAATAATGCGTTACTGTGAGTATAGCTTTATTAATTAAATTTGAGTATTAAATCAATTGCTTTTTTGTAGCGTGGGTCCCCAACATTTGGCACCAGTCACAAACGATCTTTTGGCGGGCCTTTTTGCCACTTTGTCCTTGCCAGGCTCGAACGAAAATGAATACGTTATGAAAGGTACGTTTTATTTTCACACTTTTTTAATATGATAAATATATGCCCGTCTCTTTACAGCAATCATGCGCAGTTTCTCGACTCTTCAGGAGGCAACTATGCCGTACATGGCTGTGGCTTTACCACGACTCACAGAAATTCTTACTATGGTGGCAAAGAATCCCTCCAGACCACATTTTAATCACTATCTCTTCGAGACGCTTTCATTGGCTATAAAGTAATTTTCAATCACTTGCTGGCTTTAATAGTATATTAATTAATTTTGTTTTCTTGACTTGCAGAATTGTTTGCAAAACTGAAGCGGCCGCTGTTAGCTCTTTTGAGGAAGCACTCTTTCCTGTTTTCCAGGGCATACTACAACAGGATATACTAGAGTTTATGCCGTACGTTTTTCAAATGCTTTCATTGCTGTTGGAAATACGTGAAGGCAGCGGTTCTATACCCGAACCTTACTGGTCATTATTCCCTTGTTTGCTCGCGCCTGCCCTTTGGGATCGTCCTGGCAATGTGACTCCTCTGATTAGACTCATTACGGCCTTTATTAGACAAGGTTCGGCACAAATTGTAGTTTTGGGCAAATTGGTGAGTTTTTAATTGTTAACCAAATAAAAACCATGTTGAATGTTTTTTCTTTTTGCAGAATGCTATTTTGGGAATATTTCAAAAAATGATTGCCTCAAAATCCAACGATCACGAAGGTTTCTATCTCATGCAAAATCTGCTCACTTACTATCCACTTGCTGAGCTGCAACCGAGCATGCGTCAAATATTCGCTTTGCTCTTCCAGCGTTTATCCCTGTCGAAGACTACTAAGTACGTGCGTGGCATTATAGTTTTCTTCTGCTACTACACTGCTAAAATGGGTGCACCAGCATTAGTGGAACTTATCGATCAAATACAGACGTCCATGTTCGGCATGGTCATAGCGCGTGTTTTCGTACCAGATATGGCAAAGGTCAGCACCGAAATGGATCGCAAAATAGTGGCTGTTGGCGTTGCAAAAATACTCACAGAGTGTCCAGCCATGTTGGGGCCACCCTACGTTCAGAGCTGGCCAAAACTATTGGAGGTTTTGGTTGAATCGTTTGAGTTGCCGCCTGATCAGAGCACGCTCGACGGTGATCACTTCATAGAGGTGGATGATGCGCCCGGCTACCAAGCCGCCTTCTCACAGCTCAGCTATGCACAGCCGAAAGCTCAGGATTTCTTGGCGGATGTAGCCGATGGACGCAAATACCTAGCAGAATCCCTTGCGAAACTGGCACAGACGCGTCCTGGCGAAGTGCCCGCGATGATTGCTGCCATGCCCGATAATCACAAGCAGGCTTTGCAAAAGTACTGCGATCAGGCGGGCGTGCGTATAGTTTAAGGTTTGAATTAATTACTTAAGCATTCACTTTTATTGCATTTAATTTTACGCTGTTTCCTTGGCTATGATGCAAAATTTGTTAAGCCTCTATTTTATGCATTAATTTTGCGTTAATTCCTTTTTTTAATGTATCATATGGCCCTTATAAAAGTTATAACCGAAAAAAAATTTATTAAATACACGAAATATGCCAGCAATTTTTTATGATCCAATTAAACTAGCGTATTGTTTATAAAAACGAAAACATGGCACTTTACCACTTACCTTTTTCTCATGCCGCTGTCACTCTGACAATTTCAATTTTTAAATTAAAAATCTTCATATATATCATTTCTCCTATTTTGCTTTCATGTAAAAAAAAGTTCTTTACATAGTTTCAACAACAATTTAAAATTTGTGGACTCAAATGTAAATTTTAAGTGCTTGCAATATATAAAAAAAAGTGATAGCAAACAAAGGAATGAAAACAGCTTTGAATCGTCCTTTGCTGGATAAACATTTTACAAATTCCATAGTAAGAAATGAAATCCGTCAGTTTTTCAAAAGCCCAAGATGTGAGTAAATGCGTTAAAGATACTGTTGCTATGGTTTTGAAACAATTATGTATTGATAAAAAATTGGCAGCACAACTTTAATAAGCATGTCGGAGGATGGAGTGCTTAAGCCTAAAGAAAACGCCTTTTATGAAAATGTTCTATTGAGGCTGTCAGAAGGTGCTCGTATGGAAAGGAGGGTAGGGTGGGGGCAGGTAATACCCTTCGAACGCTAAAAAAAAACCCACTTTGACCATAAACGAAAGGTAGTTTGCGAGCCACCCCCATTTTTCTTATATTTTTGAGGTATGTCAAGCAATATTTGTGTCGACTTTCAGTCCAAATCGAAGATACTCAGACATAATTGTTGTACTTACCATGGCCAAACCCTTTTCCACCAACAGACAAAGTGAAATGTGCACGGCGGAGTCTGCAAGTATTAGAAATTTGTAAAAATATGCTTTGCATATAAAAAATTATTCGGTAATATTCACATGAAATCAAGAGCAGCGAGGCGTTTCCTTTTCCCTCGTTCTGTCCGCTCAAAAAGATAAACCAATCCAAGGGGTTTATGCGTATGCCATATCTGAGGAAATGTAGTGTTATGTGTAATAAAAAAAAGTACAGTGTTTTTTCAATAAGAGACTCATTTATGCGGGGAATACTGTTCATTTGCATACAATTTCCCATGCACCGAACACACTTAAACTCACTTTATTAGATTCTCTAAACACAGACGTAAACCGCCAATGGTTAGCAGCAGGAAGCCCCAATTCACCAGGCCCGTAAAATTGGTAAAGCCCGAACTCCATGAGAACAGCGAATCGCGCGGACGATGGCAGCTGTGCGGAAATGGGAGAATTAATTAGAGCACGTGACTGCAGGGCAAGGAAGGGGAAGCGTCACTGTGCGATTTAATAGTAATGAATGCGCTTTGGATTTTAAAAATTTGGTTTCTAATGTTTTACTATATTTTGATATCGGAGTAAAAATATTTTTTGTGGAAAATTTTTAAATGTCTGCAACTAGCGAAAAACAGTATTTTTGCCCTAGGTCAAGATTTTAGAGGTGACCTTGAAATTCTAAGTGTGGCACGATAAGATCCTCCAATAGGTCTACATACTACATACACTAGTTACAATCCGAGTGCATTTATTTTATAAAACTTTTTCAATATTTCCAGCATTTAAACAAATTGCTTGATTTTGACACTATTTATTTTTGAATTTTTCCTATGGAATAAATCACTTGGTGGGGACTGTGTTGCACTTACGGCTTGTCAGGTTGTCTCTTGCGTTGCTTTTCCTCTTTATCGGTGATCTCCTCGGCGCGTGTGACACTCTGAGTGCGTCGATAGCGCATCTTCTTCTCGGGATTGCCATTGCCATTCTCGTCCTTATCGAGCACCTTGCGGAATTGCCGCAGATCGATGGGTATCCCGTTGTGATCGAAGAGATTGGCCGTGGAGCGGCGATGGTGCAGTCCGGTGAGATTGTGTTCGGTGGCAGAGGCAGAGCGACGCAGCTTCTTCACAATGGCAATGCCACCATTTTGCAGTTTGGTGGTCATTTCTGTGAGAAAGGTGGGATGGCTGGTGGGTAGTTACGGTGGCCAGCCAGGCACGGGAGCAGTCTCGGTCAGGGCTGTGGCAATCAATAGACAAAACTTGAATGCTCCACGTGCAGCCTATGGAATAATTTTTGTTATTCGTCTTTTTGATTCTCGCTGCTAATCATGCTAAAATTTATATTTATTTCTGCTATCAGGCTCTGACTTAGGGTCACGTGAATGTTCTTTAGAAAGTAATTGTATACGTAATTGATAGTGATCAGTATATTTTTTATCAAAATGAATATGTAGCCATATTAATTTTAAATGCAAGAATAAATCAAGATTTGTTGGTAGTTGGTATATAGATGGTATAGATATCGATAAAATATCTCTTACACAAGTGTTTTTTAGTCAATTAGGACTAATGATTCGAGATAATGTACAAGAAAGAAGTCTGATCTTTCGAGGTTTATAAACATCTCAAAATGGTAAGAGAATACGCTTTATTTATGTAAATGCGTTTTTAAAATTTTTAATTTTTGATGCCACCAGAGCAGGGGCGCCTGAAGAGAGGCGGTACGTGAGACAGAGAGCTGCAGCAAGTTATGATGCCATATAAGAAAATATACACTTGAATATATTTGAGTTTTTTAAAAGAAAAATCCAATAGAAAAAATACTCAAAGCTTTCCTTAAATTGACTTTCTGCTCATGGAGTCCCTAAGATGAAGGTGTCCATATGCAACTGCCTTCTCTGTCCGTAGTGAAAAGCCGGCCCTGATCTGTCGTTATAAACATAAAATGGCGTAAATTAATGTCCATTCATCATGCCGTCTGTGCGACGTTGACGATTGTCAGCTGAATTCTGAATTCTGCGCCTCAGTCTGATTTGAAAGTGGAATTCGAATTTGAGTGCGAATTTTTTGCGGCCAAATTAAAGCAAAAAAATAGGTTCACTGATAATAACAAAGCTTATCTGTATACTATTTTTTTCTGGATTGTAAGCGTTTATAACTAATGGAAGGTATTTTGATGATAATTCGGATTTGATTAATTTAGGCGGTTATACCCACCTGCAGACCGTAAACAAATCGTTATTACACTCTACACCTATTGCAGTAGGGTATAAAGAAGCCGTCGTATGTATGGACATAAGAATGTATATGGAAATTAATTCCTATTTTCATTTCCGTCAGTCCGTCTGTCTGTATATCTGGACATGGTCTGGACATGGTCTGCCCACAGCGTAGCTAGAATGAATATGTTCTCGCAAATGGGTCTCTCCGAACAGGTAAAAAGTAATCATAAGATATATAGTTTTCCTGGGGTTAAAAGCAGCACGTTTCAGTGTTGTGAATATTTTTAACTTTCCCGAAGCCAAAGGAGTTTGTGACAGTTCGATTTCAAGCTTCTCAAAAGCTATTCTGAGCCAATAGCAGAAGCAATTTGTGACTAGCAACATTGCTTAGGTCAAGTAGCTCACAGCTGATCTGAACCAGCGATTAGAATTTAAAACTGGTTTAGTAGAAGTACTAAAACATTTAATTAACAATATTTGTTGTACAATCAATTACAATAATGTATGCGAAAAACGACAGCAATTTTTTCAACAAATACGGCAAGTTTATATATTCATAAAAATCTCAAGTAAATATTCCTATTTTATATAACTCATATGTACATATGATAATTACTGTTGATAGCTGGAATTTATAGTATTCAAATGAATACTAATATAATATGTTTAAAAATTTTAATTTAAACTTGAACATAACCAACGTTATATCCTTAGTAAAAGAACCATTGTTGTCTCTAACTTTTAAACCAAGTAAGGATAAAAATATTTGAAGCTTGATATCAACGAGAGCCACTCGCTTTGAATCAAACATCTGTTCAAAATGAGTTAAAAGAATTTTTGTTGATGTGTAATTTTTAATTGCGATTCTGATCAAATTTACAATATGGTGTTCTGGTGTTCTGCTCTCATTAGGGAGGCCACTATAGGTCATGGCCCCAAATGACGTCGCAAAATATTTGGAGCTGGTGCGACATTTCTTCTTTCCAGTCAGTTATGCACGATGTCATGCAAACAACGGCTCACTTATAATACATTAATACGTGATCAAAATACCCATGTTAGTGCGAAAAAAGTAGGAATCCATTTAAAGATCATTGCGTGTCAATTCAGCGACAAGAAACTCACACCTATTTAAGTGTCTATTACAATGATAATGCGAGCAACTGGAAGCCGGCGCGTCGCGACGTTGCTTGGTTTGCCTGTGAGTTTCTTCAAGTGGTTGGGTTAAGCGGCGTGTAAACGCAAATTGATATGCACATCGGATCGGAAGCAGACGAGGCAATGACTCAAAGTCATATCACTGGATTGTTTTACTGCTGTCTGGCATCGAGTAAAGTACATGGTACATTGAGGAGAGGTAAGCGGCTGCAGTCTGATGCTTACCATTAATTCACTATCAGTTACGCAAGTGCTTCCCCCACCCCACCCCCTACCAACAAAGCAATGAATGCCATTTTGATTGCGCCATATTTTACAAGCGATAATCTTTCATAGCCGTCGCATGAGATGGAACATTTGAATGTTCCACCATTTCAACCAGTTTATATAGATTTTAATAGCTAAACGAAAAGCAGTTCGTTTGACGGGACGCCCATTTTAATTATTACAACAAATATTTATTTACATATTTGTAATGAAATTGCGAATGTTTTACCATATTCATAGCTAAGAGAGAAAAATACCCAAGAGACGCCACTGACCTACTTTGTGCAAAAATGAGACCGGCTCTGCCTCATAAGGGAATCGTTTATGTTTCATGTAATTACGAAAAACTCATACAAAATGCATACGGCGTCCTTTGGCTGTGCTTGTGTTATTGAAGAACTCGCCTGTTAATTCAAAAAATTCGCACAGTGTGCAGATTTGGTTTTGCACATTACACGTATACGTGGACCATGCCAGGGGATATGCATAGTAATTAAATGCAATGGAGTTACACTGGCTGCAACTCGGCGGCGCTCGGAAGGCTGGCAGCCGAAAAAAGTGCCCTTGAACAATGCCAAGGTTCAACAATCCGGCATACGAGCACGCACACACGCACAGAGACATGCTGTAACTACCGACTGAGCAAACTAGAGATCGCAATCTAAATCGCGGAATCCTGTGATTTTTCCTAAATAGTACTTAATGCCTAACAATTATGAGCAATTACAAAAACGCAAATAATAATTCTTTTTGTGAAGTTATATGAACTTGAAATATAAACAAAAATTTTTTAGACTTGAATTCCGCGAATTCTGAAGATAAAATATTACAGGTTCCCGTAATTGACAACCCTTGAATGGGACGCATGCATGCCACTACTACCGAGCGGCTTGATGACGTGCCTTCCGATAAACATTACCATTCAGTTTCATCATAAACCGCAGGCAGCTACTCTCGATCCTACGACTGAGTTTAGGGGGCTTTGAACACTAAGGGGATACTTCTTGTATTTAATGACGTCGGGTTTTATGTATATGCCTCTGTTTTGTTTTTCGACCTCTTCTCGACGTTCTTTTCTTTGTTGGCAAAACAAAATGTGTTAAAAAGACTCGAAATTGCACGAGAGTACAAGAATTGTAAATTTACTTCCATATATAATTCTTGATGACGTTTGTTTGTACGCTACACTAGGAAGTACATATATAATTTTTCGACCGACTTTTGAATTGTAGTTTCAGATAAATAGATATCTCAAATGTATCATGTTTATTTCAGCGGTAATTTTGATCTTATTGCTCAATGGAGTAACTGATTTATAAGTTTGAAAAATTGTATTTTTGCTGTAGTATTTCTAATAAATGTGACATAAAAAGTGAAAAGTTTATTATTCCAGCCAGTTCTTTCATTCAACACCTCTGATTTGATGTACATATGTATGTACAATTTCATTGTACTATTACATTTTAATTTCGATTCCTTACGTGCTAACATTTTTTTATGCTAACTATACACAGTACAAAATTTTCGGCTTTGCAGACAGGCTTGATATGCAGACATTGATTGGAGCAAATTGTGAATTGATATTCAAATCAATTGTAAATTCATTCACGCGGAGATGTATGATGACGATCCAAGTGACAGAAGTGAGGTGCTCCTAGTTTTCTACCGCAGAAACACGAAACACAGAAACGGCGGAGTGTAGGTACCCCCAGCGTCTATCGTAAGTTATTTCGGTGTCACTGCAGAGGGCGAGGAGAAGAGGGAAGTTCATTAAGTAATTTAGCGAATTAGTTGAATTTGAATTGAAAGTGTTTTTGGCTGCCCGCGTACACCCACAGAAGTATTTATAGGCCAGCGGTATAGGGGTGCTATTGTGCATATGAGGGTGGTTTGCAGTGGGAGCAGTTTAGTAGGCAACAACCTTAATGGAATGACACATTAGAAATTCATTCATATGGTGGAGAATATGCGTCTAACTTTTCGGAAATGATCCCTTATTAATTAAAATTTAACTACGCACCCGACGTTGCACTCTGACACTTGACGAAATAAAAAGATATCTCCTTATAATTGAGCACAATCGTTCTAACAATAAGGCATATAAAGTGACATAAAATCAGCAGCAATAGGGCAAAGTAGCTTACCTCGCTTAAAACTTTCTGTCCTCTCTATATATTAAATTAAGCGCCTTCTTTTTAGATTCAAAGCGATAGCAGAAATTTGAAAAAATATAACAAAAAATATCATCTTAAAAAAAAAAGAATTCCGGAAAGAATGCGTTTCAAAGCATTGATTTAACACTGTTTGATAACACTGAATTGCGCCTGAATTGTAACAATATTATGGAATTCGGGCATGCATTCGAAGTTCAATAACGGTATTTTTCTAAATCTTGGCGTGAAAGAATTGTATTTGTAAAAACTCAAAGGGAACTATATTGAAATATCTAATATTTAACTGGTCATTTATTATATGTTGTCAACTGATATATCCAATGATTTAATGATTTACAGAAAGCCTGTAATCTTCTGCAAGCATTAAAGTTTCGATATGTAACTAGTTGTAGTCGTTCCAAAAATGTTCACCACAAAATTCAAAAGTCATAATTCCCACTTATAAATTTCCCAACGATATTTGCTGATAAGTATATACAAACAAGCACATACATATGTTTGTTCGTCGGCGTTCTGTGTTTTTTTTCGCTTATCTCACAATTCATTTACAGATTTATCTGTTTTTTCCCCTTTTTACAAATCTCTTAATAACCTTTCTAGTGCAATAAAATCGCGCAACAGTTTCGAACAGAGCAATCACATTTCACATTTCCCCATTGCATTTGTTCAAATAATGTGACGAGGAGATAGACGGTAGTAGACGATGCGTCCAACAAAGTGCACCGCTCGAAGTTCAATGAGCGACAATGAGCAGCGTTGCTCAAGTGCACTTCATGGTGGGTGCATGCTCAAAGGAAAGCAGTTTGTTTAAATTACATATTTCAACGTTAAGCGATTGCATGAGTGCCTACTTTTTGGAAAATAAATCCAGAAATTTTGTTGTCTAAAATTATGGTGCAACCGTCATACTTCCCAAGCGCGCGTCATGAATTTCTTGTGTGCCCGCTTCCCTCTTCGTGGTGCCCGCGGATTAGAGCATGTCACATTATCTTGTTCGAGTTCGGCTGCTGGTGTTGCTGCTTAGGGTCAAATTGCTGTAGCTTATCGCAATCGTTATGGTGCTTGTACAAGCGCTGAACGCTGCTATCGATAGCAGGCACTTCGTTTTAAAATATTCTGGTCGCGGCACTAGAAAAACACACACCCGTATTTGCTTTTCAATCTCCATTATACAACAACTTCTAAATTCATGCTCCTTAGTAATAAAGATTGCATATTTGTTTAATATCTACATATCTACATTTTCATGTCTAAAGCGAAGAGAACAAATAAAACTAGTAGATATAAACTGACTTTGTTGGATCTGACAACATACCCTCTCTTTTATGGTTCAAAATTTCTTATACTAATTGGATGATTAAGTAGATTTTTTCTTAAGTAGACTAAAATTTTGATATTTTAAATATTATTTTAATAGGCAAGATATATACTTTTAATTTTTATCAGCTGTGCATTAAATTTAGTTTTTAAAGTCCATGGATTACACAGAAGAAAATGCTCTTATTAATTTGAAGTTGTAGACAGCGAATTTGATATTAGTTTTGTCAGATCGCTAATGACAGTAGGAACTAAGTCTATGAGTGACCTAACAGTATATACCTTATTAGATCAACCTGAGCAGATAAAAACCATTCATAGTAAAAAATGCATTCAAATATCTTCTAGAATAAGTCGGAAAAAGATCTAAAATTAAGGCAGCCTGATTCAATATCTTCAAATAGAGAGAGTAGGTTTTAGTCGGCAAAAGCCCAATCAAGCATTTTACGTCAAAGATTTAATTCCTGCTGCAGCAAAAACAATATCGGCCAGTGTTATCTGTGCGCTTCAACCTACTACCTCACCTTTATATGTCCGGCTGGCACACTTCTAGAATACTGTTCGTATACCCAGACACACATATGTATATTCTTTCTCTTTGGAAAAAATATCTCACATAACAATTGCTTTTGAAATTTTCAAAAATACTTCTTTAGTATGTATAGTTATCAGTTATTTTTATATTTCCATTTTTGTTAAAAAATATTCGCTGCTATCAAAACATAGAGAAAGTATGCATTCTCATGAATTGTTGATAAGAGTCGCACATGCACATTTTTTCAAAATCTTTTCTTTTTAAATATATTTTTAGTTTTACTCAAAATTTTATGAATAGTTGCGAGTTTATTATAACCGGCATTTTAATCACTTCACATTTTAAGGCAAATCAATGAAATTTACGCGCTTATCAATTTGACAGTTACATTTGTTGTTTTATTTTTATGGTTGTTGTTGTTGTTGCATCGCTATCAACCGGCAGTTCACATGCTGGTCGGTCTGCCATTTCACTGATAATTGAAATTTTTTTTCGAATTTTGTTTCGTCTTTTTATTGTTGTTGTTTTGTTACTATGTAGAGAGCGGCAAATTGAACTGCCCGGCCAACCTAATTTCGACTGTCTGGACTGAATTGTTTTCTAGGTTATGTGTTCTTTTTAAATCACGTTGTTGCAAAATGATTTCAAAAACTATTCTTAAATTTGACCCTGGCAACGGCAAAGGCGCAGACATGCGAAAATGTTTTGTTGTTACTTTATTTCTTAGGCTGAGCGAAAATGTTGTTTTTGTCGTTTTTGTTGTTGGTTTTGTTTTGGCTAGGGTTTTAGTTGTTGCACTTGAGGAAAACCGAAAACCGGTTCGTACACGTGAGGGCAATGTTGAAGTACGCGCCAACACAATTAGTGCGCGCCTCGCATTAGACCGGTCGAGGTCGATCAACTCTGCGTTGGGGGACTGCGATTTGGCTTTGTTTTCGCCTGCAGTTTTTGCATTTGCCATGATTCAAATACCTTTAAAATTGAATTTGCTCATGCAGTTGACATTCGCGCAAATCGGGTCAGTAAAAGTGCTGCTAAGAAAATTTCAATTGTTTGTTGTCTTACTTCTTCTTCTTCACTGCTTATTCTGCCTACTGTCAGTCTCGGAAACGTTTGTTTATGCGCCAGTAACTTCAGTTGGCCTATTCTCGTGACTTATCTGCGTTTACACCGAGACATGCCCAATGTCTCTTTGCGTCAGACTTCTGGAGTTCGTTTTGTATAAAAAATGACTTTCCATATTTTCATGACTCATTGCCGCCGGCATGAAACCATACATGAATCGTTTCTCTGACTGTTCGAGTAGCTTAAGGTGCTCTTGGATTTGCTTTTGTTTCATTGGAAGCATGAATGTACATATGCAAGTATGTACTTTGCACCTTTTGTGACTTGCGTTTACAAACAAGCTTTGCTATTAAAAAAAGAAACTGAAGAGATCAACAAAAATGTTTGTGTAATAGACAAATTCGTTAAAAAGAAATTGGAGCTAAGTAAAATACTAAACAATACAGTTTACAGCCTTGCCATAAAAGTTTTTAACTCTTGCATGCAATGTCGAGAATTTTTCCCTGGACTGTTTTATCAAAGAAACTAAGAGATTTAAAAAGAAGTAAACCTTCCTATATCTACTAACTTTAATCTCGGAATTTTCTTGACAATAACCCGAGGCCCAGCACAGTCTATCAGCCAAGTACAATTAGCTTTAAGCTTAAGTGCCTGAGGGTTTGTCTATTGTTCAGCAGAAAGCTGCTTAACCCATACCAATTCTATCTGTTTTCCATGCAAAATGGTAGCGCAAATATCACAAGCAATTTAAAGAACAACTCTTTTATTTGATAAAAAAGTTAAATTGCCCATACACAGAATATCTCCTGGTCTACTAATTTTCGATATAACCAATCATAGACATCCTGATATAAAGTCGAATTAAGAAAGAACTTGGAGCCCTTTTGGAATTTGTATATAGAGTCAAGTATATAAGTACCTAAAGGCATTGATAAGATATTTAGTTACTTTTTAATTTTTGTAATTTACATAAAAAACTTGATACGAACTTACAAACACACTTGTAATTTTTAAATTGCTAGTAAAAAATTCCCATCAAAAATTGGTATTCTGAAAGTGTTTTGAACAGGTTTTGTAGCATTTCTTGATTAAATCTGCATGTTATATGCCGCACTTGCTGCTACAGTAGCTTTTGAAAACAACAAATGACAACATTATAATGACGTTTACATTTTTTAACAACGCCTTTGTTATTTGAAATACGACTTCAGTCAATTAATTGGTATTAAATTTGCACAGTCATGCTGTCTTATATACTACAAGAATTCAATTGTATAAGACACGTGACTGAAGCGCTTTTATATAAAATTTTGCTTTTAACTTAAAGTTATTTGTTCAACAGTTTTTCCATGTATATACATACATATATAGTTTGTTCTGATTGTAGTTTGTGTGTGTATGTGGCTAAAAATATACGCCATGGGCAATTCAACTTTTTTTCTTACAAACGCATGTTTCCGTTTACCCTTTGTAATTCATATGTTTTTATTAAATATTCTGCAACGGAAACATGCTTCACTTATCATTTACAAAATCGCACGCAAGCGAAGAATTTTTGACTTATGTTTTTTTTTGCAATGAGAAGGAAACAGAATAAAACTCAAGGAAAATAAATAAAATATACAATGAAAATAAAAGTCAAAGCATGCGATATGAACAAAAACAGACAACGCTAAAATTGTGCGTGTGTGGCTGTGTGTGTGTAAATATTGCTTGGAAATTATAAAAATATAATTTAAAAGAATACTGAAAAGGAATATGGACCAAAAAGTTAGCCAAAAAACTAACAGTTCGATTTTTTAAATTGGACATTAAATATCACAAATTTTTTCGTACCTAATTAAATGCACTAAAACACGCACTATTTTTTGAACGCGCTCACAGAAAGTCGTTTTTCCACAAGAGGGGGGCTTATTTCCCCTTTGCAATATTTCACTAAAAGATCGCAATGAAAACAAAATCGGCGAGGAAAAAGTATTTTGAGCACGCGATCACTGCTCGCAAATGGAAAACACGTTGAGTTGAGCAGCGGAGCAGAGCACGAGACGAGCGAACATTTGTTGTGATGCAACAGATCGAACGGAAATCGCGGCACCAACTGCTGGAATGAGCAACGTTATCGATTGACGCGTTGGAGGCAACTGAAAGAAAGCGCGAGCAGCGATCAAGACCAGCGCATGACGAGTCTGCCGGCTTCGTCGGTGCGATCAATGGCGAATGGGGGCTGCCACTGCCAGCCGGCGCAAGCGGTGCCTCGGTTGCCGGCTGATGGCTGTTGGCTTGATGCACACATTGCATACTCATTTTAGTAGTAAAATGCGGCGTCGTTATCAGCTGAGAGAGCAGTACTTACATATCATAGCAGCAAGAGAAAGGAGAAGTGCAATCCAGAGAGAATCGATAATCGCGGAATTGTGAGTATCAATATTGTTGCTCCATCGATTCGATCGAAGTGATCGAGCGCATTGCCGGTCGTCGTTTCTCTTTTGAGCTTTATTCTTTCTCCCTCCAACTGATAACCAACAGCCAGCAGCATTTCACACCTCGCGTATCTCTATTTTCGTTGCCATTATCCGTAATGTCGGTCGGGGCAGGTGGCAAGGGGGAGTCAGCAATAGCTGTATATTATTGATTAATATATTTTTTTCGTCTTCTATGCTCGTCAGTATACTTGCTGCTTGTATCCCTTTCTGTCAGTTGGATTTAGGGACCCTTCATAGAGGCTCTGAAATATGAGAACTTTTTTGAAATAAGTTTTCATTCCTGATCGCCCTACTCTGGCGACAATCTTAAAAGTCACAGTTCCGATTTTTTTTATCAATAGCTATTTTTGTCTATGAATGTGTGTTTTTAAATCTTGATCAATTGTGACTGTAACGCCAGAATAGGGCAGTAAAAACTAGCATATGTATGTCTAACATGAACTACGATATTCATGAATTTATATACCCTACGCCTATGGTAAAAGGGTATATGAACTATAAACGAATATTTGAAAGCGTTTTAAAGAAGCTGTCCTAGGTATAGACAAAAGTATATAAAAATTATAAGAATTCCGTTTTCCATCTGTCAGTCTGTCCACTGTCGCAGCAGTCATCTAATAAGAACCAAATTTCCTACAGAGTGACACTAAATCTTCTCCTATTTAATGTTCTGAGAGAATTCTAATACCTCCTGATGATTTTTACAATGGAATAACATTTTATATTTGAGTTCCAGCATTGGCTTTGCTGTAGGGTGTTACTCTGTCGGTGAAGTCCTACTGGATATTTACTGTTTTACTTAAAATTTATTATAAATGATTATTTTGTTGCAACAGTTTAATGAACTTGTTTCTGCTACTGTCTCTCGTTATCTGGTTTTTCGTTGCTTGCGCTTTTGTTAGGGTGTTTATCGTTATTATACATACTTTTATTTACTTTTGAATGTTTCTTATCAGAGAGGGAGAGAGGGAGAGAGAGAGAGAGAGAGAAAGAGAGAACAGTCTACAGAAAGTTTTCTTCCTATTCGCAGGGTTCAATTGACAGGTTCTTTTTCTACGCACATGATCCAAAATCCCCCTTCCAAAGCAGCAATGTCAACTTATGCATTTGTATGTACATATGTATATGTCGAAAGAAATGCGAGCAAATATTTGTTTGGCTCCCCCCGCCAAGTGAAATCTTGCATACGCTTATCTGGAAAATGAATTTATCACAAGTAATTGCGATAATAAATACACCAACAAAATTGTATTCTACTAAAATATTCGTTAATCAAAATCGTTATGGAAATCAATTGTTTAAACAAATGTGTGAGTTTTAGAGCAAAATTGTTTTAGGCATATACATACATACATATGTATGTATGTACCTACATATTTCATCTGATGTATCGCAGTCTAAAATAGAAGGAGTGGTAAAGACCGACCAACATCTCTTCGAAATCGGGTATTCTGATTTGACCTACCAAATTTCGATAAATAAGTAAGATTTAAAAATATGATTTGGTCATTTCTTAATGGAATTCTAAATTTAGGAAATTGGTTAATTTCAAGAGTAGAATATTAAAGGCATACACATGCCATATTTGAGCATAATCAACAACATTTCTTAATGGACCAAATCCACTGACGGTCACGCCAACCTGTTATATATCAGAATTGTATCGGAATATATAAATTCTGTCATAATTTAACAGAAAAGTTTTTTTATATGAATTGATATGAATCTTTTTGGCCTATTCGTTTCTCTGTGCCCCGTTTTATTAGGTGTTCGTGACAATTTTCGATTTCACTGAATTTACATCAGCGAAACATTTATAATTTTTTATTTTGAAGAAATTCGTAGGTTGCTGGCAACTCTGCGCGCAGCTAACAATTTAAATTATAGCAACAGTGCAAAATTAGTTTGTACAGCAACCACGAGATCTTGCCGAGGTTTGTGTCTATATTGACAGCATTTATACCTCCGCCAGCAAGCAATTATTGCATGGAAGCAGAACTGGTTCATTTTATGAAATAAGTATTTTTTTACTTACTCACGATATCGCTTTTGTCGATTTTTCAATGCCAAATATCAGATCGAAATTTCTAAGCAGCTTTAAATTGCAAAGGGGAACAGTGTTAAGATCTTATGGTATGGGAATTGGAACCACATAAAAAGAAATTTCGATTTCAATCAGCTGAGATAGAAGTTACAATAATCACTTTCTGTAACAAGAAATCAACGAATGGACGATTTGTTTGATTGTTCAATCAAAGAATCTCCGCATTATTCGTATTGCGAACAATTTTGATTTGCAAGAGTGGAACAAACTAACTAAAACCGTAGCATAATTTTCAAAACTTCTAATTTTAATTTTGACTAGAATAAATTCATAGTTATATAGCCACAGGTCTGTAGATCATAATGCCGTAGGGAGTATTTTATTTAAGATGAGCAGAAAAACCGGCATCAGGAAAAATGCGAAAAGACTGTTTAAATGCTAACAAATGTGTTGTAAAAAATAAAAAGTTTTGCGTTTTCATAGTTTGTAAAAAATTTGAAAAGAAGCGGAAAAACTGGCCGTCGCATAAGGCGGCAAGGCAAAAGCAAAGCTTTTGGGAAAATGCCAGCTCGTCGTGAGACAGGGCGCCGCATATAGAACAAAGTCTTCTGTAACTAAAGGGTTTTTCAATAAGGGTCGACTTTTAACTGGAGTAAAAATTTTATCATTGGGATGTGCTCCTCAGTCATGGTGATGTGGCATCAGTGACTGAATTATCAGCAATAGATTGAACAGACGCCGCCAAAACAACATGGCCGCCACAGCCTATCAACATCGACCCGCATTATTAGAAAACCTTGCACATTTTATTAGCTAGGCCTGGGTTTCACCTGGAACTTCTGACATCAGAGGCAGCTGGGCCAAAAAAATAAGTAAGCCCTTTTTGCAAACTATTTAACAAATAATCCGGAAAAGTTTTCAGTTTCAGCTCAGTTTCTTATAAAAAATCTTATTTCTTTTAAAATTTCATTTCCTCTTTTTTCAAATAAATTAATTTATTTGCAATTAAATCACTTCGTTAAATACAAAAGTACAAAAAATAAATACAATTAAATAAGCTAACAAAATAAATATTAATCACAAAATAATCGTGATGAAACTTAAAAGCTAGACGCGATTTACAAAAAAGTATGTATGCAGAAATAAAGCTGTAATATTTACATTTAATATCAGTAAAGATTCTTCTAAATATGTAATGTATGCAAAAAAGATTTGGTGTAGAGCGGTAGAGTTACTTTGCTATGCCACAATGTGGAATGTCTGTCATGGCAGCTGTGAAATGAGGAAATACTTGAAGGAGCCTGTTGCTGCGACGAAGAGAACGACTGGAAGAGGAGGAGCGAGTGCCGCCACAAAAGAACTGCCAATTGTGGTGTCGCTGTCGAGGTTACGCCGCCTTCGCTTGTGCGCGTCTAAAGTCAATGTTCTCCTCGTCATAATCCTCCAGATCCAAGTCAGCCAATTCAGCCAAGCCATCCTCGTCGTCCTCCTCCTCGACGTCGTCCACCAGCTTGTCAATGCGCTTTATCAATTGATGACTGTCGTCCTCGTATTCCGCCTCAGATGCCTGCGCGGCTATCTTTTTTGTCTCCGCGGCATCATGCTCATCGCCGTCGTCCTCGTATGCGTCCCAGGCATCTCCCGCTGAGTCCACATTCTCCAAGCTCTCCATCATGAGCTGCTTTAGGCGCGACTCTGGCAGCTGATCGTAGTCGAATATTTGCCGCACTTCGCGCGGCAGTTCCGTCGTGCTGTTGAACTCTGACTCAGAGTCGACGTCGGCTTTATCGTCGATGCTGGCTATGCTGTGCGCCTTGTTGCTGACGCGTGCATCCAGCTGCAGCTGCTGTGGCTGCTGTTGCAAAGGAGCTCGCGCTGTTGTTGTCAGTGGCACCGGCTTGAGTATGGTGCGTTGCGTGGTCACATAAATCTGCTGCTGCTCTGTGGGTGCATCCTCCAGCAGGCCGTCCAGCAGACTAAGCAGGCCTTGCATGCCGCTCGGTGGCTCAACTGCGGGCATCTCATTAGGTTCTGACAGTGCTGGCGTGCTGAGAGCAGCGCTCGACTTCGGCTTGACAGTTGTTGTTGTGGGCGCGCTGCTGCTGGTGGGAGCTGCAGTAGTCGTCGTCGTCGTCGTTGTTGTTGTTGTAGCTGGTACTATAGGTGTCGTCTTCGTATGCAGATGTTTGACCTGGAATGTCTCGGGCGTGCCGCGATGCCTGTCGTTCGGATCGGCGATGCGCACCACGGGCTCACGCTTCGCTATGACGGGCACAATTTTCGGCTGATGCAGATCGATTTCGTTCTTGCCGTACTTCTTCACCTTCGAGTGACCTTCGATGATGAGGTACATGGGTCCCCTAAGCGGCTGCTCCGGCTGGTTGTAGTGCTTGAAGAGCACATCGGTGGTCAGTTCCATTGGCGCCACGGTGGGTCTGTACGCCAGATTGCTGGTGTTGGGTATGAGCAGACGGTTGGGTGTCATGTTAGGCGCTTGAGTTGTGGTCGTCGTCGTCGTCATCCTGGTTGTAGTGACGGCAGGGCGTTCCGACGTTGTGGCCGTTGCTGGCTTGATGTATATCGTGCTTGAGCTGTGTGGCGGCGTCGCTGCGCTCATGTAGCTGATGGGCGCGTGGGTCGTGCTGATGCCAGCGGCGGGCATGGACTCATAGTAGGGCTTGGTGGTGCCCATCAGGTACTGCGTCGCCGCCATTGTCGGCTTCGCAGGCTTGATCACTTCCTTCTGCAGCAGCTCGTGCAGCCAGGGCTTGCGTGGCGCCGTGCTCTGCTTCAATGCATTCTGGTGCGGGCGTATCGAGTTGGGCGAGTAGGCGGCGGACGTGGCAGCGCTGTGAGCTGCATGCGCCTCGGGTCGCGTGTAGCTGAAGTAGTGCACGGACTCCTGCTGGTGTGCATCGTGTGTGACGGGCGTGCGATGCGAGCTGTGCGACTGCTGCTGGTGCATCATCTGCTGCTGCATGGCCATCGAGGACGAGGAGTGCATCCAGGGCGCGGTGGACGCCGTTCCATAGTGCGGCTTCGCGTGGCTGGACATGCTGCTGCTGGGCGCCGACGTCATGTAGCTGGGCATGCTGTGCCTGTACTCCGTTGTGGCGGGCTTCAGCAGCTGCGGCGGCGCTACGGTCTGCATGGGCGGCGGCATCAGATGCGTGGGCAGCTGATGCGCGTAATAGCTGCGTCGTATGGCAGTGTATTTGGGCTGCAGCAGCGGCAGCTCGCCCTTGGCGTTCTTCAGCACGTGCAGCGCGGACGCGCCGCTGCTCCGCAACCGCTCGCTGCCAGTGCCGCCGAAGTGCAGCACCTCGTTTCTGCTCGTGTTGCTTGGCTTGCGCACGGAGCCAGCAGCCGGTTCGCTCTCTTTTTCCTGCTGCTTGCCGTCCTTGTCGCTGCCCTCCGCCCAGTAGCGCACGCGTTCCAACGCTGGTGGACTATAATCGTAAGTGGGATCGTTCTTAAGCGGATCACCGCGGCCCACGGGACGCCATTCGTTGTTGTTGTAGTCGACGCGAGGACTGAAGTTGCGCACTTTGCGGCGGAAGCGTGTGTTCAGAGGCGTAACGAAAAAGAGAGACAGAAAGAAAATCACAAATTGAATGATTGCACATTAAAATTAATTTAATAGACAGTTAATGGTGTGTGAGTGTGCGTGTGAGTGTGCGTGTAAGTGTGCTTTAAAATTGCGTGCTTAGACGATTTAAAAAAAAGTAGCCAGCTCTGCGCCAGTCTGTCTAGAAAAGTGGTCAAGTCGGTCGTTCAGTGCCAGTGCGATCGCACTCCTGGTGCAAGTGTGTGAGTGCGCCCACTCCGGCAATAATGTTTTCGATCGCAAATCACGGCCTCTAAAATTGTTATCGCCTTTGTCTGGCTGCCACTTCCACTGAGCCGCCTCCATCAACAGTAGATGGCTGCCTGTCAGACAATCCCCTGTTGGTGAGCTGTTGCTGTTGTCTTGGCCTTTTGACCTGCTGTTGGTGTGCTTATGCTAAAATATTCGAACAGTATTGGAACCTTGGAATATATGTACATCTTCTCTGGTTAGATTTTAACAGCATGGCATAATCGTATATGCAGAAATGATCATCAGTTGCTGTCAGGATTTGGAAATACCCTCAACATTAACTCATATTTATTCTATATCCCATTATGGTTTCCTCATAGGACTAGTAGGTCTTTAGTCATAGATAATTAGAAAACTGCGAATATTTTCGAAATATTTGTTTTCTATTTTTTTAAATTTAAGATGATCCCATTAGCAAAAAACATGTTGTTGTTTATATCTTGTGAAGCATCTTTAGAAAGGGCTAGGTCCATGGATGCCAAAAATATTTTTTACATAATTTTAGGTGAATTGATTTCGAAGATATAGCTAAAAATGTCGAAAAATTTATTGACAGACAAGGGCAAGAAGAAATGAAATTCGAAGCAGTGAAGGGCATTTCTGGTACGGAACCCTGTGCGAGAGACCGACTCGCACTGGACTGCTTTTTACCTATATCAAGATTTTGAAGCTAACCCTCAACTGGTCAACAACCCTTAACCATGTTATTATCACATTGCTTTTGTTTAAATTGCAGGCCAATTGTGGGCATGTTCTTCAACTGACTTGGCTAATCTCTGGGCTTGAACAAAGTTAAAATCAGTCACTGTATACAAAATTTGGTTAAAATCGGACAGCTTCTTCTTTTCCTCCTGCGGCAACAGACGGTCAGACGGACGGACAACCGGAAATCAAGAGAGAAAGTGTTTCTGATCATTTATTTATACTAAGTGTAAAGCTAAGACAACACTGAACAGCTGTAGATTAGGGTAGAGCGTCATGTAATACGATTTGCCTCATTGGTTTAAGTTTAAGTAATGATGAAGAATTCAGCTAAGATATATCTTTAAGTACTAATCGGAGTAACTTATAAATGTGCCATTGGAACTCAATTGAAGTTTTAGTACAGAAGTTTTAAATAAATCGTTGGCCACATGGCCATCGAGTCTCAGTGATATTAATTTCAGAGTCTAAGCTGCCTGCTACATTTTACCAAAAAATGCAACAATGTCTACTGGGCGTTCGCTGCCACTTCCTGTTGGATTCCACCGGCAAATTATTGTGAAGGCTACTGGCTACAAAAATTTTCCCAGCCCAAGCATGAAAGTATTTCATATCACATCACGGACCGGCACAAAAGTCGCCAGTCGCTAAACGCGCTGGCAAACCTAAACAAATCATATTGAAACTAGGCAAACTGGCCGCTGGCAGGCTGAACTTGAACTGGTGTGGGGCTGGTGGAAAAACGGCGCAACAACGCTGGTGCCGGTGCTGCAGCTCGACCAGCACTCACCAAGTAATTGTGGCAAGGCAAGGAAAATTGCTGAATAGAGGGAAGCGTGAATCGATGCTCGGCTGGCTGGCTGGATGGATGGACAGGATGGATGTGTGCATGGTTAATCGTTGATGGTCAATCACTCACTCAGACGGCGACACGGCTAACTCAATGCCAATGCTAACCACGAAAAAACAACAACAACAACAGCTAGTGAGGCATGAGATACTTGCACAAATGCAGGGACGGACGATAAGGTAGTCAGTTGAGAAACCGACAGACAGACAGACGCACGGATGGACGTATGGATGGTTGGACAGACAACGTGGCAGCAAGACCAGAAGACACGGTATTAAAAAATCCAAGTAACAAGCGAGTGAGTTGATAAATCATTTGCTAAAACCTGACAAATCGCTTTCCATTTTAAATCGAAAATGCAAGCGAAAAAGTGAAAAACGAAGGAAAAGAAGGAATTGCATGTGTGGGGCCGAAGGAGGGTAGAGGAAGCTGTCGTGTGGCATGCAAAATGCTTGTTGAAAATCGTTTATGCACATGCTTGCCGCCATTCGAACGACAGCCTGGCCGCTTGTTTGCGCTGCCGGACACTGCCGACAACAACAAAATCGAGCGGCGGCGTGCAACGTCAGGAAGATGACTGCCAATCTCTGGTTCAGGCTGCCAAACGAGTCGCTTGCGCACAAATTCCGATTACTCTGCCGCGTAATTTGAATCATTTCAATTGACCGCAAATAACATTTGCGTTGGTTTGTGTTACGATTCCGACTATGATGGCCTACCGGCTGGCCGGCCGGCAGCACCTTGCAACATGCCGCCGCAGCAGCCTTGCATAATTGCGCGTCGTACCACTTTCAATTTCGTATCAAATTCACAGCAATCTCGGCAATTGCAATGTTCGTGGAGGCTACGAAATTGTTTTTCGCGCTACGCCCCCTTTTCCGCCTTGCTAGCATTTTGACGTCTTTACCTAACTGATCACTGCAATTGCGGCGTCATAACTTTAACGCTCTTTTGATTACTATAGTGATAAAGTGATGATATATATAAATAAAACAGTAGCCAGAAGGTACAGCGGTTTATCTCGGAATAAGTAAAAATATTCCATTCCATTCAGTTCCCAGTCTCCCCAAACATATAAAGTAAGTTCTTTACATCTTATACCCAATCTGAAGAGGCACTTCGTTTTAAATTAATGACTGCAGAGCATTAGAATATTCGGCTCTGCTTTAGTTTAGGGCCGTTAATTGGATATTCGACTTCGGCCGAATTTTCGGAACAATTAATTTATAAATTTCTGGAAAATAAATCTATTTAGAGCAGATTTTTTAATTATCATTTACATTTCAGACTGTCTTTCGAATAAATTAATATTAATTCTCATATGAAGATAAACAGGCCCGGTGAGATCGATTTGATTGAAAAATGGCCCAATAATTTTTTAAGAATTTCGAGCATTTTCTTCGGCTTTGACTGAAAACTGGGTATTAGACTTCCGGCTCCAAAAATGTGTATTCAGGTTACGACTACCCTTAAAATTTTTTTTGCTTTTTTCCGGCAGCTACCAGAAATCACCATTCGGTGCCCATTAAAACACTAATTATATGTTACGTTCCTCTTATTGCATAGAATTTTGTGGAAAATTATTGGAAATTAATATAACATAACTTGTGCTGAGTACAATACATATTTATTTAAATAGAAAAATGTTCTTCTTAAACAAAATGGAATTTTTAAATTAGTCACTTTGCCATAAACATTTTTCTTTCGCGTACAATTTTGTACAATTTAAACAACTTTTACTTAATTTTTTGTTCCATAAAATTGTTAAGATTTAAGCAATTAAATTTTAATTTATTGAGCAATGTTGAATTTCTTACCTGTCGAACTCTCTGGTATTATTGCATTTCCTTCATCATTGGCGCTGGCTGTTGGTATGGCTGTACCTTGGGCAATTGCCATGCTGCTCGCCAGCAAACATATCCAACAACATATCGTAACAAAATTGCATTTGTTGCGATCGGTAATCATTGCTGTCAGGGGATCTGTAAGAGAGCAAGTTAATTGAATTAGTGTACAACATGTTGGCCCTTATTCTAGAATTCATATGAACAAAGAAGAAAACATTTCTATGAATAAGTCATGTCCAAATTATTAGCGAAAACTTTTCGCGACATTTTTCCATATGAAATAAAATTTTATATTCTTATAAAAAATAACAAAGAAGCCTCAGTCGGGCTTTACTGACTGAGTAATACTTTACACCAAGTACCCGAGTAAGTTTCAAATCTGTGGTCAAAAATCATCTCGGCCCAACTCGAGTTAGGACAAAATTGAGCTTTTAGTGCCATCTTTTTAGGACGCCAATTATCTATCAAGCCTCGGTTCAACTCTCAGCTGGGCACATAACATCTAACACAAAGGGAATTGGTTTTCAAATTGTTTCTTTGCGCGGCGCCACTTCTTGCGATGAATTGGCAATTCTCAGAGAATATTCTTTGCCATGTAAATCTTCTCAACCCGTTCGGATTCGGTTAATGTAGGTCCCGTTAATTTGTGAAAAATATAACAAGCACACACAAGTTAATGCGAGAAAGTTAGGCCTAAGCCCACACAGGCTGTTGTGCCAATTAATTATTAATTATTAAAAGTCTATCAAAAACCTAATAGCTCAAGGTGCTTTGCAGTGAGAATTTGAAACTTTAAGCTCTCCTGGAAAACTTGAAGAACATTCTTAGGCGGTTATGACTTGTGACCACATAATAACGTAGCTGATGCCAAAATTAAAAGGCAATCCTAGCTCTATGCCTCAGCCGTGCACAAGTGAACGGACTATAGTAAAATTCTCGTTAGAGATTTTTCGAAATTCCTAACTTTACCTGCTAATTCAAATATACCGCTCACAATGCTAGCCACATAAAATCAAATGAAGAAAATCGCAAGATAAATTTAAAATTTGTTTGAAATTTTAGCCAGAAATGAATGAATTTTCCCACGCTTAGCGGCGATTATTTCAAACAATTTGCATATGCACTCAATTGCGCAATTTGAGGCAGCACTTTCATGTCAATATTTTACAATGGATGGATGGATGGATTGCCATCTCTTCTCACTGCTCTTCCACTTTTTCACTTTCCATCACCATCGTCAACGGCTTCAACATAACTCTTGCACTTGCTCAGCGCATGTCAAACGCTGCAATTCCGCCGCTGTTCACCCGCAAGACAACTTTATTAAAATTTATTACGATATCACATTTACGGGTAAAGACCGCCGCTGCGAAGTCCGCGCCAGTCGATGCATATCTCATTTGATTTTTTCGTGGTGTGCATTACGTTGAATTATTACAATAATCAAGCGAAGAGCGGGGGATTGAAGGCTGCAGTGGCAGCAGCAGCAGCATTGGAAGAAGATGGCAACCTGTACGCGTTTGGCAGTTCCCGACGGCATCATTTTTCAGCCCGAAAAAGTGCAGCAACCTGGCAACCTGTGATCTTTGAGCTGCGTTGGGCAGCGGTCGCTGCTCTGACAATGAGTGCCACTCTACAAGTTTCGTGCGCCTCATTTGCCTGGGCCTGCAATCAGCAGTTCCATCTTTGCGCATAACTTTTGGCCCGCTGCGCACGTTTTTCCATCGACTGCTTCTTCTTTGCATTCCCTTTTCGATTCCGTTGGCTCGGCGTGCAGATTTCTAGTGGCGTCTACCAACATTTTTAATCAAGATCAAGTGTGGCAGGCGGACACGGGTTACATGTGTCCTTAGGGAATGCGCGGCCACCGAGCGGCAAAATGACAATGCAGACATCGGCCAGCTCAGTGCAGCAAGCGTCGCCGTCTGCTCATGCAAATCTTTAGGCACACTAGGGCCATCACAGCCGAATGCTTTCGCCAGTACCGTTATTTGGGAATTAAATATACATACATATTCGATACACATACATATGCTTGCTTTGACAGCGAAAATGGCAGAATCAGTGCCAAAGTTATTCAAAAATTTCCACAAATTTTCGCTTATATATGGAAATTGGAAGATTACCTTTTCAGACATATACATAATAAATGTAAAATTGCCTGCGAAGTTTGCATGATTCGTGGGAAAAAATTCAAAACTGATAAAATGAGTTTAGAATTTCCAGCAAATGCGTTGATATCTTCCAAAAACATCTCACTTCTCAAAAAAGGAAAAAGCATGAATGCTTCAATTAATATCCTTTATATATAAGAATATTTAATAAAAAATTTCAAAAATAAAAATTATTATTACTAATGTATAGCACATTTAATTGAAATGTCTTTAAAATAGTTAAGGATCAAAATTTCGAAAATTGTAGGTTTTAATTTTGCTTTGACTCCAGAGATTCGATATACTGGAATTAATATCCCTAGCTTGCACATATTGTACTCGCTGAGGGCAGACTCATGCTGTCATATTTAAAGTTAAGATAACCGTGTAATTTTTGCATGAAAGTGAAACTCTGTCAGCAGTGATTTTTCACTTCGGCTGAATATTTCAAAGAAGTTTCCAGTTTCTTTTAAAGTACTCGTACTACCCGAACAAGCCGGCGCCTTTATGCAGTTGTTTTATTTCTGATTTATGCGCTTCTGTGAGTTGTGAGACAAGCAATTAAAACTGTGTATGCGAAGTTGGCTTGCCTCCGTGATTCTGGCATTTTCGTGGGAACTCTTTTGAAGGCTGAGGCTGTGCGTTCGAATACGAAAGAAAGAAATATATGAAAAAATTTTTAGATTTATTTATTTGAATTTAAGTAGTAAAGCCGCATTTGCTTGGGCAGCAAGCTTATGCAATTTTAGCTATTACAATTTATAAGGCAATCTGTGTTTAACAGCTCATAAAATCTGGGCTTGTAATAACAATTGAGTGTCTTTTTCTATTAGAGAAAGTATAAATTGTTACATTTGGGTAGATTGTGGGCTCTTAGTCTTAAAACAACATTTTAAACTATTATTTCAAAAGTGTCCTTATTATTTCGCGCATCATTGTAGTTATGGGACTACGAAAAATCATAGCGAAAAAGCGTTTATTTCCCTTCACAACGAAAAGAAAAATTATCGATGGGTCTCACGAATAGAATTGTTCAAGTTTTTAGAAATTTAAATAAGTGGTAAATTCTTTTTCTTAATATACTTTTTACCTTTAAACAAAATTTATATAAAGAAGAAATGTAGCTAAGTTGCAGACTAATTAACATTTAAATGTTTGTATCACAATTTGTTGTTGCTGAAGTGCCTTTACAACATCGCTAGAATGGTGGGAAAAAACGGATTTTTCTATATTCAAATTGCGCATTCCTCTAAACTGCTTCTTTCAAATAGTCTGACATTGGAATAGCTGAAAAACTTTAGGCCGACTTCTTTCAAATTTGATTAGTATGCTCATTGCATTGCATACATTGTTCTAGCCCAGAATAATTGTGTTATCTGTCAGTTTTTTCATGCAAAAGAATTACATAAAACGTAACATAATTTTCAAAAGTCTGCCAAAAATTTTAAATTATGCACAATTCTATTGATTTATATGCCATATAAGTTTAACAGCTAAAATCATGCCAGCCGTCCCTCAACTTTTTTTTGCAAATGCTCCTTTAAGATCTGTAAAATTAAGTCCACTCAATAGTTTCAAATCAAAAAATATCGAAGGGCTGTTCTAATGTAGCTAAATATTTAGTCAAAAATCCAAGATGCTATATTTTCAGGGGTCATCAAAAAAGCATTTAAAAAGACCTAGCTCAAGCGAATTGCTTTTTTATGCTCTCTCTCTCTTATCTTTATCTTATTTACAGAACAGTTGTTCTAGTTTTTGCTGATAATACATAATTTGTGAGATATAGCATTATCGCTTTATTTTTATATTTATTTACTGTTAATTTTACAGATTTTTGCAATCTATAAAATACTTTCTATTGCAATGCATTGAGAGTAAACAAAAGACTCAAGACACAAACTTGCCCATCAACGAGAAAACATAAACTCAAATGTGCACAAAACAAAAACAAAACACACACTGCAGAAAGGAAACAAATAGAGATAAATAAGCAGGCAGATGGACAAATCATTAGGCAGACAGACAGACAGGCGAACAGACAGACAGACCGACAGACACTAAAAACATTTTTTCCATTCAAAGGCAGGAAGCGGGAAAAACGTGCATACAAAGTATGCCGACTGGTGTACAGTATTAGCTAAAGACAAATACTAATTGCAGTAGCAGCAACAACAGCAACAGCAGCAGCATCAACAACATCGTGACAGTGGCCGCTGCAGCATCGACCGCAGCTAATTTCATTTAAAGAATGCCAACTTCACTTTAAGTGAAAGATAAACAATTAAACGCACCGAGAGATGCGCTAACACAATAAATGCCGGCTACTGTGCAACAACGGGAGGGCATAGCCAGCAGCGGGGGGTTGCTGCCGCGACTGCTGCAGCCGCTCCTTTTGCGCAAATATTATGGAAAAGTCTGCAGGTTGATGGCGAATAAGTGAAACTGTTGATAATCGCGTTGACAATGATGCGCGCATCTTGCCACCAAGTGATTATGTTGTTGCTGCCGCTGACAACATGTCAAAGGCATATGTATATTTTTCACGGCCGCGCTGTTGAACCTACCATAAACTGTTGCGCCACCAGCAAAATAATTCAAATTCATAAGCCGCTCGAAAGAAATTTTCAAACACTCGTACGCGTCTCTTTTAGGTGAATTTAGACAAAATTTTGCCCTTTCAAAATTTGTTTAAAAAACACTAATATATAATTTGACAAAATTCGTATATTCTTTTTCAATTATCCTTTGCTTTGTTGAGCACTTTTGTGATTTCTTTCAATTCTTTATAATTTATGGCATTTCACTTTAAATATTTTTGTTATAATTGATTTTCACACACACAATGCACTTTAAGGTTTGTATGTATGTATTTCTATTTCGAATGCTGAGTAGAGTTTAGCTAGAGTTAAACTGAGCTGCCGAGCGTTTAGCGTTTGCGTTGATATTTCCGCTAAAAGCATCCGTTTCAAAGCGCGTTCGTTCGTTAACTGATTTCGCGTTGTTTCCTCGCATTAGCAACAACTTGTCGCAGTGTCTTTGCTGGCGCGCTGTAAAACCGTTATGGTGTGTGTAGACGCATCAGCAGCGGCAACAGCAACAGTTACAACAACAACAACAACAAAAGCGTCAACAGCAGACACAACAGCGCGTCAACAGTCCAACGAACCAATCTTTTAACATTGACCAAAGCGAATCAATAAGCTTCCTACAACAAAAACAACAGCGAAACAACAACAAACATGCAGTGCAACAACAACAACAACATCATCACCAAAAAAAACAACAGCACGCCAGCACGTACGACACACGTTTTTGTTGTCTGTTGCGCAGTTGGTTTGGCGTGTATGTTGCTGTCGGCGCTGCTGATATTGCTGTTGTTAATGTTGTTGTTGTTGCTGTTGCTGCTGATAATGCTTCTTTTGCGTTGTCGCTCATTCACTCAGCTCAAAATCAGTGCCTACTTTGTGTATGTGTGTGTGTGTGTGGCGCTGTTGCCGGCCATTGTTGTGCAACATTCTGTTTTTGTTTATAAACATTTTGAAGCTTGTTCGTGTCTTTATGTTGGTTTCTTTAATTCGCGCTGATTTTTATGTGCAAGTTTTATTAATAAGCTTATCCAATAATCATTTGCTGCACTCAATTTTATTTCGTTTCACTTCTATTCTTTTTTCGTCACATTTTCACTTTCATACTTATGAGTACAGCAATTTTGGGTTGTTCACGACTTTCGTTTTCTTTTGAGTACTTGGCGCTGTAAGTGGCAGCAATGCATTTCCTAAACTGTGCAATTTTACGTGTGGAAAGTGGGTAAGAGTCGCCACCGTAGAAATTCGCAGCTTATACATTTTTGAATTTTAATATAAATATTACAAACACTCTACTCTAATAGAATTTTATTTTGGAATTCCAACATTTTAATTGATATCGGTTCAATTTCTGATAGCTTATTATATGCTTAGCTCATATGAGCATTCACGTTAACATTGGATTGAAATTTTACATATATTTAAATTTTTTTTCATAAGAAAATTGAGGGCTGGTTATGCCAACAATTTTGAAGTCTGAAATGATGCTTCAGATACTTTCGTAATATTTTTCAACTGCGCTTTTAGTGTTTCTGTTAAAAACCCTTTTCAATTAAATGGCAACAGTAGCTTATTTGTAAAGACTTCTTCCTTAGCGCGACTTCCTTGTAACAAGTTAGTTGCATTCATAAGCAACTTTCTCAGAAAAAGCTACTTTAATTAATTTTTATCTGATGACTTTTGATTGAAAGAATAGGAGAATTTAATAGTAAACATTTTGTTATAATAACAGCCTATTGAATTATTCAATTGATTGCACAGTTTTGAAGAAACCACAGACAGACCATTGTAACGTAAAGTGTTTGTTCCATATAAGTTAGAATCTAGAAATCTGCCACTTATTCTGTTCCATATCTGTTCCATTATTTGTGAACTGTATTGAAACAAATGATAAATTTAATATAACTTTGTATATCTTTGCTTGTAAATGTAGAAACTTTGAACAATTTCCAAATGGAAATAGTTTAGTTTGTTATAATACAGGAAATTTTGTTGCAATTATGTTTCACCAAAAGTTTGTATACCTATTTTAAATGTTGTTTAGCTACAATGGAGAAACAAATGAGAAACTATATTTGCAATCTTTCGCACGCCGATGCAAAGGAACGGCCTTAATGCAGTCATCTGTTGTAAAAACGTTGCAATATGTAAAAATGAAACCAATTACAACAAACTTTGACGGAAGTGCTGCTCAAAAGTGTGTTTTGAAATTTATGACTTCCAAATTTAATTTTTATGAAAAAGGAAAAGACATATACTTGTCTTAGCAAACCATGCACTGTGACATTCATTGTTGTTGCACTCATACTGCGGTGGCTCACTGCGCTGCAATTGCGGTAATGTCTGCTTATACAAATCTATTGTTATTGCTATTGCAGCGGATATCAGCAAACCATATTTTCGCTTAAAAAACTTTCGTTTTCTTTACGGTTTTAGCCAAAACGATAATTGGCATGCGCGCACACATACACACGCACACATATACATATATGACAATTAGCTGCTCATACACGAGTAAGCACTCAATGAACAACTCCGGTAATGGGCCAGCATATTCACAACAACAACAACATAAGTAATAATAAAAGTTCTGCATTGCCTGAGGTCAGTTTGATGCAGCGACAAAGCACTGCACTGCACACACAAACACACACGAGCACACGAGCACACAAGCACAGATATACAAGTGTCAGTCACGGTCCATCCCATTTGCCGCAGACGAAAATGCGCGACTTCATTGACAAAAAGGTACGTCCCACGTCCACCTCATTACAATCGTAAAAATATTTTAAAAGCTTGAAATCATCTGCATAATGTTATTGCTGTTGTTGTTGCTGATGTTGTTGCAGCTGCTTGGGCGTGGATACATGTGTAAAATGACTTAAAAGTTGTAAAAAGTCGAGCCGCCGACAAAAGAAGCAAACACTGCAGAAAATAGGCGAAGCACCCAACACTTTTTGCCACTAAAATGTAAAATCAGCGTTGAGTGTATGTTATTAAATTAAATGCACTGAGCAAAATCATTGAACCCTCCAAATTTGTTACACATTAAATTATTGGCTTAAACGATATGCAATAAGTATATCTGTTATAGTAAATTGAATAAAAGTATTATTAATTACAAAAGAAATCAAAATACTTCGGAAATCAACTCGATGCTTGAAGGTGTCTTCAGTTCCTTATTTTATGACGTCATTATTTTTAGGGTTCCGTTCTCCAAAAAGGGAAAGAACGGGAACTCTTATAAAGTCGCTTTTGTTTCGAGCCCGACTCATACTTGATTGCTTTTTACATCTCTTATACAAAGATTCAAGTTTAAGCTGTTTTTAAATATGAGAAAGGAATTAACGAAATAACATGTATAAAATCTTTAGATTCATCGTGTATTATGCATTCAAATAAATGTTCAATAATATTTAAGAACATGCATTGTTTTTATGCAAAAATATTGTCTATTTTAGTATACTACTACGACGTAATGTGCTATTATTTACCATGTACCTAAATCGGAGGTCTTCAAAAGCACATACACGCTTTTCGCGCTCAATAGTTTTACAATTATAAAAGTAAAAAAATTAACGAAACTACACGTGCCATTTCTGCCGCATGCTTCAATCGGCCAGGCCAACCCACACAAAGATACGCACTTGAGCTCAGGCCATTCAGTTTTGTGGCTAGAGTTAACAACAAAAACAGCAAATGCCCAAAAAACGCCTGCGAATCGGTATCAGTTTACAAAATAATTTAACTTAACCCATTTGCTGCCACACCTATACGACTTTGATATTTGCAATGCCCTACTAGAAATATTAATCTTCGAAATCCGCGGAGCGGTACATATTGTTATCACGGGTGCTACTTCTCCTTTCTTTAATGAATTTCAGATTAAAATTTCGACGTACTCATGTAGCTATTTATTTATAAAAGTGCTTTAGCAGATAAAAGTAATGCTTGCTGTCGTTGAACGACTATTTATTTTCAAAATCTTCATATTTTTAACTCAACTTACTATCGGTATTTGTATGTATATATTATAACGGCGCCGCGATGGCTCAGTGGACAAGTATAGTATAGTTAAATCTAAATGAAGAAATGGAATGAAAAAATTACAAAATTAATCAGCAGAATCAGAAGCATTAGAGAGAGTAATTCTACTTTCGACTCGTCGAAAAAGAAAAAGACAACGAGAATTATAAATCCAAACTGCAATGTTTTTTCAATCTCGGAAAAGTGCAAGTGCTTGGTCGCTGATGCGGTAGGTCTGGGTTCAAATCTCAGTCGGGTCTCCGGCAGACCTGTAAAATATTCAAATCAAAATCGATTTCCAAATCAACTCCACCAATCGATTTAATATTTCTGATTTTAAAATCAAAGGCCAGAAATCAATTGGGACTTGAATCAAAAAACGATTAATCGATTGGCTATGCTTGATTGCAGAATCAGCTTTTAAATCAAGTAAGGTGAAATCACTGTTTCAAATCAAATCTGATTGAACACTTCACATCTCTGGTCTCAGACCATATAATATAAAGGAAATTTGTTTTTCAAATTGATTCTTTGCGAAGTGGCGTCTTCTCGCGATGAATTGGCAATTCTCCGAGAGTATTATTTCCATGAAAATCTTCTCAATCTGTTCGGATTCTGTTATTTGTAAGTCCCGTTAATTTATGCAAAATATAACAAGCACACTCAAGATAGTGCAAGAAGGCTACATGGGCTGTTGCACCAATCAATTATAAAAAAATTATTTCTATCGGTATATATTGCAGGCAAATAAACATAAAGTAACATCTTATATATAAAACGCAGACTGATTAAAAAGCGTCTGCCTGCAGCCTGCAGCCTGTCCACTTGCACTCGGCAGGTCATGGGTTCGAATCCCACAGGTTATAAAATTTTTTTATTTTTTATTATGTTTTTACTTTGCTTTGCCTTTTATTGTTGCTAATTGTTTTACTAGCTGTCGTGTATACAGGCACACACGACAGGTGTGTATTTACATATAACATATTTGGCGACATCGGCCTTTTTTTGGGCAATACAATTGGCGAAGTGTAGAAACAAAAAATCGCGCCTTAGTAGCATAAAATTATGAACTAGGGATGGAGTCCCGTAATTCAATCAACAATCATCGTTTCCCCGACACTCAATTCGAGAACCTTTCATGTGTCGAGTATCGTTTTGAACATCAGCGGGCAAGTTTGGAAAGCACAAAAAGATTGTTGTCGAATTTATTGAAAATGATAGTGAAAGTGTTTTCGAATTGCAAGTATCGACCGTTCAATACATGGCGACGATATCGAATTAGGGAATGTAAATGGATGCTTTGAAATTTTTCACTTATACGAAAACATACCATTAGGCAGAAAATGAGTAAAAAGGCGTCGACGAATATTTTATGCGTTGGCGCAAAAATCTTTTCGAACGAGACGCGCAGTCGCATCAATGAAATCGAACGTTGGGGCGCGTCCAACACGCCTCGCCGCATCGCTGACTTTGTAACTTGGCCACTTGATCACTTGCTGACCGAGTGCCGGTGTCTGGGCGGCGGTTGTGTCCACTTGAGGCGCGCTTACTGCGTCTGAAAGGTATATTTAGCCAAAGACAACAACAAAACTAGCAAGTGAGTCGAAGTAGAAACGCAGCAGCAGATGGAACCAGTAGCGTCGTGCTGCTGGAAGTGCCGTCTATTTTGCATATTATCACCTGCTCCTGCACCCGCCGCCCTCTCGCAGTCGAAATTGTTGGCCACTGCCAGCCTCCGAGGCTGTGGATCAATGACGCGCAGCGACGTAACTGCCGACAAGATGTCTGCCTTCGTGTCTGCCACGCATGCGCGGCGTGCAATTAGCCTGCGCTTGTGCAGGAATGGCAATTGCAGTTTTTGTTGTTGTTTTTGCCCCAACTGCTGCTGCAACTGCTGCCGTATTGACACGTTTCTTACGCCCTGCACAAATTGTATCAAAACGTTTTTTTTTATTTCCACTGCTGCCGCTGACTCGTTTCACATTTGCCTCTGTATCGATCCGGATCGCACGCATTTTTTACATTTTTCATGTTCATTTTGAATTTAATGAATACAGCAATTTTCAATTGGTCATTTGAGTCGATTGAGCAGCAGCCGCATTTTATGCTGGACATAATTTTGCTGCTGAAATGTGGAATTTTTACAACTTCCTTTCGGTTGGAAATGTTGAAAATAAAACAAAATAACTGTATAAGAAAATTTACATGAATATTTCCATATGAAAATGTGAGAGGATAAAAGAGAGGCGCCGCCGTGGCTCAGTGGATAAGTCGGTCGCTGATGCGTGGAGTCGGTGGATCAAACAAGAGCTCATAACATCTAATTAAAAAAAAAAGTAACTTTGTTGTTTTGCACGCGGCGCCGTCTTTCGTGAGCTATTTGGCAACTCTCCGAGATGCCATGAAAATAAAAAGATTCTTAATTCTCGTTCGAACACGGCTGCAGAATAAATGAGTAGGGCCCGTTATCTTGTGCTAAAAATAGAACGAACACACACAAGTTAATGCGAGAAAGCTAGGCCTATGCCCACACGGGCTTTTGCGCTAATCAATTATGTATTATTATTAAATTATTCAAACGCTTCCCCCATGCGCATGTATGTGTGAGCGTGTGCGTGTGCGCCTTTTGGTATCTACATTTTGAAAGTGTGAAGTATGCCGATTTGAGATAGAATTTAAGTAGCAGAAAAAATACCAAATTTAAAAAATACTGTCAACGACGAGGTTTTAGCGAGAAGCCTCCTTACAACACGAAGGAATAACAAATTTCTAACAAGAACATCCGTTTTTGCTGTAAGTGAGAAACTATTTTTAATCACAATAATATCGCCAATATTCAGTAAAAATTATTTCCAAGTTTCAAAATTTTAACGAATTTTGCAGTGGGAATAAATCTTAGCTGTTCAATTTGATTTTCTTTCAAGCAATGACTCAAGTTGGAAACTTGATTCCTATGCCTTTGCATGCACATTCAAGCAGACGTTGTACGCATACGCAATGTAAACAATTTTTTTTACAAATTTTAAAGAATTACCAAACCATTGGCAAAGCACGATTTTCTATTTGTGACTTTGAAAAAAATGAAACTTTCTTTCAGCGCACAGAAATTGACACACACACACAGTCACATTCACCAGCAGCTTTAACCATTTTCCAATCGGCATGCTACCCTCACAACAGAGCCAGCAACCGACCAACAGACTGCCAGACAGTAAACATTTGCAAAGTTTTTCTTTTGTATACAAGCACGCACACATACACATAAACACACATATACACATATAAAAGTAGCAAAAATGCACGCGAAAACAAGGAAGTTCAAACAGTGGCGCCGAAGACGAGTCCGAGCTGGCTTGCATTATGCAAATTCGTTTCAATTGGAATTTCGAACAAAAGCGCATAGCCCACACCTGCCCCCTGCCTCCCTGGCCCCCTCCCCACTGCACATATGTATGCCACTTTAACAGATTCATCAATGCGTCTGTGCCTTTGTCAAATTGTCAAGCGTTTATCATAGAAGAAAAAATCTTTTATATATTTGCCTTACGCATTCATGCCACACACACATAAACACAAGCAACACTCACACCAACACAAAATACCTGTCGCTTTGGCTACTTGGACGCGGTTGTTTGACTGAGTTTGCTGTACGTTGCACGTTGTTCGCTTTGGTATGCAAAAGTCGATGTGTTGTTTGGGTTTGTCGTCGTCTCGATCGTCGTTGTTATTATTGTGGTTATTATTGTTGTTGTTGCGTGCAAATTTGGTAGAAAAGGAAAGTGTACTGTACAAGCTAACATTTAGGCGCATCCGACAAGCACGCTGCAAGGAAAAGGAGGGGTAGTTAGGGGCGAGCAAGGGTAGCTTGTGTATAATATCTCTTTTTGAATAAATATAGAAATTGAATAATTTGTAAAAATAACCATTTTTGTAAATATTTATTAACTGTATTGCTATATTAGCAATGTCCAATAGGTTTAGCGAAGAATTATTCTCTTGTTTGGAAAAAACGCTTCCGTTTTCATTTCTACAATATTTCCCTAAATGAGAGCATGAGCATCGCTCGGTTGAACAGGCACACTCTCAAGCACACAATACATCGATTTATTCATAAACTAACTGGATTTTCATCGAAATTAATTACTTCTTCTACAATTAGCAGATATTTATAGAGCTTATTTTATTATTTTTTGCTATCTAGCTAACCGATAAAATTAGACTATGAAATGAAATTTAAAAAAATTATTCGCTCAATGCTTTACTGAAAACTAAGTTTTCATTCATTAGTGCGAGTATTTCGATACAGATTCTGAACAAAGACAATTTGCTGCTTTTGGAATGTGAAGGGCAATGCTTTTCTTTCTTAAGTAAATTCATGATTAAAAATCGGTTTCTTTGTTTTTGTGCCATTGCTGCATTTGGGTGCATTTTGATGGGCATCCCTTATATTGAAGCGTAATAGCGCAGCTGCAGCGAATCTTTTGGATTGGTGTATGGAACTCTATTAAGCAATAGCGTCAATATCTTTCTTTAAATTTTGTTGCCACCAAAATACAAAACAAATAATAAAGTTTGGCAGCTAATAAAAAAGACATAACTTCAAATTAAATTAATATCTTTGTGACTAAATGTATATAAAATATATATTGAATTAAGCGCCGACTTTTCAAGAATCAGAGAAGTTTCAGATAGCTAATGGCCGAACAATTATACATCAACTCTCATAGAAAACTACAACATTTTGTATGTAAACAGACTATCACAAATTAATTTAACTATCCGAAAATCGTACGTAATTTAAGCTCAAAATGTTATGTCCCACTCATTTCAATTAATGTCAGTGAAAGCAAACAAATTGCATATAAAAAATTACGCATGCAGGAGCAAGCGACAAGAGTGCGCAGATAATATCAGTCGTTCACTTACATTGCAGTTGCATAATACTCGCACACATTTATGTACATCTATCAAAGATAAACGCTTTTACGTGTCAAATGAAAACAACAACAAAAACAAAAGACTGCAGAAACAAACTTTACCAATTTCAGCTAAATTGAAGAGGCGAGCAGATTGCAACAGCGCAAAAAATTCTACAAAAAAGAAGATGACAAGATTTTAAATAATATTATTGAAAAGCGCATATTGTTTAATTAAATTTCAATTTCCGCTGCGCGGGCACAAAAACACATTTGGAGGCGCCCACTAAGTGTGACAGGCGCAGCATAACTTTTTCTTTTAATTCCACTGAATTGAAATGGAAAATCAAAGCAGTCACTCACACACACACACACCGGCATACATTGTGTGGCATAGTGAAAACGCCAAAAACGAACAGCCATGCTGCCGCGAAGCCAAATTGGCTGGAACAAGCCAAGCCGCTTCCAAGTGGCTTCATTCATTCAATAGGTTTTCTAAGAAATGGCGAAATTGCGGGTGTTGTTGCTGCTGCGTTGAGCCTTTTGCTGTGACCGACACGCACTCACACACCGAGCGCTACCCGGGCAGCGCTTATATGGGCGGCTGGATTTGTGCATCGACCGCCGGCCGGCTTGCACTTTTCTTTGCCAACGCACTGCGACCCAAAACGGCAGTTGGACTTTGAGTGCCCTGACTGCCTGGCCAGGCAGTCATTCAGTCAGTCGCTGGACCAGTGCGCGACTCCGGTTGAGGCCTGCAGCGGCCGCACGTTAGTTCCTCCATAATTAGTCATATTTGTTTAGCATCAGCGACTGCGCTGAATGGCTGAATGAGTGCGCGTATAAGGCGGCAATGGCCATTAGCGGCAGCTAAACGCAGTTGCATTTGCACAAATGTGGCAGGCAGACTGCTGGCGAATCATAGTAAAAATCGAAATGAATGAACATTACTTCTGTTCGTGTTTGTGAGTTTGTGTGTGTGTGTGTTTGGATATAAACAATAATTCTACGATTTCAAAAAAAGCACCTTCGATGGCAAATTGTACGCGCAACTTTCGCTTTTCTTTCAATTTGTATGCGGCACAATTGAAAGGCCTTTCTGCTGCGTTCTATCATTTGCAGCCTGTGACAACTACCCAGCAGGCCAAAATATTGTAGCTTAATAAACCAACTCTATTGTGTAAAGCAAAAATAGTTAGAAACGATATATTTTAGTAAAAAGAACGAAGCGGCATTTCGTATTTTTGCTAAAGATACTAGAAATCAATAATTGAATGCTTAAATTGCTAAATCGACTAACTCCAATTTCTTAAATTCGAATTTCAAAACACTTTAGTGACTTCTAACTATATAATATCCAAATCAAATTTCTCTGATAATAAGTCTATACTATTATTAGTTTTGTTTCTTCTGATAATAAGTACAAGATAATAAATCTTATTATCAAAGAAAATTTTTTTGGAATATTATACAGTTAGAAGTCAATAGTGTTTTGAAATGAAAATTTTATAAAATTCAGAAATTGCAGTTAATCGATTTGGCATGTGAAGCATTCAATTTCTTATATGTAGTTTTATAAATTTGAGGTGATTGTAAAATAAAGATATTTAAAATAGCAGAAAATATTGCTCTTCTTCACAATAAATACCACGGATCTGTGAATACTCTTGTTAGATTAATCGATATATCTTTTTTCGTTGGTTTTTTATAAACCAAGGTTTTTAAAGTATTATAAGTTAGTGGGTGGGAGAAAGTCGAGTAGTGCCGATAGATATGCCTTGAATCCGTGAACATTGTAGTGACGTGGGAAAACTTCCACAGGTAGACTATTCCACAGCCGCGATGTACAACCCAAGAACGAATGCTCTCTGCAATGCGAGTTCTGTGTCGAAAAGTGGTATCGATGAGCCCCTCTCGCCAAGCGCGTGTTGCGACATAGATTAGATAAATACCACTTCTCATATGAAAAACTGGAAGAAAATTCTTTTAAAAAAATTTCATTTCTATGGCAGAATATTTTCGATTCGATAATGATAGCGTGAACGAAAGAAATTATTATCTAAACAATGTTATTACGATTTCATTCATTTTGTACGTTGGGTAGTGTACACACCCATACACATGCGAACATATTATGCTGGAGACTATTTGCATATGTCACCGGCTCACCTTTTTCGTTTCTAACTAAAATGGGAGAAAACAATGCAAGCGCCATGCAAGAATGTCTTCTCTCCCTCTCCAAAAAAACCAAACAAATCGAAATTGATTCGAAATTTTTTTTAAATTATATATGCCAGTCAACAGTCAACGCCAATGCAGTCACCACCTCCACCGCCATCGTCAACGATTCCCGCCCGCGCAGTCAGGTCTTCATTTTCACTTGTCGCCGACGTCGTCTGCTATGCGTTTCGCTCATTTCGCATGCACCGAACGTGGCAACGGACGGGTCAATGAGACACCGCGGCAGCCATCGTAATTTACTAACCCAAATGCGCTTTTTCATGTCTAAGCAAATTGATATTTTGTCCAAAAGATTTCTTTTGGTAGAAAGGTTTGTTTGGAGCTTGTTGGCTTTGGCAACGGACGGGACGGCGTTCCGACTTGGTGCAACTGTCAATTTTTAAAATGCGACGTATTTGCCTGCTTAATTGAATCGCAGACATTTATTCCAACCGAGAGCTCGAGCTTAATTCATTTTGAATAGACACTTTTCGCTTTCAAATGCTACCGATGCCTCCAATGCGATAAGATTGCGATATCTTTGGTAGCTTACAATTCTTAAAAAATATTACAATTCCTAAAATTTTCCATGTTAAAATGTCACAAACCCAATTCAATTCATTATTCACTAAAGTTACTAATTTGCTTTATAACATTATTGTACTTATTTAGCTCGATTATGTTGCAAATCTGACAGTGATGGCAATGAAGAGAATAACATAACTGGCAAGTGCGGACCTTTCCCGAAGAAACCGAAGACTATACGTTGGGGCATAGCGCCAGTGAGCACGATCGCTGACGACTTCGTCACGGCGCTGCGTGTGCTGCCCGCATATCATCACAAGGTGGTGGCTTGTTCCGCATGCTACCGCTCCGTGGCAAAGGCATTCGCTCAGAAGCACGATATACGAAAATACTACTCGAATTTCAGGTCTTTGGCCAAAAATAGGAATATCGGTGGGTTTTGTTGGGCAGCATTAAAAATACAGATCACTACGAGTAATTCGTTCTTACAGACGTGGTATACATTTCGTCGCTGAATCCGTGGCACTTGGAACTGAGTCGTCTGATGCTCAATCATGGAAAGCATGTGCTGTGCGAAAAGCCGCTTTGCATGAATGAGGATCAGGCTATACAGCTTATTGGCCACTCACATACCGTTAATCGCTTCCTGCTAGAGGGCATGTGGTCACGTTTCACGCCCGCTTACAGATTCATACGCCAGCAGATTGAGACGGACGCTATGGGCTGCGTGCTGAGCGTGCAGTGCTCCTATGGTGTGCCAATGCTGGATGTAGAGCGAGTGGCGTAAGTTATTTGATACTTGTTCACCTGCAAATGACTTGCACATAAATGTTTTGCATTTTCAGCAAGAGTGCGTTTGGCGGCGGTGTCACCATGGAGCTGGGCGTATATGGCATACAACTGGCGCAGTGGGCGTTCCGCAGGTTTCCGCTCAAAATCACTGCCACCGGCAAGTTGAACGAGGATTGCGTGGATATATGCGCTGACATCGAGATCAACTATGGCTGTGGCCGCTGTGCGAAAATCAAGCTCAGCGCCATGGAGTACCTTGAGAATGCGGCGCGCATAAAAGGCACCAAAGGCACGATGACCGTAAGTGAGATTTTCTGAGATTGGTTAAAGCGTAATAAGCTAATTGTTATATTTCCAGATCCCCGAATATTGGTGCCCAAAGAAAATCCAGGCGGGCGATCAAGAGCAATGTTTTGAGCTGCCTAAAGCCGATGCGGTAAAAACTCTTGTGCCCAATCACATCGCATTAAGCTACGAGGCGGAGGAAGTGCGCAATTGTTTGCTGCAGCAACAGAACCAAAGTGCAAGTTACAGTCACAACGAAATTCTGACTGTGGCGCGCGTTGTGGACGAGGTAAGAAGGCAACTGGGTGTGGTGTACAAGGAGGACAGACAATAGAACGCTTATAGATATCTACAAAAAAGGAATAATTTTGCAATGACGACGTCAGTGAAAAGTGTACATTATTTGATAAAAATTAACGTAATAAAAAAAATTTTCAAAACAATATATTTTCGATATTTATTGGCTCATTTAGCAAGAACGCTAGGTCTAAGCCTCTTTTACACTGGCTGTTGCGCCAATTATATACATACATATGTACATATATTGGCTTATCTTTAATCTTCATCGCTGAGTGCATCATCTTTGCGTTGGTTCCGTTTTTGCTCACGTACGTAAAGCTCTTTAAATGCTTCATACTCCGCCAGTGATACGTGACAGATTTTCGTGGCGAATGTTTTCTCGGAGGTGTCTGTAATCTGGTACAGCCGATGATTTTTTGATGGTTCGTGTGGTTGCGCTTTTAGTGAGCGGGGCTTGAAGAGCCCTAGACGTAGCAAAAACACATGACGATTGCATATTTCAGATAAATCCTGTGACAACGCTTCTGACTTAATAATTTCCGGCACTTCGATGCGCATCACTTTCGTTAGATATTCAATTTTCTCCTCAATTTGTTGCTCAGACTGTTCCATCAAATTTGGACAATTCATTAGTAGCTTCCATACGTTCTTACTTGTGCCGGTAAAAGTCTTCAGATAACCCACGCGCGCCAGCAGACGGCGTCCATCTGTAACATCCAGCATCTCTGGATATTTCGTAAGAAGCAGATGCAATAACTTCTCGCCGAACTGACAGCCACGCCAGTGCTCCAAACTATTGACGATCTTTTGTGGGGAGCGTGTGAGCACGTCTGGATTCCCCGCCACAATGCGCAGAAAATTTGTTGTTAGCAGGCCATGGTTGAGGAAGACCTCGTGCGTACGACGCCATGATTCTAGAGAAATTATGGACAGCCTAGGTGCAACCTTTACTACTTCATCGATGTGCTTTTGCTCCAATTGCAAATCGCTGTCGGTAAAATTTTCTGTTGTTGTTGCCGTTGTAGCCTTTTGTGATGCAGTGAATTTAAAGTAAATTAAATTGATCAATCAGAAAGTTTATGTATTTTCATTACCTTTCGGGTTTTACATAGTAGTTTGCCACTTCTATGCGCTTTTAATAAGACATTTTTGAACATTTCTCAAACAGAAATAGGAATTAACCTTTTCCCTTGCAGTGACAGCTGTTAGCAATCTGAAAACAGCTGTTAGTCTACTATCAAAATTAGGGTAGCCAAGGTTCCTGGAATATGCCGAATATATACATATGCACGACATATTCACATATTAATATGATTGTACATACATAAATATAGAACTATTTTATTATTATTAACTATTAGATTTACTGATTATCTTAAAGCCCAACCATAATCAACTTTTGTTAGCTTCAGCTGGCTGAGGCATGGGTACGATTTCAGGCAAATCATACGAATTAGCCATAATGTCCACATGTGCACATGCTAAACTTTTATTTTCTTTCAATTTGTTTTCTTTGAGCCCAGTGCGACCACCATACGGAAATATGTATCTGATTAGTCTGTAAAAAGAACCGTTATTTTACCATGTTTGCAAGAAGTCATTTATATCGAATACAAATAATCGAGGCCTGGCAATATTGCATCGAACATCCGCTGTAATAAAATGAGATGTGCAATTTTTGTATTCGAAATTCGAATATTGTTTCAGAAGCGCAGAGCACAGAATAAGCGCAATTCTATGACTGGAATGCTGGAGGAAGCACTCCGTGTCGACCGCGATTTCAAAATAGTTCGTTTCATTTTCGCTTCCGCTCTCATTTACGTTCGTTGCGCAATTTTCGTGCTATAAAAGAAATAATATAAAATCATAATGGAATCCAAGAGAAGACGTACAGCCCGTACAGCCGGTGAGGGATTAGAAACCCAGTCTCTTGCAGCTGTTGTGCAAAAAGGGTCTCTAAAATCGAGTGACGAATTTTTGGCCGGCCACGTCAAGCTAAACGTGGGTGGGCGCTTCTTCTGCACCACAATCGATACATTAACCAAAGTAGACGAGACAATGTTAAGCGCCATGTTTAGCGGTCGCATGGAATTACCAGTGGACGCAGAGGGTAAGGAAATCATCCATTGCTATAAAGCGTACATGGTACAATCGACTCATTTCAGGCAGGGTCTTTATTGACCGCTCTGGCAAGCACTTTGATACGATTCTCAACTACCTAAGGGACGGCGACGTACCATTGCCAACATCGAACTTGGAAATCAGTGAATTGCTCGCCGAAGCGAGATACTACTGCATTGCAAGCTTGGTAGCCGTTTGTGAAGAACATGGGCTGAATATATCCAAATCGCATGTACTACTACTATCTTCAGCCAAGGAGTGGGATCGATTGCTTAAAATTTCATCAAAACCGATTGTGCGATTGATGGTGTTTCCAGAATCAGATGCTGAAGTCTCTAGCCATACAAAGCTCTTCAATCGATATGCGTTGGAATGGAATGAACATTTTTCTTTTGTTTATGATACTATTACTATCAAAGAGAGTATAAGGAGAAGAGGTAACAACCCGTTCCAGTGCTAAAAATGCGTGACTTTAGTACAGAAAAACTAGTAGAAAACTGACTCATTCTACCCAGAAACCTGCTCATTTTTCTCGAGCGATTCCGGCCATTATGTTGCCGCTTGTGTGGCGGATATTGAGTAAATTCAAGAAGCGGTTTGTTCGGCGCAGGATAGATTGAGTTTCTTTCGCATTCCGCATGCAGTCGAATTCGACAGTATCGCTGCTGATGTCAAGCAGAACAGGCCAAAGTGTGGATGTTCTGCTTGTTCTCATGTATGTTCCAACACGTGGCAAAAACCGGTTTTGGGAAATTGGTTTGCTGCGAGTGCCGTACATTTCTCAATTTCTTGATTCTTTGCCGCCTTGTCGAATTTTCGTTTTGCCGACTGCAAACTGACAAATGGCAATTTCCTATTAGACAAATAATATGTTTGCTTGTCTTTAAATTTTATCAAATTAAGCGCAGTGCATTTTTCAAAAATTTGTCTTTATTTAATATATTTTCATCTATTTTATTTGAATTGATATACATATCTTGGTAAAGCACTTTTCTCAGATTTTGCAGATACTTTTCGTCAAATATTTTTTAAGGTCATATTTTTTTAAAGAGCACATTAAATATACATTAATTAATCACATTTATCCAATATACATACTTACATCCCTTTCAACACTTATTTCTGTCCTTAAGCAGCACACCCGACGACAGCATTATTTGAGCTGTCCGTCCGTTTGTTTACATTTTTTATACACACTTGCCTGGGATGCTGTTTTGATGTGTGTGTGTGTTGCCTGCAAATTTTTCGCCTTTTTGAACGCATTCTACCTATTAAGTATTTTTTATGTCGCGACCACTGCGGACGGCTAGGCGTGCAGGTGTTTGGCGCGGTTGTCTATGATAAGAGGTCGGTTGCAGATTTTGTAATAAAGGAACGTCATTATGTTGTGGAAAAAACTGGCCTTTGTGATATTTAAGAAGCATTTTACAAAATAAATAAATTCGAAATTGAGGGAGGCTTTTATGAGGGAACGTACTTTTTCAATATGCAACCAATTTAGCAATTTTAACACAAAGCAAAAATTCTGAGGCCAATGTCGACAAAATCACTTGCTCACTCACTCATTAAAATGACGTCGCAATAATGTTCAACAAATTTATTTGTAATTCATCGGGATAATTCTATTTTATGGTATAAACTAACTATTTTGTGTGTATTTATGATCAAATCGATGAGGCTGGTAAAAACTGAAAATTCAGTTTGTTGCAATTGCATTTCTTTCTATTTTCGAAAATTTTTAATGCTGGTCCTGTAATATCAAATTAAGATCAAAAGCAAACATTGTTCAGTGCAATTTTTCAAGTTTACAATGCTTATAAATGTTCAGTTGCACGAATTTCCGTAGGAGCATAGAATGTCGACATTACCACCACAAAAACGAAACTACGTCCGTTGAATCGGTGAAAAGAGGCACGCTACATTCCACTTTTTTCCTTCAATTCAGCGACATACAGAAAGAAAACCGCTTAAAAATTATTGCGACGTCATTTTAATGGGTGAGTGAGCAAGTGATTTTGTCGACATTGGCCTCAGAATTTTTGCTTTGTGTTAAAATTGCTAAATTGGTTGCATATTGAAAAAGTACGTTCCCTCATAAAAGCCTCCCTCAATTTCGAATTTATTTATTTTGTAAAATGCTTCTTAAATATCACAAAGGCCAGTTTTTTCCACAACATAATGACGTTCCTTTATTACAAAATCTGCAACCGACCTCTTATCATAGACAACCGCGCCAAACACCTGCACGCCTAGCCGTCCGCAGCAGTGTTGCCAGAGATCTAGCTGCAAAAATCCCATTCACTTATGCAAAACGCCCTCTTTATCCCATTCAAAAAATCAAAAGTCCCGGGAAAAAATCCCATTCACAAATATTAATTAAAAAAACGTATTTTTCGATGATAATTCATAAATATGTATATATATTTTTTTTAAAGAAACATGAAGAGCAAAAAAAATTATGATGTTTTAAGCACAACGCTAAAGATTACCTTTATATTCAGTGCTAATAATAAAATATTTACAGTTATTAACCCTAGAATACTTAGCTTTTTTTGTACCTTTAATACTAACGTTCGCCTGTCAGGCCTCAATAGGGCGTGTATCTCAGCCGTGCGAGAGCACTATGCGATGTGCGTCTGCCAACATGCCAACAACCTTGCATAGCGCCAAACTGAGTTAGCATGAAAGATTTCTTTTATCGGTAAAAACGTTCGTGAAATATCGCAAAAAAACGAAAGCGTTGGGCCTCAACAGCGAACCTTAGTATTCTATGGTTAATAAATAAACTAAAAATAAACAAAAGAAGTGTCAAAGATAGGTATGGGCTAAAAAGTCCCATTTTTAGACTCAAAATCCCGCGCGCCCTTTAAAGGTAAAAAAATCCCGAAATATGGGCGAAATCCCTGGTTCTGGTAACACTGGTCCGCAGTGGTCGCGACATAAAAAATACTTACTAGGTAGAATGCGTTCAAAAAGGCGAAAAATTTGCAGGCAACACACACACACATCAAAACAGCATCCCAGGCAAGTGTGTATAAAAAATGTAAACAAACGGACGGACAGCTCAAATAATGCTGTCGTCGGGTGTGCTGCTTAAGGACAGAAATAAGTGTTGAAAGGGATGTAAGTATGTATATTGGATAAATGTGATAAATTAATGTATATTTAATGTGCTCTTTAAAAAAATATTTGACGAAAAGTATCTGCAAAATCTGAGAAAAGTGCTTTACCAAGATATGTATATCAATGCAAATAAAATAGATGAAAATATATTAAATAAAGACAAATTTTTGAAAAATGCACTGCGCTTAATTTGATAAAATTTAAAGACAAGCAAACATATTATTTGTCTAATAGGAAATTGCCATTTGTCAGTTTGCAGTCGGCAAAACGAAAATTCGACAAGGCGGCAAAGAATCAAGAAATTGAGAAATGTACGGCACTCGCAGCAAACCAATTTCCCAAAACCGGTTTTTGCCACGTGTTGGAACATACATGAGAACAAGCAGAACATCCACACTTTGGCCTGTTCTGCTTGACATCAGCAGCGATACTGTCGAATTCGACTGCATGCGGAATGCGAAAGAAACTCAATCTATCCTGCGCCGAACAAACCGCTTCTTGAATTTACTCAATATCCGCCACACAAGCGGCAACATAATGGCCGGAATCGCTCGAGAAAAATGAGCAGGTTTCTGGGTAGAATGAGTCAGTTTTCTACTAGTTTTTCTGTACTAAAGTCACGCATTTTTAGCACTGGAACGGGTTGTTACCTCTTCTCCTTATACTCTCTTTGATTACTATTACAGCTATCAAACGCTTAGAGTGGAAGTTTTATAAGTCAGGAAAACAATTTCGGACAATCAGATGTGAAGATTTCGGACATGATTGTACGTTCTTCGAGGGGCGTATTTATGAGGCCCTATTACAAACAATACGTTCTTTCAAGAAAGGAAATGATTAGACATATGATCTCCTTATTGGTGGAGCGCGATAAGCTCACTCCCAGCACAAGTCCTTTCTCATAATTGCATTAGAATGTCACACAAAGCACACACAGGTTTAATTTATGCCAATGAATTACAATTATTTAAATAAAACGTTTAATTGATAAACGCGCTTTGTGCATTTTGTTTTAGTTTACGTAACAAATAGATTGCGAAACCGTTAGTTCAAACCTGATTTGTAAAAACGATCACATTACCACCGTTGTACTGCGGAATTCATAATCAATAATAAATGAGAGTTAAAGGATTCAAAGTTTTGAAGAAATTGATTTTATGTTAAAATTTTGCTAGAAACCTCGTCTCCAGCGGCAATGAATTTATCATCTCTCACACTTTCCATTTGCTATTATGGTTTTTTTAGGCTTCCGTTCCCCTAAAGGGAAAAACGATAACTCTTGTAAGGTCACTTTTGTTTTCAGAGGTGTGTATATAAAAAGACCTATTTTCAATGTACACCTGAAATTTGACATGATGTTAGGCCTTCATAACGTCGAAGTATTTTCGTTATAAAAAGCTAAGAAATATTCTTTTAAATTTTTAAAGGTGTTTGAGTCGGACCCAAAAAATATTTTCATACCGCTACGTGTTATCGATAGATTGGGCTACGTCCATGGATTCCAAAGATATTTTTTAAAATTTTAGGTAAGGTAAGTAATATGAGAAAAAATGACCTGCCAAAAAAAAAAATTTTCCATAGTCCATATCAGTTAGTGCTCTTGCTGATTGGAAAAGATAATATGCAGGAACAGGGTAGGAAATCCCCGTACTTTCGTACTGTTTTGGGTACATTTTTATTATTTTGGTACGCGTTTTATATCCCAGAGTACGTTTTATTTTTGGGTACGCTTTTCATTTTTCAGGGTACGTTGAGATATCAACACTGTGGGGCGAATGCCAGGAGCAAACGAATCTTGTAAAATGAGCACGCGAACAACGAGACATAAGCAGCTAGTGAGGAATACGAAGTGGCGGGTACGAAAAATTTTTTGGTACCTTCGTACTCGATTTGCCATACAAAACTCCATAGAAAATATGATACAAGAGTACGAAAATTTTAGTACCCGTACTGTTATTGTTTACATTTCAGAATGAGTCAAATATCATTTTTATATGAAAATGAACGATTTTTGTGGAATTTGAAATGAATTTATTTGCATTTAGATGAATAAAACTAATAAAACTGCATAAAGTGTTGCAGATGTCAACTTCTGCCCTTGCATTTCCATCAAATTAAAACCAAAAAGAATTTCAAAGTTATATTTTTATTGATAAAAATATTAAATACACATATCTTTAGTTATGCATTTGTAGTGACCACATTTGACATTAAAAATAAGCAGAAAACTGTGCATGACATTACTTAAATAACAAATTATATGCGCTTGAAAAAATTGCGCCAAAAAGAGCACAACTTTGCATTAATATTTACTGCATATTGCAGAATTTTCACATAAAATAAAAGGCACACGCATAAAATATAGGTATATAACTTCACTTCCCCGGAATTTCATCGCATGACACTTTCGGATTGTTTAATTATTTGGAAACGTACCATTTCGTACCAGATAGAAAAATTTTTCGCGCGGCACGAGATTTTGTTCAACGACTGCATGAAACATTAGTTGTTTCTGTTTAGCATATGAATAGTCATGCCTCCAAACATCTTATCTCTTTTTCTCTCACGTGAACATGGTATCCATTTACATTTTTGACAAATTCCAGCTTCTGGAAGGGCTGCAATACAATAGGGGTATTCCCGATCCGGTGCAATTGGTCATGCAAAAGAGCGAATGCAAAATATTTTTCCACTTTTTGCATACACAACAACAAAACACACTGGTTTGCTTTTGCATTAAAGTCACAATTTTCCTAGACCAGAACCCATTGCGTTTAGTGGAAAATATTTGATGCAAAATATGAGCATAGTTGCCAGCTTGAAAAGTCCCACTTATCGGTGACCTAAGTTGCCAATAACGAGTATTAACAGCGACCAGCTGATCATTTTGATTTTTATTTCACTTTTTATTTACAAAAATGGTGTCTTTAATATTTATGGGTGATTTCATTTGCTGCATTTTCAAATAAGGAGTCGCAAAATTGTTGTTTTTCGCTGTTTCGTGTCATTTTATTAAACTCTCAAGTAAAACAGCTGTTTGACAAAAGCATTGCAATGGATTTCGCAAATCGGTCGTTCCCGATTATAAAAATGCAAAAGGAAAATTTTGCTTTTGCTTTTGCATTCGCTCCGGATCGGGAATACCCCTAATGTACTAGCACCAAAGAAGAATGACAGTGCAGGGTTGTATTGAGGGGGAAAAACCTGTGGTAGTAACTTAAACATGAATAATGGCCAGAAAATTGTATTATTAATAAATTAAATAAATTAGATCATTGACAATGTTTGAAAGTGTTGTAATTTTGTGCTAGTTTCGTGTAGGTTATAAGAAGTAAGGGAAAATTTTTATGGTTTTTATGCTCAGGGACCCTTTTTTTTTTTTGCTCATCAAACCGAAGTAGATAAACAAAATTTTATTCTCAAGGGGTACGAAATTTATGGAAAAGGTACGTTTTGTTTTAAAATGGGGTACGTTTTTATTTTGGCCCAGTCCAACTCTGTGCAGGAAGCTGTAAAAAGAACCGTTATTTTACCATGTTTTGCATGAAATCATTTATATCGAATACAAATAATTGAAGCCTGGCAATATTACATCGACCATCCGCTGTAATAGCGCAAAGCACAGAATAAACACAATTCTATGACTGGAATGCTGGAGGACCGCGATTTCAAAATTGTTCGTTTAATTTTTGCTTCCGCTCTCATTTCATTTTGTTGCGCAATTTTCGTGCTAAGAAGAAATATAACATCAAAATGGAATTCAAGAGAAGGCGTACAGCCGGTGAGGGAATAGTAACCCAGTCTCTTGCTGCTGTTGTGCAAAAAGGGTCTCCAAAATCGAGCGACGAATTTTTGGCCGGCCACGTCAAGCTAAACGTGGGTGGGCGCTTCTTCTGCACCACAATCGAAACATTAACCAAGATAGACGATACAATGTTGAGCGCCATGTTTAGCGGTCGCATGGAATTACCAGTGGACGCAGAGGGTAAGGAAATCATCCATTGCTATAAAGCGTACATGGTACAATCGACTCATTTCAGGCAGGGTCTTTATTGACCGCTCTGGCAAGCACTTTGATACGATTCTCAACTACCTAAGGGACGATGACGTACCACTGCCAACATCGAAATTGGAAATCAGTGAACTGCTCGCCGAAGCGAGATACTACTGCATTGCAAGCTTGGTAGCCGTTTGCGAGGAACACTTAAATGAGCTAAAAAAATCTCTGGATATACCCAAAGCTCGTCTAGTACTGCTATCTTCAGCCAGGGAGTGGGATCGATTGCTTAGAACTTCATCAAAACCGATTGTGCGATTGATAGTATGTCCAAATTCAGATGCTAAAATCTCTAGCAATACGAATCTGTTCAATCGATACACTTTGGAATGGAGTGAACATTTTCTATTCGTTTATGATGCTATTACAGCAATAAAGCGGTTAGAGTGGAGGTTTTATACGTCAGGGAGACACTTTCTGAAAGTCAACTGTTACGATTGTTACGGAAAGGGTTATACGTTCTCCGAGGAACTCGTTTATCAGGGCCTATTGAAAACAATACGTTCTTTCAAGAAACGAAGTTATTAGACATTGGTTGAGCGCGATAAGCTCACTCCCAGCACAAGTCCTTTCTCATAATGGCATTAAAAAGCCACACAAATCACACGGGGTTTATTTGTGCGTTTGCATTTATATTATTTAAATAAAACGTTAAATTGCTAAACGCGCCTCGTGTATTTTGTTCTAATTTACGCTACAACTAGATTGCGAAACTGTTAGTTCAAACCCGATTTGAAAAAACAATCGCATTTTATTTGCCACAATTCAAATCGCACACAGGAAGCTTTAAAAAGAACCGCATTGTATTGTCAAAGAAATTTAATGTTATTCAATTTCTTTGGTATGGCAATAAGTCATATCGAATACAAATATTTGAGGCCTGGCAGCATTGCCACAGACTACTAAAAGACGTCAGACTGTCCGTCCAGGGAACAAAAATTTCCATTTTTTTGAAACCTCCCTCCCACAGATAGCATAGGTGTGATTCGCAGTCAATGTTGCCAGATTTTTTTAAAAAAAAAACAATTCCTAAAAGAAAAACTGTATTTTCAACCAAAAAACTGTAAACTTCAAAACCGAAAAGATTTGTGTGAAAATACAGTTTTTTTAAATTTTATTAAACAAAAGTAACACAAAACAATTCACTTTAAATAAAATAACAAGCTTAAATACGAAAGTACTACAATTTTAATCGCATTTTCATTTTGTTTTAAAGACATTTTAATTTATTCTTTCAAATCTGAAATTTAAAAAATACTGTAATTTGTACTAGGAGGTAATTTTAAAAACTGTGAGCTTGTCTAAAAAACTGTAATTTACAGTTAAAACTGTGAATATGGCAATATTGTTCGCAATGCATTTTGTTTTTGTAATTCCTTACAGTGTTGCATTCAAACAAATTCCTTTGTTTACATTTCGGACCAACAGCTGTCAAACATCAAAAATTTTTTCGCAGTGGGTTGGGATTTCGATACAGCGGATAGCGAGCGCTCTTATCGCCAGCTGTCAAAACCTCTCTACACCTCCTTATTGGTGAACGGTTGCATTTTTCCGTAAGAAAAGTGCCAAATATCAATGTTGATATTTTTGGTACGACGACCCTGTTTTTGTACATTTTGGGATAGCATGTAAATAAACAAATTTGATGTGTAATATAATTAATAAATACGAAATAAATGTGCATACGTTCTCTGCCTACTTGTCAAAAACTCTTTTAAACAAATGTACATGACATTTTTATTTTTGAATAGGCAAATAATTTTTGAAGCACCCTAAAAATTAATAGAATATGTATCATCTTAATTGCTATGAAATTAATAATATATACGGCTAAGCAAGCATTTGCTTCTAATTATTATAATTATTATTACCGATATCAGAAAAGCCGATTAACTGGCTACCCGTAACCAAATATAGAATAGCTCTTATCTTATTTTTGTGATTGGATTGGTGTTATTTTAGCGCTAGTATGCGAGTTGGATATCTGGTTTATCTGTGCATTATATCGAACAGCCGCTGTAATAAAATGCGAAATGCAAGATTTTGCAACACGAAATAGTTCGAGGCAATTATTTTGTTTGATTCATTTTGTTAATTAGAATTTTGCGTGTAAGTTACATATATGAGAATTATAAAATTGTGAAGAAAACGATCACTTACGAGAAATAATGAAACAGAGAAAAGTGCTTGTAGCATAAATAGCGAATGGAAAGTTTCTCATCAAACACCGGCAATCACATCACAACACAAAATCTAAATAAAAGTACAATCCTTGTTAACTTGTTAATAAGTGTGCTTGAGTAATAAATCAAGGTAGTAAGCATATTTGTGAGTGCTTGTTAGCTTATTCCCAAGGTTTGTTTCAAAGAGGAGAACTGCAGGAGTGCAAGTGTTTTTAGCTGGTTTTGCTGAATAACCATTTCATTGCGATCACCAACGATAAAAAATAAGTCCGCATTTGATAGTATGGCTTCTTTCGTTCCCTTTGTTAAAGTTATATGAGTTTTTCTGATTGAGGAAATATACAATTTTAATATTTTCTACATAGAGCAACGTTTTAATATCTGAACAAGCACCCAAAGATCTTAGACCAGGGGTAGCCAACCCAAATCTATCGCGGGCCGCATATATGGAAAATGTTCGGAAATGGCCGGAAGATTGGCCTGAAAAAGTATTCATGGTTGGCCGTGAGTCGGCCACTCCTCTCTTAGACCCACACATAAAGTGAACAAATCGCTCAATAATCTCAATTTGTAATTTGTTTAACTTCTACTTTTTAAACGACGTCAAAGAAACTGGCATTAAAATGTATTTCATAAACTGTTTCGAGACTGGGAACAATTACATCTTATCTTAGCAATTGCTGAATTCATATCAACAAAATAATTGTATGGTTTTAAAACGATTAGTATATAAAGTTCATACCTACAGTTACTTCCACAACTGTTCATAAAAACGTGGAATTCAACATTTTTTTCTATAACAATTATATCAAACATAAATTTGTAATTTTTTTTACATGAATACTTCAGGCAATGCTTATTAATTTAAGAAAGTGAATCAATCTTAACAAAATATTCTTTTAATTTTATTTGTAAATAAAAATTCAATTTGGCTTTTTATGAAATTTCTTTGATTTTGAAAATTCTTTCGATTTTGCGAATGACTCCTACCTTGCTCCCTTGGAAGCTTCCCCAAATTATTAAGGAGCTTCCTCCGACTTTAAGCATCTTTTGGATATTTCGACATGTGAAGCCCACTTGTGTGTCATACCACGACCAAACACGTCCGTCAGATCCTACACGATTAGTTTTCGATTGGTAGAACCATGTCACTTGCCTCCATTGCTCTGGTGTCCCTTTGGCATACCCTTTTACGAAATTCAAGGAATTTTGATTTTTTGTTTTTGATTTCATACCGCTCTCCTCGAGGCATCTGCGGACTGTTTGGTTGGACACTTCAATTTACAGGACCTCTTTTATCTCCTTTCTGGCCTTGGTGGCGTTCGCAACAGCTTCTATGATTATAAGACGTCTCGAGAATCTTTTGATATGGGGGAGAGTTTCGGTTGCCGCCCACCTTTGTCTTTGGGGATGGCTTCATCCATCCCATGTCGCACTTTTGAAATGAAGCTAATAGAAACATACAATTTCTATGCAATTTCACGCACCGACATGCCTTCCAAAATCCTTTTTTCGACAGTTTTATTCGATTTTATTTGAAACCACTTTCGGCACCGTTCTTGGTATGAATATAAATTCAATTGAAGTTTAATATTGGAAATAATCAAATAATATTTACCTTAAGATTCAGGAAAAATCAATTTTTCAATAGTAGTTTCGATATGTTTTGTATTACTGCTCTCTACCACATTAAAAGCTTAAATTGTGGAAAGGAAACTATATTTATTACAGTTCTATGAGAAATGATTTCGCCGAACTGTTGCGATGTATCCTTTTCTAACACACCAATCCATAAAAAGAAATAATAATAAAAAAAATTCATATTGCACAATGAGACCAAAAATTATAATATTGCCAAAAATAATTTTTTATGAACAGGTTGTGGAAGTCACTGTATTTCGCAGATATGTGTAATCTGACAGATTTTAGTTGCCTGTTAAACCATGATAACTTTTATATTAAAATGATCAGGTCCTGATTATTGGTAACTTTTTATATTCATGATAGCTACTAATCAAACTCTAAACTGTAAAGTGCTTCGGTCGCACGTTACCTTCTTATCTCTTCGGTTTGATTTGTTCTGATAACGAGATGTCTGAGTGAACGATAACAATTGTGTACTAGTTCGACTACTAGCACGCTCTTAAGTTGTGCATTTTGCAGTAACTGAAATAAAGCGAGAATATAGCAAGTGCTGTGAAAGTAAACCATTTCTCAATTGCTTACCTACAGTTGCCGCATCAATATGACCGTTCTACGTTGGGGCATTGCGTCTGCGGGTAAAATCAGCCATGACTTCTGTGTAGGCCTGAGCACTCTGCCCTTCGACGAACACAAAATAACAGCAGTCGGAGCGCGTCAGAAGGATCGTGCTGAGGAGTTCGCCAAGAAGCATGAAATACCCAAAGCATTTGGCAGTTATGTCGAACTGGCTGAGTGTACAGATGTGGGCAAGTGTCAGAGAGAGAGAGATGCAATCAAGCTGCAGTCATAAATTTAATTTTATCTTATTTTTGTACTACACAGATATCGTCTACATTGGCGTCTTGAATCCGCAGCATTTTGAAATAGCCATGCTCATGCTGGAGCATGGCAAGCATGTGCTGTGCGAGAAACCACTTTGCATGAATAGCAAACAAGCCAAGAAGCTCATTCAGTATGCCGAAGTTAAGAAACTCTTTCTGATGGAAGCGGTTTGGTCGCGCTTTTTCCCGGCGTATCAGTATTTGCGCAAGCAAATCGACTCCGGCGTTCTGGGTGAAATTCAGCAAGTCGAGGTCGAGTTCGGTTTCCCGCTTAATGAAGTTGATCGCATGCAGTACGTTTGTTGTTGTACGAATACAAAAATGCGTTCCATTTTAAAGTTACTATATTTGTTTAGGAAAAAAGATTTGGGTGGTGGCACTGTGCTGGATTTGGGCATTTACACAATTCAGTGCTCGCAATGGGCATTCCAAGAGCCACCGCTAAAAATTGTTGCCAACGGTGAGCTGAATGCGGAGGGAGTGGACGTCGCTATGAAAGCAGAGTTGCATTACTCCGGCGGGCGCAAGTCAAAGATAAGCTGCAGCGCCAAGCAGGAGTTGAACAATAAGGCCATAATAACAGGCACAAAGGGCCAGATAACTGTACGTGTTTTGTAGCATAACTTATTTATAAAAAAAAACTATATTTCATGGACATATTTTAGCTTGTAAATTTCTGGTGTCCCACCAAAATAATTGACATCGACGGCAAAGAACGGGAGTGGGTGCTGCCAAAAGGCAAATATGCCACCAATTTTCCGAACTCCGAGGGACTACGCTACGAGGCCGAAGCAGTTCGCCAGAGCATACTCGAGGGCAAGCTCCAAAATGACAATGTGAGTCACAACGACAGTTTGCTCTTTGCCCAAATTGAGGATGAGCTCAGGAAGCAAGTAGGCGTAATCTTTGACGTTGATGAGGTGTGAGCAGTTGCAGGAAATATAAGTTCAATTTTAATATGAAATTGTTACGTATTGGCGTTGCCTTTGCTTTAGTTTAGTTTAGTTTTATAAACAGTTTGTCTGTATTGCACTTACATTTTATTAAATGGAATTCGTAAACTAAATTTTGTAATCAGTATAAACCAATGGAAAACACTACAAATGTGCTTGTAACTTGAAGATTTTCCTTGCTGATAAAGTGCGGCTTTTAAGCTTGAAAAAAGGAACTTCGTAGATTGCATTGCAGTAACAAGCGTGTCTCTGCCATCGTAAGATGCCTACGCTGAAATGGGGTATTGCTGCCGCTGGACGCATCACGCACGATTTCATCATAGTACTGAACACAATCGAGGCTGGCCAGCATGCTTTTACCAGTGGGACGACACATCCAAGAGGCGACTGCATACGAAATTTCAATGCTGCACGAGCTTAACTTCCAAAGCTAATCGAGATCAAAAATTTTGTTTGTATGGGGGTTGCCACGCCTCCTTATCCTACGCCCATAAAATTTTACCAGTGGGACGACACTTCCAAGAGGCGACTGCATACGAAATTTCAATGCTGCACGAGCTTAACTTCCAAAGCTAATCGAGATCAAAAATTTTGTTTGTATGGGGGGTGCCACGCCCCCTTATCCTACGCCCATAAAATTTTACCAGTGGGACGACACTTCCAAGAGGCGACTGCATACGAAATTTCAATGCTGCACGACCTTTAGTTCCAAAGCTAATCGAGATCAAAAACTTTGTTTGTATGGGGGGTGCCACACCGCCTTATCCAGTACCCCCCTTATTTTCTCAGTAGAAGGATATGGATATGTAGTAAGTTCCTACCGAGTTTCATTGATGTGTGATGTGTAGTTCTAAAGTTATACACAAATCTGGAGTTGATAAAAAAAGTGCCACGCCCCTTATCCTACGCCCATAAAATTTATTGATTCATTTACATATTGGGCTCGTGTTTAGGCATGTATGCAAAGTTTCAGATCTCTAAGTAGTCGGGAAGTGGGTGAAAAATTTATTACTAGATTTGACGACATACCGCGGACAGAAAGTGAAGTTAATATAAAGCTTATAATATAATAAAAATAAGTCCGCATTTGATAGTATGGCTTCTTTCGTTCCCTTTGTTAAAGTTATATGAGTTTTTCTGATTGAGGAAATATACAATTTAAATATTTTCTACATAGAGCAACGTTTTAATAACTGAACAAGCACCCAAAGATCTTAGACCAGAGGTAGCCAACCCAAATCTATCGCGGCCGCATATATGGAAAATGGCCGGAAGATTGGCCTGAAAAAGTATTCATGGTTGGCCGTGGGTCGGCCACTCCTCTCTTAGACCCACACATAAAGTGAACAAATCGCTCAATAATCTCAATTTGTAATTTGTTTAACTTCTACTTTTTAAACGACGTCAAAGAAACTGGCATTAAAATGTATTTCATAAACTGTTTCGAGACTGGGAAGAATTACATCTTATCTTAGCAATTGCTGAATTCATATCAACAAAATAATTGTATGGTTTTAAAACAATTAGTATATAAAGATCATACCTACATATTTCGCAGATATGTGTAATCTGACAGATTTGAGTTGCCTGTTAAACTATGATAACTTTTATATTAAAATGATCAGGTCCTGATTATTGGTAACTTTTAATATTCCTGGTAGCTACTAATCAAACTCTCAACTGTAAAGTGCTTCGGTCGCACGTAACCTTCTTCTCTCTTCGGTTTGATTTGTTCTGATAACGCGATGTCTGAGTGAACGATAATAATTGTGTACTACTTCGACTACTAGCACGGTCTTAAATTGTGCATTTTGCAGTACCTGAAATAAAGCTACCTGGCTACCCGTAACCAAATATAAAATGACTCATCTTATTTTTGTGATTGGAGTTGCATGTTAAACTATGATAACTTTTATATTAAAACAAGTAAGGAAGTATCAGTCGGGTTTCACCGACAGAGTCATACCCTACACCATGTTCCCAAGTAGGGTGATAATTCACTGAAGTTGTGGGTGCATTTGATTTACAACCCACGTAGTGGGCGGACCACGCCCATTTTTGGCAGACTACAAGATGTACCTAATAGGACAATATATGCCAAATATTGATGCTCTGATAGGTGTACAACAGATGTTATCGGCATATTTATTTTACTGCCCCCATGGTGGGCGGACCACGCCCATTTCTGGAGAATTAAAAGATATTCCTACCAGGAACAAAGTAACTAAATCTGGACGCTCTGGTGTATATATTATGGAAGTTAAGAGGATTTTTCGTTTATCGCCTATATAGTGGGCCGACCACGCCCATTTTCTTGTATGGCATCTAAAACCTATATATCAACTTGGGAACCGAATTTCATTCATTTATATTCGTAACTAGTCAATTGGGAGCCATTTTACCGGAAAAATTTTTCCGCCTATATAGTGGGCGGACCACACCCATTTTTCCGTATAACATAGATGACCGCCCCTTTAACTTTAATACCAAGTATTATTCTTTTCAATGAGTAATTAGGCAAATTACACCGATTTGATCGCAAAAAACCCGAGGTAGTGGGACTTACAGGCCCATTGTAGGCGTGTCCTTTAACCGATTTGACTAATTTTAACACTTTAACTTAACCCGAGGTTCACTGTGACTGTGTACCAATTTTGGTCCAAATCGGACAACTCCTTCTTTCTATTTTATCCGAACACGCAGACAGACAGACAGACAGACGGACAGACAGACGGACAGACGGACAGACGGACAACCGGAAATCAAGACAGAAAGTGATTCTAAGCATTTCTATATACTTATGTCTATACCTAGGAAGGCTCCTTTAATGCGTTACAATTTTCGCACAAAGTTATTATACCCTATTACCATAGGTGTAGGGTATAATGATCAGGTCCTGATTATTGGTACCTTTTAATATTCATGGTAGCTACTAATCAAACTCTCAACTGTAAAGTGCTTCGGTCGCACGTAACCTTCTTCTCTCTTCGGTTTGATTTGTTCTGATAACGCGATGTCTGAGTGAACGATAATAATTGTGTACTACTTCGACTACTAGCACGGTCTTAAATTGTGCATTTTGCAGTACCTGAAATAAAGCTACCTGGCTACCCGTAACCAAATATAAAATGACTCATCTTATTTTTGTGATTGGAGTTGCATGTTAAACTATGATAACTTTTATATTAAAATGATCAGGTCCTGATTATTGGTACTTTTTAATATTCATGGTAGCTACTAATCAAACTCTCAACTGTAAAGTGCTTCGGTCGCACGTAACCTTCTTATCTCTTCGGTTTGATTTGTTCTGATAACGCGATGTCTGAGTGAACGATAACAATTGTTTACTAGTTCGACTACTAACTAGATTTGTAACTGAACAGTAACTGAAATATAAAGCTGTGAAAGTAAACCATTTCTCAATTGCTTACCTACAGTTGCCGCATCAATATGACCGTTCTACGTTGGGGCATTGCGTCTGCGGGTAAAATCAGCCATGACTTCTGTGTAGGCCTGAGCACTCTGCCCTTCGACGAACACAAAATAACAGCAGTCGGAGCGCGTCAGAAGGATCGTGCTGAGGAGTTCGCCAAGAAGCATGAAATACCCAAAGCATTTGGCAGTTATGTCGAACTGGCTGAGTGTACAGATGTGGGCAAGTGTCAGAGAGAGAGAGATGCAATCAAGCTGCAGTCATAAATTTAATTTTATCTTATTTTTGTACTACACAGATATCGTCTACATTGGCGTCTTGAATCCGCAGCATTTTGAAATAGCCATGCTCATGCTGGAGCATGGCAAGCATGTGCTGTGCGAGAAACCACTTTGCATGAATAGCAAACAAGCCAAGAAGCTCATTCAGTATGCCGAAGTTAAGAAACTCTTTCTGATGGAAGCGGCTTGGTCGCGCTTTTTCCCGGCGTATCAGTATTTGCGCAAGCAAATCGACTCCGGCGTTCTGGGTGAAATTCAGCAAGTCGAGGTCGAGTTCGGTTTCCCGCTTAATGAAGTTGATCGCATACAGTACGTTTGTTGTTGTACGAATACAAAAATGCGTTCCATTTTAAAGTGACTATATTTGTTTAGGAAAAAAGATTTGGGTGGCGGCACTGTGCTGGATTTGGGTATTTACACAATTCAGTGTTCGCAATGGGTATTCCAAGAGCCACCGCTAAAAATTGTTGCCAACGGTGAGCTGAATGCGGAGGGAGTGGACATCGTTATGAAAGCAGAGTTGCATTACTCCGGCGGACGCAAGTCAAAGATAAGCTGCAGCGCTAAGCAGGAGTTGAAAAATAGGGCCATAATAACAGGCACAAAGGGCCAGATAACTGTACGTGTTTTGTAGCATAACTTATTTATAAAAAACTATATTTCATGCACTCTTCATATTTCAGCTCATAAATTTCTGGTGCCCTACCAAAATAATTGACATCGACGGCAAGGAACGGGAGTGGGTGCTGCCCAAAGGCAAATATGCCACCAATTTTCCGAACTCCGAGGGACTACGCTACGAGGCCGAAGCAGTTCGCCAGAGCATACTCGAGGGCAAGCTCCAAAATGACAATGTGAGTCACAACGACAGTTTGCTCTTTGCCCAAATTGAGGATGAGCTCAGGAAGCAAGTAGGCGTAATCTATGACGTTGATGAGGTGTGAAATAGCAGTTGCAGGAAATATAAGTTCAAATTTAATATGAAATTGTTACGTATTGGCGTTGCCTTTGCTTTAGTTTAGTTTAGTTTAGTTTTATAAACAGTTTGTCTGTATTGCACTTACATTTTATTAAATGGAATTCGTAAACTAAATTTTTTAATCAGTATAAACCAATGGAAAACACTACAAATGTGCTTGTAACTTGAAGATTTTCCTTGCTGATAAAGTGCGGCTTTTAAGCTTGAAAAAAGGAACTTCGTAGATTGCATTGCAGTAACAAGCGTGTCGCTGCCATCGTAAGATGCCTACGCTGAAATGGGGTATTGCTGCCGCTGGACGCATCACGCACGATTTCATCACAGCACTGAACACAATCGAGGCTGGCCAGCATGCGGTGGTGGCTGTTGCCGATGTGGAAGCGAAGCGCGCGCAAAGATTCGCACAGCGACATGGCATACCGAAGTTCTATGACGGCTTCGATGCGCTCTCGCAGGACAGGGAGGTGGCTGTTGTGTATGTGGGCACGCTGAATCCTTACCACTACGCAGTGGTGTGCTTGATGCTGCAGCGCGGCAAGCATGTGCTCTGCGAGAAGCCACTGTGCTTGCGCTACGAACAAGCGGCTGAGCTATATCGACTGGCCAAGACCAAGGGCGTGCTTCTCATGGAGGGTGAGTGGAACGGTATATATAGTTATAGCGAACTTTTGCAAATTGATTTGATGTCGCTTAAAGATTCAAATTACACTAATCAACAAAATAATTAAAATTTTTTATAGCAATCAGTTACACAGAAAATGTACAATATTTAAAGGATAAAATACAAAATATATATTGGAGAAAAAAATTTAAAACTTATTCTAAGATGTCAAGATTGGTGCAGTTCTGAAAAAAAAGTTTTAAGCTTTTTGTGACGAAAAATATGAATTAACATTTTTTATGTTCCTGATTTCATTCTGGCCTTTACTTCATACGCCCATGGTTCTGATTAAAGCTACTGCCATAAGAAGATGTTTTACACCAGGAGTGGCCAACCCTAATGATCTCGCTCCGGGCTCATATATGGAAAATATTCGGAAATGGTTGGAAGATTGGCCTGGAAAATTGCTTAAGGCGGGTTGGCTGGTTGGCCACTCCTGTCTTACACCATCTATCTGAATATAAGTTCTCAATATGCTGCTCTTTTCTTTGAACACGGTGGTGTAAGCTGAAGCCTCTTTCGTTTCCTGTTCTACTGAAATAAGAGAGATTCGTTTTTTCAGGTATGTGGTGTCGCTTCTTCCCGAGCTACCGTCGCTTGAGCGAACAACTTCTGGCCAACTGCATTGGCCAAGTACAACACATACAAGTACAGCATGGCTTCCGAGCGGCGACCATGGAACGCGTGCTCTCACGCGCCTTGGGCGGTTCTATAATGCTGGAAATCGGCGTGTATGCTCTGCAGTTGGGTCAGTTCGTATATGATTGTATGCCGCAGAGCGTGAAATGTAGCGCTCAGTTGAACGCCGAGGGCGTGGATGTGGAATGTGAGCTGATTTTGAGTTATGGAGAAAATCGTAAATTGATGGCGTCCATAAGTGGGCTACGCGATTTGGAGAGCTACGCCAAAATAGTAGGTAGCAATGGAGAAATCAAGGTAAATGCAGGGTGGGTAAAAGTTGAAAGAGAGAGCGGGAAATTGGTCTTGTTAGTCACTTTTAAGACACGTGATGAGGGCCACTTCATTGTGCAAATTAATTAATCAACATTTTTGATTTGTTTGCTTTTTTGCAAATCTACGCTTGCATAAACTTCTGAACTGGGAGAACTATTTATACTTTTCTGTACTATTAATGGAGGATTCCTAAGGGTACTTACAGAGTGCTTGTAGCGCGTTCTCTGTCGGCAAGCTAACGCTTATGGACATGACTCTAAAAGACACATTATACTATAAAGAATTTTGATCTAATTGCTGCAGGAAGAAACACTTTCATATTAAATTTTGTTCAAAAAAGCTCTGATATGAAATTGAAAACAAATCCGAAACAGGTTAGTTAACAATGATTAAAGCAATAGCTGATAACAATTTTAATCTTAAAGTGACTTTATTAAAATCTTAATATTTGAAATGAAGCTAAAATCAAAACTAAAAGCAAGACATAGTATTTTTATTCGATGTCAAATTGAAACCAAAGGTAATAGGAAGATTGCAGTTATCGTTTTTATCAGCTACCTTAGACGAAATTCAGCACCGAACCCTAAGTAAAAGTTGGGCCAAGACAAAAAGGGAAGCCAAAATTAAAGCGGTTTGATTCGATATCCAAGCATGCATCGGGTTGTAGTTGGTTAAAATCCGCCATGCTGTAGAAACTGGACTGCGACTCAAACATTTATACACTATCGACAATTATAAATTTGTTCAAACAGTTCCTCACCTCTTCCCCTACAGCTTCCGAACTACTGGTGCTGCACAACACTCATCACGCCGCAGAACATTACTGAGAATTGGATACTGCCCACTTCAGGTGTGCTACAGGAGGGTTACAACTACACCAACGCTGCTGGCTTGAGTTACCAGGCGGAGGAGGTGCGCCATTGCATTGAGAACGGTTTGCTGGAGTCTTCACTATACACGCACGCGCAGAGCCTGGAACTCATGTGTCTCACAGAAGAGATACATCGCCAAGTCGGCGTCACTTATGATGATCTCTTCGGGCACGAGCTGTAGCGTAGCTATGTTGCGTGGAAAGGAGGCATAACTTTTCGAATAAATTGTCATTTTATTTGAAATTGAACATTTTGGTTCCTGCTTAAACTCTCACATTTGATCCTTTCGTACAATTGATTTAATAATTTGCTACGTTTATAATTAGTTGCCAGTTTTAGCATGTTTTTGACGGTCTTGCATATGTATTGGTTTTCTTTGTTATTATGTTCTAGTCCTAAGACTGGATTGAGTTCTGTTCCGACATTTCCGTGCATCTCTATTTAATCACCATGCAATTAAATTACTCGTTTCGATTTTGAAGTTTACTATTTAAAATTGTTGATATTTTCTTTCGTACAAATATTTTACATATAAAACTTATATCTATATCTATATATGTATATTCATTATAATTTCAATCGGATTTAAATAAACCTTATGTTCAAAAACGGCAAAGTTGTTATTTATTAAATATATATTTATCTATGTAGTAGGCGCGACAGCCAGTAAACGATCTTAGCCCAAGGTTTCTCGCATTAACTTGTATGTGCGCTTTATTTTTAGTACTAGGCAACGGTACCTAAAAATTTATTGCCTAACCGTATCCAAAAGAGATTGAAAAACTTCACCATGGCAAAGAAGACTCTCATAGAATTGCGTATTCGCCGTGATTTTTATTTTGAAAACACATTTCTCTTTTTTCCTACTAATTTGGATCGAACGGGTTTTTAACCTCAGACCCTTGACACCAGGAGACCGAAGGCACATCCATTGAACCACTGCGGTAACTGGGAAAAAACATCGATATTTTTCGATCGAACATGTAGAATTTTTTTTTAACATCCATGTTTCTAACATTGATGTTTTGTTATGTCAATATCCGTAGCAAACAGCTATGAAACGGATTCTTCTCATCTATTGATCAGTGAAAATTTAAAATAAGCCTTGCTTAAAAAAGCCAAATATCTTCTATAAGCCAATCAAATAGTTCAATTAAATTTTTATCAAATATGCTTTTATTAAAATTTTGTTTTATATTTGCAACTTAAGATATATTATATAAATTATATACATAGATGTGCTATTATGCATATACTCAACATATTTTGAAGTTAATAATCATAAGAAATTTAATTAATAATTGATGTTTTTATAATGTAATACAAGTAAAAATTGCAATATTTGCATTTAACAGTTTTTCGATAAATCCTTTAAGCACAAAAAAAGAGGTTGAGTTTTTGCAGTAAACAAACATAATGCGTAATATTTATCAATTAAACATAGTTATTATAATTAAACAAAATCGAGAAAGTAAAAATAACTAATGTGTGCCTATTATGGAGTACCCGCCGGAATTAGGACGAATTAATAGCTATGCTACGAATCCAAAAAAAGATTATATATGTATATGCTGAAATCCGAACGGTCTCAATTTCAGCGTTGCCTTATTTATAATCAAAAGCCTGATTTTCGAATTCTATAATCCTACTTTCATAACATACAGCAATATTCCACATTTCACCTTCTATCGAAATTGAAATCGATAGCAAATTAAGTTAACTACGTACTTCAATCAGTTTTAACCGAAAGTCAAATGTGAACATGGCAGATATGCTACGAATCCTACAACTCGAAGCAAATTCGTAAGAGTGATGAATATGCTTACTGAAAATTTTCAAAATTATTTTATAAAAGATTTCATAATGAGCGAGTAAAACTAGGATAAAATGAGAGCACTTCTTGCTGGAGTGTGACGTGCAACTGAATTGGAGCCCTTAGCATTGCAAGTGCCAGGTCAAAGTATTTCCATATAGTGATAGAGTAGCTCACGAGCCATGTCCCGCAATTCACTTTCACATGAAGCTTGAAAGTGTTTCACTATTCTATGTTCAACCGCACTCCGGCAGAGATAAATATGCTGCCATGGTTCACATTTCGCATTCAATCGAAATCGATTTGAGTACGAATTCATTTTCAGTTGGCATTTATTTCAATTTTAATCGAATTCGAAATGTGGATAATGTCTTTTTAGTATTCTTTGTGATGTAAAACGACAAAAGGCTTATGATAAAAATTTGCTCGCTCCTAATAATAATTACTTAACTCAGCTTAAATCTTTGAAGTTTTGCAGCAGAACTTATTAAAACTTAAAAGCCAAGAAATTACGACAAAGTGCCAGTGTTTAACAATTTTGCTTAAAAGTTAATTTAAAATGCAAAGTAATTAGGCGTGTATATATTTACAGTTAGCATTAGTTTTCACAAACAAACTGCCATGCTTCACATTTCATTTCCGATGGAAGTCGATTGAGACAATTGAACTCACTTATAATTGTTATCAACATAAATTTCGATCGAAAGTGAAATGTGTAAATGAGGCATAATAGTAGAGAAAGCTGACCGTCCAAAACGTCCAACTTCAAAGCATCAGGAATCGTGTGCTGTTTCGTTTTCTTTATTGCTGAGCAAATATGTAATACGTGTTGCACATTAGACTGCATTCACACTAAGTGTGAATTGTTTCCCATTGAAAATTTATAGTCAACTATTTTACAATGAGAAAAAAGAACAACAATCATTTGATTCTTGGTGTGCACGCGGCCTTAGAAACCGATCAGAAGTTTAGCAAGATCGCAAGCCGAATTTAAACCACACCTTCCGGCAAAAAAGAGCGCCGCACAAAGCTGAAGTTGCTTTGCAGTCAGGCTTTGCTAAGTCAATTAAAGTATACAATTATAAAGCGTTGTGCATTTCAACACATTTCTATTTTAATGGCTAAGAATAGAGAGTATAATAAATAGTATATATAATTTACAGTAATTTTAGCATTATGTATGTATCTATTGAAATTCTTGTTGCTTCGGCTGCATTTCTTTTCCTCTTCGTTTTTTCGAGTTTTATGCAAGAAAAAAAAACGAAAAGCTGCCTTGCTTGCAGCCACATTTTATATAAGTAAAGTATTTTCTTACAATTTGTTCCATTTGTTAAAATCTCGTAGTTTTAATTTTTTTGTTTTTAAATGATGCGGAAACTATTTAAAAGCTTATATTAGATCCGTTCCCGTGTTCGAATAACCTCTTAATGAAAGTGCTGCTGAACCCTTTCAACTGAGCATCTCTCTTTGTCAGCAATAACTGAATTTATTTACAAAACTATTTGCTTATCCACAACATGTTTTTAATACGATTTTTTTCAGCAGATTGGCGACACGAATTTGTAAAAAAAATTCTGACGTTGCGGCAACAAAAGTTTTTCGATTTGTAAGAGTATTTGTCTCGTTTGACAATTTTACAGCTTACAGGACGAATAATACGAGAACGGATCTATTATTGCAAGTTTAAATTCCACAAGAACAGTTAAAATCGAACCTAACACAAACAAATAATAAAGAAAATCAAAACATATGGAGGATATGGATATGGCTCAGTCGTTGGCAAGCGTATTGAACGCGTTGGTAGTAGCGGTAGTAGCTGCGACTGTTGTTGCTGTTGGGGTAGGTGACTTTTCGACTGACTCTCTCTCCAGCACGGCCACTATTGGCGTGGGATGCAGTGGCGACGGCAGCTGCTCGTAGGAGAGGCTAATCTTGTGTGTGTCCTCGATGGGCGGCGTATCGATGGAGCTCGTCGATGCCGACAAGCTGCGTACCGGTGGCGCATGCACACTGTTTAGATCGATGTTACAGCTGGCACTCTGGGAGACGGCAACAAGCGCCGCGGTCGTGTTACGATTGTGCTGCAGCAGGTCATTGATTTGTGACAGCCGCGAGGAGCTGGCAATGGGCGTATTCAAGTCGATGAAGCTGCTGCCGGCGGCGCCATCCAAGGAGCCGCAGCTAGGCGCTGCTGTATCCAGCGCCACGCTGCACTCGCTGTGATATTGGCCGCTGGCGACGGTGGTCGCGCTGCCGTATGGCGGTGCCGAGGGCACTGCGCACGAGCTGTAGGTGCTGGGCACAATGGCGCTGCTGCTGCTGTTACTGTGTGTCGGCGCCAGGTAGTAGGAAGAGTAGGCGGAGGTGGATACCTGCAAATCACACGAGCTTAATTTAGAGTTTCTACAAGCACGCTTTTTGAGAGTAACCTGTGCCTGCATACTGCCGTTGACGGCTGCGTAGCTCATGTTGTGGTACACTGCGGCCGAGCTGGCGGTGGCTGTGCTTACGGCGCCATAGCTGGGCATGAGTTCGCCGTACGAGGGCGTGGCGGCGGCCGCGCCTGAGAACAAGCCAGCGTCCAAGCTGTCCAATTGGTATTGCGGCGTCGCCTGTTGATGAAGCGACGGCATGTCCGGCTGCAGCCCGTTGTATGGAGCGTTCTGCGCCGCCGGATGTGGCTGGTAGTAGTTGGCCGCCGGGTCGCTGTTGTAGGCAGGCGAGGCATAGCCAGAGCTGTAGTTCGACTGCGACTGCGTCAGACCGTAGTAGCTCTGGGTGAGCGCATGCGCCGCACTTCCGCCCGTCTGAGTGCCCGCCGAGGCGGAGATGGAGGCGGACACCGAGGAGCTGCAGACGGTCATACCGTAGCCCAGACTGCTGCCTGCGCACAGCGGCGGCGGCTGCTGCTGCTGCCGGTTCTCCATCTCCAGCCGCATCACCGTGTGTATGTAATGGGTGCGCACGCGCGCCGGGTTGAATTCGACGCGGCCGACGGTGTTGCCGCAGGCGTCGCGCGAGCAGCCGCATGGGAACATGGCGCGGTCGACCTGGCACTTGATTCCCGCCTGGTTGCAGGCGCACGTCTCTGGGTCGCAGAAGTCGCGGCACGTGCAGCCGCATACCTCACGCGAGTTGCGTATGTCCCGGCACTCGACCTTCTCGCTAGCGTCGATTTTGCGCACGCCGGCTGCCTTGAGCAGCGCGCGTCGCTGCTTCGGTGATACCGGCTGCAGAAAGCCGTTCGACTCTGCATCCAGATCGGAGCCGCTGCCCTCGCTAAGATAGTCCTCCTCGGACTCCTCACTATCGTCGCTGGAAGAGCCACGCGGGTTGATTTCCTGCAGCTGCAGACGGTGCGCGCGTCGTAGCTCGGCAGCATGCTCGGCCAGCGTCAGCGTCTTGCTGTCCACATGCTGCGACGCCATGCCAAGCGTGCAGCCGCCCGCAGAGGGCACACAGCCGAAACCCTGCTGGCGAGGAAAATAGTACACCTGCACCGTGTCGAAGTTGATGGAACGCTTCGGCTTCTTTTGCTGTGACGAGGACGAGGCAAGACACATGGCGGAGGCGGAAGCGCAGTCCACGGCGAGGCTGGGCGCGTCCAGCATGTCGTCGTCGTCGACCTCGAGACTTCGCTTGAGATTGGAGCGCAGTGGCTTTGGCGCTGAGAGTACGGCAGGTGTAGCAGGCGTTGCGCTGGTATTACAACTAGCCTCTGCGTCCGCGTTTACGTCCACGGCTGCTGCGCCTTTCGACTGTTCGTACGTGTGCGTCGTGCTGGTGTCTGTCACACCATTTAGCGTGTTGTGCAAATTTGAGGTCTCACTGCCGAGACCGGAGTCTGAGCCATCACTGCGCAGCTCTTCCGCCTGTTCTTCACTGCTGGCGATTTGGTGCTGCTGCTCGCGCGTGATAGCGCTTAGCGGTGCACGCTTTTGCGGTGCTTCTGGCAGCACGTTGCTGGGTTTTAAAAGCGGTGTCGGTGCACGCGTCTTCAGCTCGTTCTCATCCAGCCAGAGCATGTCTGCGCTAGTGGACGCCTCATCCGCGGTGGAGCTGGAATCTAATTGTTGCGCATTCTCCATAATTGAGGGCTGTGTCAAATCGTCGATGGCCAAAGGATCCTCAGAGAGCACATCCGATGCTATGGAGGAATTAAGATCGGCATCATTTAGCACAATTATTTCACTGCCTGAAAGCACGAGAAAAATATATAAAAGTATGCGCATTTGAATTCTATGAACTGTCGTCTTGTTACCTTGAAAGCCGTTCAATTCGGGTGTAAAATCCAGAAATTGCTCTTCCGCCTCCTCCTCCTCTGTGTTGCATTCCTCTGCTGTGTCGTCGCCACCTGCAAGCTCCGCACTGCTTATCGAACAAAAGTCCTCGGCCACGCCGTTGTGTGTGGGCTCAAACCGGAAGTCGTCCAGTTCATCGTCCAAGGCCTGGCTGTCGTCGTTGTGCTTGTGGCTGGGCGACAACAGCACAATCTGCTGCTCGCTGCCCGTCTTTGCGACCAACACGACACTGTCAGGCGCCACCAATGGCTTCTTCAACATAATGCTGCTCTTGATCTGCAGTTCGATGTCGTCCTCGTCAAAGCTGTTATTCATTATGATAGGCGTGGTCACTGCAGACTTGGCTAATGTGGTGTTTTTCAATTCCTGCACTTCCATTTGGTTCATTTTATTAATTTCATGACACTGCTCTGCTGCTGCTATGCTTGTTTTCTCCGCTTCAATTGCTTCGGCTACGTTCTTCGGTTCTGCTTCCGTTTCCGCTGAAACTATTGCTGACGTAGCATTTCCGAATATCGCACTACTGCTGGCGTTCTTTTGTATGTAAGTGATTAGATTCTTAATCGGTCTAAACATTCTATATTCCTTTTTGCTGTTGTTTTGTTTATGATTTACGTTCCTCTTTGCTTTAATTGGAGCAAACAAGAAGTTGCGCGGCGCTCGATGTTAAGCAATTCCAATTGCTGGGTAATTGGTTAAATTTGAAGTTCAAAGCGATTGGAACGCACATCTGCAAAGACGGAAAGATTGGAAATGAGAATTTGTGGTTATTTTCATTCGTTCGAGTTAAATGTATTTTCGACAAAAAGGAATGTCTTAAGTTTGTGGTAATGCAACAAGCGTAGATATTGGAGAATAAGGATGGATAAAACACGATACAACTTTCGGACAAAAGAAGAAAAAATGTACTCGTGCATTTCTGATTAAAAAATGTCACATTCCGTTATTGATTAATTTATTTTTTAATTCAATCGACGCCTTAGAATTTCAGTATTGAAAGAATTGAACGAAAAGTGTGATTATTGTATTATATTCCCAAACCGTACTTTAAATCCTACCATAAACTTGCTATGACGAAGAGCAAATTAAAACTGCATAGCATTTCCACAAAAACAAACTTTCAATAAATCGATCAATACATTACAGTAAAGGATTTGCCTAAGCTTTGTTTGATGCTTTCAAAGGGAGTGGCCAGTCAGGCTCGCATAAATATGAGAAAAATCAACGTGTAATATGAATTCATGCTTCTCCAAGTGCAGAGCATGCAACAAATGGAATTCTTGATTACAACAAAACAAACAAAAGAACAACAAGCTGTAGACATCCACATACAATGTCACATAAAGTGGGTGGTGAGATGCTGCAATTTTAACTGATTGTGTGTGGAAGCTCGACAAGAGAGATATGAATATTGAAAATGTGAAGGGTAGCTGAAGGAAAAATATGCACAAAAATGCAAATAGATACAACATTCACAAATAAATACAATAAAATATGCTGCTGAAAGAAAATCAACAAAAATAAAACAGAGACAACAGCAGCAGCAGCAGTAATGGCCGACCATCAAATCGAGCAGGAATTGCGGACAGCATCAAAAGAAGTATGGTTTGTGTGTGCGAGCGTGAGTGGAAGGTGCAGTGGTGTGGCTTGCACTGCAGTAGTTCTATTATCACAATTTTAAATGCTGTTATCGTTCTGCAGTATGCAAGCAGGCGAATTGCTTAAGCTTCCCTCGCTATTTGTTGTGCAGGTGCTTTAGTCGCTATCACTTTTGCGTGTATTGGCAACATCAAATGCGATACTATTGAAATCCGATGCAGCTTCTCTCTCACTAACTATGTGTGTGTGTTAAGGGAGTCTGGTGTAGTTACATGTGCGTGTTTCAATGCATAAGCAGCAGTACATAACTAGAATTTTAGGACTAAATCAACAATTTACAGGCATGCATAATTTCTGCATAGAATTGTGCACAAAACTTCGAGAGATGTTTACAAACATAGAATTAGACATTAATATGCATATTACTTAAAATATGATTCTTTCCAACGGAAAAATAGAACTGAGCTCTAGTTTAGCTTTTGAATAAATATAAATTCTAACAAGCCATACAATGACTGTGATTGAGCTATATTAACGGCAGTAGTTTACAGGAGCTAAAACGGCCACTACCTACATATGTACATACATACATACATACATATGTACTACAGAAGGAGTTCAGTAACATAACTATCTAATAGGGATTTATAAATCCGAACAAATGCTTTTGTAATCATGAATTCTGTATACTACATATAAAGCGTTTGCATTAAAACTAATTTTTATCATTTGCGTTCCGGTTTTGTTCTATCCCGATTGCCTGCTCGCAAATGTTTAAACTATTTGATTCGAATTTCTACTAGCATATGTGAAACTGCACAACGATATATACCACTGACTCATACAAATTATTTCATTGTGCTGATGCATACGCGCGATTGCCGATGCACATCTGAAGCCATGTTTTAAGTATTTAGTGTCAAATAATTGGTTAGCATTCATGCAATTGTAGGATGTGTTAGTTACAGCAAATTCCATTGCTATAGTTTCAACATCGAACTAAACGAAATCAAGGGTTTTGTGGTATACCGAAGACGAACGCCTCTTACAAGTGCAATGTGTGGCCTACACACTGACAACGATTTCTGCTCCAAGACCGACCAGCACCATTTAAATGTAATATTTTTTTAAAAAAGAACTAAAAAGAAAATTTATATATTCAACATAAATGTTAACAAACATGTGTAACAAATTTTACAAAAACAACATTTACCCTTAATAATTTTTGCTGTAAACTTTGATCCTTGGGAAAAGTGCTGCAGCTCCAAACAAATATGTATGTACAAATATTTGCAGTTGTGACCTTTCTTGAGGCTACCGAGTGAGGCTTCCCAAGAGCGGGTGCTACTTTTGTTCTTTTGGTTCTCTTTTTTTCTTCTTCCTTTTATGCTGGCGGTCGTTATTGCCAGGGCGAGGCGCTGCAAGATGAATTGCAACTGGTGCTCCTCGGTTGCAAGTCCTGTTGGTGATCGCTTACGTTATCCTTTTGGCCCGCTAGCAAATTTGATTTGCATATGCTGAAAATTCTCTGCAAATTGTTATTTGACCTTTTTTGCAGTTTGCTTCGCTTTTAGCTTCCTTCGTACGTTTCACTTTTTCGCGCACAAATTCTAGTTTATATCTAATTTGTAATTTGCCAATTTTTGTTAGCTTAGGCTATTACAATATTCTGCTTTAGTTATTTGAAACAAAATATGTTGATTCTAGTTTTTTTTCGTAAAAATGAACGATTTTTTACACAATTGCCTGAAGGCTGGTTAGTTTTTTCTCATCTATTTATTTCAGTTTTATTTTTTAATTCTCTGCTTTTCACTTCAGTTTTTACACTTTTTTGACTACGTTGGTGTTTTATAAATTTGGAATTAAAGGATTTTTTTAATTTTCCTTAAATTTTCCTGCGCCACTTTTAGTTCGTCAATTTCTACGACTATTTCTTCTGACTCTTTCTTTTTTTCTCTCGCATAAAAATTCTCTTGCACACTATTAGGGATGGACACATTGTTCTGTTCGATTGTTGCGGCAGCTGTCAAAAGTTCAAACAAGCAAATTAATTGACGTTAGTAATCGGATCATAAATCTGGTTAAGATGTCAAGTTATCTTAAAAAAGTACACACCAACTGAAAATAAAAATATTCTTTGGCTTTGTTTTCAGATTACGTCCACTGTGAATGCAAATTTAAAAGTCGTAAAGGGAAATTTTAGATCTCAATCTAATGCGGCCCCGAGACGGTCAAATGGTTTGAGTCAAATGTGAGCATGTGTTGGAGAATATTTGTATGTATGGTAACACAGACAATGTTTGACCAAATATCAAAGTGGTTTAGATATTTGTTATGCACTGCAGGGGCCAAAGCAAAATTGCCATTTCGTTTTGTTCGTCGTGATGTTAACATCGTGCGCATGTCGGCAAACCAAACAAGCGACGCGGAAAAACAATTTTTGTCGCGAAATTTATGCGATAACTGACTTCTTTTTCTTAAGCACTGTTTAATCCGAGTGCTCTTCTCTTTATTTTTTCACTTTTTAACACACTTTGCCAGTGCAAAATATGCGATACAATCGTCCGTGTCATTCATAGTATGTCTGCACACCACAAAGAGTCGGAAATTATGAAGATTTGATGGCAATGTTTGTTTTGTGTAAGGGATAAACATCAGTTTACACGGACACATGTTTGACTCAAACCATTTGACCGTCTCGGGGCCGCATAACATTTTCACGTGAATGTCTGGGGTTAGAATAAAACAGTTGACAAGTGATATGCAAAAAAATCAGTATAAATGCAATATTTTAGACAATAAAATAAACAAATTTTTTCATAAAACAATTATGTACATCTATTGGGATTAACTTCGGCTTTGCCCAAAACCTTGTACATTTAGTGGCCGAAGCAGAGTTTCTGACGAAGGTCAGGCCGAAATCCGAAAAAGCTCTATTCGGAACCTACTTACAATAACAAAGGCAGCAATACAGCAGTATTGCTACAGTACATGTATTTGAAATCATAATATAAGAAATAACTCTCTTTTTTTTTTTAGAAAAATTTAAAAATATTTTCATCGATTCGTGCGAGAAAAGCACAAGTTTCTTCTTTTTTTGCGCAGTGTTGTATTTTTCGTTATTTCCCTTATTAGTACCAACTATTTCCCTTATTAGTACCAATTCCGTTGTAGAACCATTTGCGTTATTAGTACCAAGTATTGGATTAGGTTGTTACATGTGCTAATTTTTTTTCAGCGCCCCCTACCTCTCAATAATGCAAGGTGCAGGTGGTTCCTGTCTTGTCTTCCTGTCTCAGATGTACTAAGATGAGGCCGGTACTAAGATGAGGCCGGTACTAATTTCCATTTTCGATTAGTACTTTATTTAGCACACAAACCCCGTATTTCCGTATATCCCAACCAAAAAGATAAAAGTAATTAAGTACTTGCACCAAACCAATATTACAATAAGCGGCGTTTTCAACCGAAAATAATAACGTAACGCGTACGCAAAACGTAAGCGGAAAACGGAAAAATCGCAATTTTTGCCGCAATCTTGAAAATTTCTGCATTTTTTTGCTCCACGCGACGGCGACGGGGTTAAGGAATGCAGCGGAACGCATTTCGGGCAATTTTCACGCCATTTTCAGGCGTTGTGGACGCAAAAACTACTTTTCACGCATGCGATAAATTTATCCCATGCAACATCGTCCTTACGTAGTTTGGCAAATTCCGAAATCGCATGCGATTTTTGCCGATTTTGTATGCAAAAATTTTTCCGTTATAATTTTGCGATTTTTCGCGTTTTTCGTTACGTCATTTCATCTGCATTACGTAAGAAACTTTTTTTTTTAATTTAATTTTTTGTTTTAATTTTGTTTTCCGGCATTTAGGGGGGGGGGGGGATTTTGTGGTTGGGAATTGGGAATTTTCACTGCGTGAAAAAAGGTTCTTTTCGTTTTTGAAGTAAAACTTCTTTCTTTGCGGAGAGGGGGTAATCCGAAAATAATGTGTAATGGGGATTTGATTAAGTAACTGCACCAATATTACAATAAGCGGGCCAGGGTTTTCGAATTTACAGTTATTGCAAATTTGACAAATGGTGAAATTTTTCCGGAAGTTCGGATACATATGAAGTTTTCTAAAGTGGAAAAATATACGAATGTCGCCAAAAAAAAGCCACAAAAAGTGTAGCGCGCCGAAATGTCTGGGATATGCCACCAACAGGAAAATGTTTGGTTTGCCTGCAACGAACGAGAAACCAAAAGCTTGTGTGTGACACATGATGTAATGAAAAGGGGACTTTATTTAGTGTGCGGCAGTCCCAATCGGTTAGTTTCAGTTAGAATTTTATTATTATTATTATTTATTTTCGAGATTTGCTAGTACAAGATAAATATCTTATAATTAAAGCACTAGCTGCACAATGATATGAGAACAATGATCAGAACGTGAAAATTGTAGCATTTGAAACAATTCTGGCGGTGATTTAAATGTTATAATTTTGTGTAAGATCAAAATTGTTCTAAAGTTTAGTAGTTCAAGGGCATATTACAAATTTTGCAAGCATAGCATAACGCGAAACGTGGTCAGAACGTCTAATGCCAAAGATATATCTAGCTATGTTATTAAAAACCATAGTGTAATTAAAGTAATACGCAGCAAATGTATAATAAGAATAAGTAGTTTATTGCTTGATTGGTTTTTCGGAAGTGAAATACATTTGAGAAAAAACGAATGTATATAAAGTGTATAAACCCAACGATTGCTTTGTTTTGTTAACTACTGTAGTGTAGCAAGTTAACACCCCTTCTCATTTGTTAGGTTTAGACCTATCTCAGAACATAAATGTTTTAAACTAGAAACATCTAAAGATTTTGTAAGTAGGTCAGCTTTTTGATTTTTTGTTCCAATCGGTTGAACATTAATCACACCATTTAAAATATTATCGCGTATGAAGTGGTGCTTGATATCAATATGTTTGGCACGCTTATTTTCAAAGTTTGTGGCCATCCCAATACATCCACGGTTGTCTTCAAATATTATGGTAGGCCCATTGAGTGCTTCATTCATATCATGCAATAATCCACGCAACCAAATCGCTTCTGTAGATGCCAATGACAAAGCTACATATTCCGCTTCACACGACGACAAGGAAACTGTTGTTTGCTTTTTAGTTGACCAAGACACTGTGTTTCCATATACTTGAAACATGTGTCCACTTACTGATTTTCGATCCACCTGATCAGCTGCCCAATCAGCGTCTGCAAATCCAGTAAGACAATTCGTTGAATTTGAGGTAAATTTTAAAGTCATCGCCTTTGTCCCTTTAAGGTATCTTATGATCCGTTTAAGGTGTTGCCAGTGTTCTTCGGTAGGCGACTCTTGAAATCTTGCCATATATGAAATTGAATAGCAAATGTCGGGTCTTGTACCTAGCATTATGTACATGATACTCCCGACTACTTCTCTATATGGTTTATTCAATTTTTCAGAACCTCCTGGTTGTAATTGAAGCCCCTTCTCCATAGGAGTTTTCACTGGATTACAATCCGCCATTCCAAACTTTGATAGTACTTTATCTATCGCTGCTTCTTGGGAGAGGTACAAACAGTTGTTTTCCTGGACAATTTTTATTCCAAGAAAGTGTTTGAGAGTTCCACAATCAGACATTTCAAATTTTTCCGCCAGACTTCTTTTTAAATCTTCAATGGCATCAAGGCTACTTCCGACTAAAAGCAGATCATCAACATATAAAACTAAAAATAATGTATCATTCTTTCTAATTCTAGTATACAAGCAATAGTCATGCTTCGACCGTATAAATTTAAGGGCTATTAAATGTTTATTGAATTTTTCATTCCAGCATCTCGGTGCTTGCTTTAGACCATAGAGAGATTTGAGTAGCTTGCATGCTTTACCCTTTTCTGCAACTACACCCTCTGGTATGGCCATGTACACCTCTTCCTCCAACTCGCCATGTAGAAATGCCGTTTTTACATCCAACTGATGAAACAGAAAGTTATGATGAATTCCCATTGCAAGTACTGCCCGTATAGTGGCAAGCTTAGCGACTGGTGCATACGTCTCATGGTAATCAATTCCAGCTTTCTGGAGAAAACCTTTAGCGACCAAACGTGCTTTATATTTAGTTGGTTTACCATCCGCATCTTCTTTTACTCTAAAAATCCACTTCGATTTCAATGTTTTTACATTGTTTGGAGGTGTCACAATTTTCCATACTCCGTTCTTAGCCATCGAAAAGAGTTCTTCTTCAACAGCACGTTGCCATTTATTTGTATCAATTCGGTTAAAAATATTAAAATAATCATTTGGAGCTTCAGAAAGATACTCATCAGTTTCGCTTGCCTCACAATCAATTGCGCTTGCTCCATATCCTGTAAAGTAGTTAATTAGCTTACTTGGTAAACGCTGCGGTCTTTCGCTACGCCTTAAAGGAGTTGTTGTAGGTGTTTCTACTAAGCTATCCTCGAATTGTTCTTCGACTTGTTCGTCTTCACCAGCGCATTCTTCTCGTATTAATTCTTCATCAGCTACAACTTCATTTAATGTCTGGTTATCCTCTTCTTGCACGAGCACGGACTCTATTTCTTCCCCTTCTTGCTCGAAACGTCTTACGAAAAAATTTGTATCTGCTTGTGAGTTTATATCTCGAGAGAATTTGCAGGGAAAATCATTTTCATCAAATTTTACATCACGCGATAAGAATGATTTCCCTGCCTGTACATCCCAAAGTCTGTACCCGTTTGGAGCATACCCAATCATTACTGATTTTCTACTTTTTGAATCTAGCTTTTTTCTTTGCTGATCTGGTATCCACGCATAGGCTTTGCACCCAAACACACGGAGCTTAGAAATATCAGGCTTCTTTCCGTACCACATCTCTGCTGGAGTTGAATCACAATTCAGACCCTTCGTAGGACTTCTGTTTATTATGTATGTTGCAGTTAATGCTGCTTCACACCAAAGTTTCTTTGGTGTTTGTGATTCAATCAACATAGCCCTTACTTTCTCAACAATAGTTCGATTAAATCGTTCCGCCACTCCGTTTTGTTGCGGAGAATAGGCTACTGTGGATTCGACTTGAATCCCCTTCTCTTTGTACCATTGAACTTGTTCATTCGAGCAGTATTCTCTTCCTTGGTCAATAGTTAACTTTGATATACAATTACCAAACATAGCTGTAACTGCAGATTCATATTGTTTAAACGAATCAAAGACATCAGATTTTTTATTTAAGACATAAATCATTGCAAAATGTGTGTAGTCATCAATGAAGGATACGAAATACTTTGACCCATTCCATCCACTGGGATCAATCGGCCCGCAAACGTCTGAGTGAATTCTTTCAAGGACGCGTTGAGCCCTATCACGAGTACCACTGAATGGATCTCGACTATGTTTGCCCTCTACGCAAGCATCACAAAAATCAAACTGTCCAGTTTTAACATCTAAGCCATTCACTAGATTCTTTCTAGTTAACTCGTTAAAGGCATCCTGCCCAATGTGCCCCAGGCGCTTATGCCATAGCTGAATTTTATCAGTGTTACACAAATTTGCTGACGAGTGCGCCAAGTCTATCTCAATTTCATATAGTCCACAACGTAGGTATGCATTCGCAATTACTTGCCCTTTCATACAAATAATTGCTTTGTCTTTAAAGAATTTAACATCAATACCAGCTTTGGTCAACTTTCTTACCGACAAAAGATTTTCCCGAAGGCCAGGGACATATAAGACGTTCTTCATTATTAATGGAATGCCTTGGTTGCTTTTACCAAAAATTTCACCTGTGTAATATGCAACTAGCGATTCATTATCTTTCGCAACATTAATAGTAATCGGCATATTCAACTTTTGCATGCTAGATATGCACCATTTTGCATTTGTTAAGTGATCACTTGCACCCGAATCTAATTTAAATGCAATTTTCTTTGATGAACTTTCAACCACTGTATTCCGGTCTGCCATGAAGCATACACCCGCTCGGTTTGTTTCAGTGCTATGCGCTTCCCCTTTCCGACAGTCTTTTGCTCGGTGCCCAAATTTATTGCATTTGAAGCACTTACCTTGGAACTTGAATTTCTTTGTGTATTGCTTACTTGAAAAAGCTGTTTTTACTACCTCAACATCATCTGCTTCGCGGCTTGCCAATTTCGTTTCTTCTAATACCAGACGCCCTTTCACACATTCATAGCTTAATTTGCTGTCTTCAATGTTCTGCAGTGCAGTTATCAGTGGATCAAACTTCTTTGGTAGTGTTAAAAACAGTTGCGCTAAAAGGTCGTTCTCTTCCATTGTTGCACCGGACTTCTTCAGCTGTCGCACCAAATCTTCGAAAGCCATCAAATGCGTCATGACATTTTCGCCATCTTGCATTTTCAATTTTGTAAGTTGCTTTCGGATAAGAAGTTGATTGATAATTGATTTCTTCGCAAATGCTGATTGTAAGCTTTGCCACATATCCTTTGCAGTCAGCTTTTCACGGACATAGCCCAAACAGTCATTATGCAGGAAACCGACCAACCGATCCTTTGCCTTCCTGTCCCTTTTTTCAAATGCCTCTCGTTCTGCTGCATCGGCTGGGGGATCGCCCGTTAAAACGTCCACCACATTTAGAGCTTCTAAATGGACTCGTACTCGAAATTCCCAATCATCAAATCCCGAGCCGCGAAACTGCGGGATTCCATTGCTGGATTCTTTGTCTGGGCCCATAACCTAAAGTAATACGCAGCAAATGTATAATAAGAATAAGTAGTTTATTGCTTGATTGGTTTTTCGGAAGTGAAATACATTTGAGAAAAAACGAATGTATATAAAGTGTATAAACCCAACGATTGCTTTGTTTTGTTAACTACTGTAGTGTAGCAAGTTAACAGTAATAATATCAAGTGAACCACCAGATAGCTTGAAGTACCCTAGCTGCATCGTAAGTGCTTTTGCAAAAATAGCAATAGTTCGGCATTGATATTTTTTTCTTTTTACTTTTTTCTTCAAACGCAAACTCAAAACACAAACTGAAAACGGGTTAATATTTTTGACAACGCAACTGACAAGCTAGGGTACGAGAATAGAATGTCATTGCTATCTGGTTCACTTGATATTATTACACTATGATTAAAAACAACATTCAGTTTAGCTTTACGTTCGTTGTCGCAGTACGGAATTCCGATGATTCGAATATCTGCTGCCACTGCAATGTCTCCTGCTTATCCAACTGGGCTTTTATTGCTTTAAGCTCATTTTGTTGACCGCTGCAGTAGGGTTGAGCGTCTTCATTTACTGTTATTCGGTAATTTAGCAAATGGCCAAAAGGCAAAATTACATTGAAATGCATTGGAACAACATTGGCACATTGGCTGCTTCTTCTTACACTTCACACAAAACGTGCGCTGTTCTTTCCATCTCGCTTTTGCCGCTTCCCCGCTTCCGCACAAAACATTCAAAATTATTCGCGCCATTTTCAGCAGCGAGCGCGGGCAAATTTCGTATTCAATTTAGCGAAAACCAAAAACTCAGCAACAGCATTGAACTTGGCGGAATTTCTTACCCAATCCAAGCAAAACAAACAGCAAGAAAGAAGCTGCGAACGAGTATGCAAATTTCTATACGCATGAAAATGCGAAACGTTCTGCGGTCGGGATGTCGGGCCACCGGCTATCCACACCAATTCATCAACACAAGGTGCCGTCGAGATATTGCCAAATTCAAATGAGCCGGAGAGCCGGAGTGCAAAGAAGCTGTTGCGTAAATCGCGCCGCACGAACCAACGGGTGGACGGACGGGACGGACGTACGCACGTATGCTGGACGGCAACTGTTGCTGTAGTAAGGCTCACACATAAGCTTAAGGGTACATTGACTTCTAACCACCACCACCACCACCACCGCCACCGGCAGCAGTCGCAGCAGCTACCCCCCACTTAAGGCGCTGGCGTACATGTGCGTATGATGCTCGCTCGGGGGTTCAAAATTTGCGGAAGAATTGTTTATGCGTAAGAGTTGCTCGAGAGAGGCTATTGACACTTTCAAGGATTTCTTTGCTTTTATTTCGCATTTTGAACTTAAATTTATGGCATAACTTAGGCAAACGAAATAATAAAACATTGAACTTTCACGAGGCATGCGGCAAAAAGGAAAACAACCACAAATTTTATTGTTTTGATTTCAATTTAATTGAATGGAAAACTAATTTTTTGCAACTTTGCATATTTTCTGAAATTGATACACTGCAGTAATTTGCGCAGTTACAATTCTTGTGCAAATAAACAAAAGTTTAAAATTGATAAAATTTGCAAGGAAAATCAGTTTTTATCGATAGTTTTGCAATCTCTAACAATACCGTTCCGTGTCGCCGTGTCGAACAGTTAACAATTTTAATAAAAAAGAACTGTCTTTTTCACAAGTTCAAAGCTCAAGTGACTTTATTAAATTCTTGCTTAATTCTTGTGGACCAATCCCCACGGTTGAGGCTTTTCGTACACAGTCTGCCCTTAACTTCTTCAAGCTGCCGCGGATGATTTGCAAATGTCAGTAGGTAGGTTCTCCACCGCATGCAAAATTATATTTTGACACTGGCTTCTGCTGCTGCCGGCAGCAACAACAACTCCAACATTGGCGGCAGCAGAAATTGCAAAATTTATTTGGCAGCCAACTTCACTAACAAACTTATACGTGGAACACTTTTTGCACCTACAATGCAACTAGGGTTTGCAATCAGAATTCGGTTAACCGGTTTTAAAAATTAGAATATTAGTCCGATTTATAAAAATTCAGTCCATTGGCCGCGCTGGAGGGAGAGTCAGTCGAAACGTCACCTACCCAACAGCAACAACAGTCGCAGCTACTACCGACGCCTTGTATTCGGTAAGCAGTTGGTTTTAATATAATAATTAGACTTTTCGCATAATATTTAATCTTGTTTTTATGAATTGAGTACATAGTATGTATAGTTGCTAAGCATGCAGCAAATTGTTTTCTTCCCTTTTTAAATGTTTTTATAATTTATTCAAACTTCGAGAAGCGCTTCACTCCTCACATCAAAGCTTGTTACTCTTTCGGAAAATTGTTGGGATGTAGGGGCTTCAAATTGTGTTTTTTCATAAAAAGTTTTGCAATAAACATGCAAAAAGTTTTCGTGTATACTTTATATTTATACTTTGCTTATAATTTGAGCTGCTGTTTTTCTATTATGTTACATTTTTGTGGAAAAATGCTATAGAAATCGATTGTTGTTTGTACCATTAGGTGTATAATGTGTTCTATTGGTAACTGAGCAGAATTTTTTTTTGGTAAAAATTCAAATATTTTACTGTTAAATGATTTCAATTTAAATATCGTACTGTTAAAAAATTCGAAACATATTTTCTTCAAATTTTAAAAATTTAACTTTTTGAATCTGAAATATTTTCGGTGTCACAAAACAATTTCTTAGGCAGTGTTTCGCTTTTTTTCATTACAAATCTACAGCATTTCTTGTTCTTGGTATTCGTATGCGATATCCGGTTATTAAAATTGCACGGTAGCTAGTTTTTAATAAGGTCGAAAAGTTGAAAACCTTAAATGCAACCCAACCTTAAAATGTTGTTGTTTCTCGTCTGTCTTGAAGGTGTCTTGCAAAACAGTGTTGCCAACACATTGCAGGTCAATTTCGTGTGCTGCTGCAACTGACTCGGCCGGCGACTGACGAAATTCGAAGCTATCGGCGCCATCAAATCTTCAATCTTGTCAACTTTTTCACAATAATACAACAACAAAAACAACCATCAATTCGCACTGCGCTTTTCTGAGATCGGAAGGGCCTTGATATATTGCGCTTCGCTTTGGCTTGAGTGGCTTAACCTGTACTTGAACTTGTGTAGACATTTTGCAAATTTGTTAACAGGCACATGCAATTTTCAATGAACCAATTTCACAAGTGCGAAAACATTCGTAAAAGCAAAGGGGGAGACGCATTGACGCAGTGCTGCTATGGGGCCGCCGAGTGACGCAGACTTGTCTGCAAACAACACGTATTAAATTTTGGCGCGCAATCGATTTGTTTTCGAATTTTATTTGCGAATTTTTTTTTGTATATTCTTTCCATAATTTTATTTGTTGTATACCCAGCTCATAAGTACATGCATACATATTTTTGCATAACCATTGACGTATTTTGTTTATGTGAATTTACCCTCAACACACTGTGTGTTATTTTCCATATGTACTCGCATTTATGTAGATATGCACATATACATTTGTATATCTACATATATTTAAATATCACATGTACGACGGCGTTATGTTAAGTCTCTAATTTGTATTCGAAGTAGTCGTTCGTTCGCATAAATGCTGAGCAGAGCACCCTGCATGGGTATATATGATATGGCTATGTCATTTAAAGGGATTTTGTACTTTTAAATTTTGTCATTGATTGATCACAAAACTATTGCGAAAATATGAAATAGTGCTATTGATAAATTTGTATGCAGTTTTATAAGGAACTGGTTAATAATTTAAAATGGCGTTTTCAAATATTTGAGTTATAGCTATGTACATATCTGATTATGCTCTTAGGAGAACTGTCAAAATAGGTCGAGGTGACTAGGAGACTGTATTCCTATTTCAGAAACAATTTAATGTTCATATGACAAAAAGGCAAAAAATTCCAATTATTATTTTTGTGCACTTACATCGGAAATCTGACAATAGCATCAAGTGACATTTAGTGACTTGTCAGTGCTGAACTCAAATTTGGGGGCGATTTTTGGATTCTGATATGAGCTGGTGGCATGTTTGCTGCTTTGCATTAAAATATTGAATAAAAGAAGAGTATGAAAGAAGAAATGTGCACTTTTAAATTAATTAAAAAACTCTATAAGTTGGCGGAAAGTAAACATTTTATATAGTATATTGAAATGTTGTAGATTTGCAATTCTTTGCGAGAATCTCAGTGTTTGTGCGATTGGAAGGATCCTTTTTCTTTTCCCGCCAGCTCAACCCACGACAATTGGATACTTTTGGCCGCTGTGGGATCGTTTTTTCCCTTTTTTCTCAGGCGGTTTCTGAACAAGGCCGAGGAAGCTTTCAATTTGCTCCTTGCTGGTGCGCTAATTTACAGTTTTATAAAAGAAATGGACCAATTAATTACATAAAGCAGCAGCCAGCGAATAACTCACCTCTTCTATTCTTCTTTTTTTTAAAATAATTCAGTTTTATAAAATAAGTGCCACTTCAGATAGAAAGAGAGAAAAGCGGTCTTTGCCTGTAACAATCTGCATTGAAATGTATTTCTTGCACTGAAAAAGTGCACAATTGGACTGTTGGGTATCGAAATAATAAAGATTAAGGTTGTCAGATTAAGAAAAATGTAACTTATCACGCTATGTAGTGAATATTTTTTTGTGACTGTTCGTTTCCGAATAGCAAAAGATAAAGCAGTCACGCAGACAACTCCGGGATCCCAATATTGGGGCTCTATCTTTCGTTCAGAATTATAAAGCTTTTGTCATGCAAATTCACAAATAAGCTTTTGATCTCTTGTACAAGTCGTGTAACAGCTTCCTGTTCTTTGTTAAGATAAGATTAATTGAATCAAAGTGATTGACGTACCTCAAAGCCTTCCTCCTTTAACGTATTTTATGAAAAAATTAACAGTAGAACTAAACCCACATACAGTACAATAACATATAAATAGTTTAATAAATGGAAGTAATGATTTAATTAATTCAATTCACTGCCAATAAAACCGCGTCAAACTCATTCACTCGCAATAAGTGAAAAGCATTAGTATAATTTTTCTTGCAATTGTACTACAACAGCAATAAATGCAACAAATTGTTAATTAATCAAACTGAATACACTGAAAATAATTTGTGCATGAAATTTCTGCAATTTCCGACGTTCTTTTTTATGGATGTGCTAACTTTAGTTTGGGGTTCCCTTGTGGAAAATTCAGCAGCGCCTAAAATCATTCATATACCAAATTTGTTAAAAAAAGGAATTATTATTAAAGTTTCTCTCTTTTAATAAGTGTTTGAAATTTTTAACAATATGCTGTTTAAAATTTGTATCAAACTTTGCGAAATAATTTTTCCAAATGTATCTAGCTCTATTCTCGCAGTACTGGAAGCAAGAAACGAACGAGCCCAAAACAGTTTTGAATTATGGATTATCTCGGCACCACGGCGAACTCAATGAACTTAAATGCGCGCTGGAAATGGTTGCCTATACCCACTACGGGTTTTCTGCATAATTATTGCTGCACTTGGCAGTGTTGCCAGCATAACTTGCCCGGCGAACTGTACCACCAATGGCGCAAGTGTGGGTGTTAAGCCAGCGCCAAGCTGCAGCTGAAGCAGTTGACGGCTCGAGCTTTGCGCGGTGACTCACCCAAGAGCCGTTTTGAATAGACTTTGTACGGCATGGAAGCTACTTGAGCCTGAAGGAAGTGATTAATAGAAAGACTACATATTTTCTTAAGTCATGTGCAAATTTTAATAATATTTTTAAAAGAAATTTGTTTTGCTCTTATTCTCTGTTACTTTTTAATTGAACTTTTCTAAGACCCTTTTTATACGGATGCATAGTTGAAAGCTTTTGTCAGAGGGAAGTAGAAAAAGAGAAGAGAAAACTCATCATTACGTTTCTTCGACATTTTCAAGAATAATGTTACAAGAAGAGAAAACTCATCGTCATGTTTTTCCAAATCTTTTCTCTACAGGAGAATTCGCGTTTTTTACGGTATTTCTCGCACAGTTTTGTTTGCCATATTGGTTTTTTGCATGATTGAAAAAATTGTTTGTATTTGTAAAAGTAGAGAATAAAAAGATTTTATTTTATGATAGTGCCTTTCTTGTATACCATTACACTTTTCCTTCATGTTTCTTTTACATGTCATTTAATACTTTGGTTCCCTAAGCAATTTTGCATATAAATTCGCCTTCATTTTATATGAATTTCTTTAGAATTTTGTCTTAATACGCAATTTCGTTTGGAAAACGCATTTTTATTGCACGGTTTTCTTCGACCAAAACCATATAAACAAAAGAATGAAGTACATATGACGCGCCCAGAGCAAAAACGACTCTTATAATTTCACAGAGCAAAAACGCTTCAAAAAATTACACACCGTACATGTGACACTAACACATATTTGCATGCATGCTCGGTTGCAGAGCTCGGAGCAACCGTCGGATTCGACAGTATCGCTGCTGATGCCAAGCAGAACAGACCGAGGATGGGTTCTGTTCTGCTTGTTCACATGTATGTCGCTACCACGTGGTAAAATCCGGTTTTGAGAAATATCTATGCTACCAACGAAAAATTCTTGATGCTTTGCCGTCTTGTCGAATTTTCGTTTTGCAGGCTGTAAATTGAAAAATGACAATTTCCTATTAGCCAAAAAAATATGTTTGCTTGCCTTTAAATTTTATCACTTCTAAACGCAATATGTAAATTTTTTGGAAATTTCGCTTTATTTAAAATTTGTTCATTTATTTTATTTGCGTTGATATATTTTGATAAATCACTTTTTTTAGATTTTACAAATACTTTTCGTCAAATCTTTTTTCAGATCAAATTTTTTAAAGGTCACATTAAATACAAATATAAACTGATGACGTTTTGGCAATATATGTATGTATAGCCCTCTCATCTCCTAATTCTGCATCTAATTTGCCGCTGTCTTTCAGTCTCTAAGCAGCACACCCGGCAACAGTATTATTTGAGCTGTCCGTCCGTTTGTGTAAGTTTTTTGTACAAACTTGCCTATCCTGCTTTGCTTTGTGTGGGTTTTTCCCGCGAAGTTTTCACCTGTTTGAAGGCATTCAATCTTTTGACTGCGGACGGCTAGACTTGCAGGTGTTTGGCGGGGTTCTCTATTATAAAAGGTCGCTTGCAGATTTTGTAAGAATAAAGCGTGAACATCTTGTGGAAGAAATCGGTCTTTGTGATCTTTAAGAAGCAGTTAACAAAATAAATAAATTCGAAATTGAGGAAGGCTTTCATGAGAGAACGTACTATTTACAATATGCAACCGATTTTTCTATTTTAAATCAAAGCAATATTCTAATGGCAAAGATCAACGGTCGCAAAGTTATTTATAACTCATCGGGATGATTCTATTTCATTGTATAAATTAACTATTTGGTGTGAATTCATGATAAAAGCGATGAGGGTGGTAAAAAGTGAAAATTCAGTTTGATGCAATTGCATTTCTTTCTATTTTCGCAAAATTTTTTATGCCATTCATGTAATATCAAATTAAGGTCAGAAGCAAAAATTGTTAAACGTAATTCTTAAATTTTACAATGCTTATAAATGTTTAGTTGCCTCTTTGGAGCATAGAATGTCGTCATTGCCATCATAAAATCGAAACAACTTCCGTTTCATCAGTGAAAAGGTGAACGAGTGACCTCGTTGATCTTTGCCATTAGAATATTGCTTTGATTTAAAATAGAAAAATCGGTTGCATATTGAAAATAGTACGTTCTCTCATGAAAGCCTTCCTCAATTTCGAATTTATTTATTTTGTTAACTGCTTCTTAAAGATCACAAAGACCGATTTCTTCCACAAGATGTTCACGCTTTATTCTTACAAAATCTGCAAGCGACCTTTTATAATAGAGAACCCCGCCAAACACCTGCAAGTCTAGCCGTCCGCAGTCAAAAGATTGAATGCCTTCAAACAGGTGAAAACTTCGCGGGAAAAACCCACACAAAGCAAAGCAGGATCTCAGGCAAGTTTGTACAAAAAACTTACACAAACGGACGGACAGCTCAAATAATACTGTTGCCGGGTGTGCTGCTTAGAGACTGAAAGACAGCGGCAAATTAGATGCAGAATTAGGAGATGAGAGGGCTATACATACATATATTGCCAAAACGTCATCAGTTTATATTTGTATTTAATGTGACCTTTAAAAAATTTGATCTGAAAAAAGATTTGACGAAAAGTATTTGTAAAATCTAAAAAAAGTGATTTATCAAAATATATCAACGCAAATAAAATAAATGAACAAATTTTAAATAAAGCGAAATTTCCAAAAAATTTACATATTGCGTTTAGAAGTGATAAAATTTAAAGGCAAGCAAACATATTTTTTTGGCTAATAGGAAATTGTCATTTTTCAATTTACAGCCTGCAAAACGAAAATTCGACAAGACGGCAAAGCATCAAGAATTTTTCGTTGGTAGCATAGATATTTCTCAAAACCGGATTTTACCACGTGGTAGCGACATACATGTGAACAAGCAGAACAGAACCCATCCTCGGTCTGTTCTGCTTGGCATCAGCAGCGATACTGTCGAATCCGACGGTTGCTCCGAGCTCTGCAACCGAGCATGCATGCAAATATGTGTTAGTGTCACATGTACGGTGTGTAATTTTTTGAAGCGTTTTTGCTCTGTGAAATTATAAGAGTCGTTTTTGCTCTGGGCGCGTCATATACATAATTGCTTCATACATCGTACTCTCTTTCTCGTTTTAAATCTTTCATCTATAATCAGCAGACCCCTTATAAACGCTAAAGGTGTAATTCCAAAATAACAGAAATTTTATAAAATTTTATTAAATTTTCTGTTATTCCTACTAACATTTTAGTCATGTGTAGCGATTGGCGCCAATGCTTGATTTATGCGCTTATAGCACGTTAGGAAAAGTAAAAACAATGGTACGCCAGTGCGGCTACGTCATGGGTGTTCCGCTGCCGCCGCCATGTAGCTGGCTGCCATCAAGGTGATTGCTGGCTTGACAAACGCTTGTTATTTGTTTTCGACATGGCCGCCGCTGGTAAGCTTTTCTAGCAGCGATTTTTCCCGCCGCTCTGGCTCACGTTAATAACGTTATTAATATCGGGTCAGCGCGAGTGTCACTTGTGCGGTTATTCTTTCTTAGGGGCTGCGATGGGGGTGTTGACAGGCACTTGCGGTTAATGTCGCCATATTTTTGTGATTTGGAGGCTTGGTGCCGACACACTCATTGCCGCCTAATGACGTTGTTGTTGCTGTCATTTGGAGGCGGTTCGAGGGAGCGTCATTGGAATTGTGGTCACATAAAGAACAAGTTTTGAGTGGGAGGAATCTTGAACTTGCTTTTGAATAGCAATTACTTGGAACCGCAGAGGATTTAAAAAAAATGCACCGACGATGGAATATAGTTACAGTTAGGAATGGGTTCTTGTAATTTCGGATTCAACCGATTTTTGATTTTTTTAATAATTCGTGACTTTTCTTTTCTAATTATATAGACCGTTTTTGTACACACCATTTTCAGACCTATTTCAGTTTGGTCAATTTGATTTCAGATCTGTCAAATTAACTTCAAAAATTGAGATATTTATTTATTTAATTTATTTTATTAGTCAGAAATGAAGAAATTGACCTAAGAACAGTCAAATCGAATAAAGAAGAAGAAGAAGAGAAATGTAAAAGATGTACTAGATGTATTATATCAACATACTCTTTGTTATAACTTTTTGGGAAAGTCAGCACTCGAAAAGAATTACAAGGAAAATCGGTATTAGTAGCAAGTTTCGCAAGAGTCAATTAATGCTTGATTGATGTTCGAAAATTTTATTTTACGACTTAAGACTTGATTTGAAATTGTCATGAAAAATGCAATTTTATTTCACATTTCATAAAATTTATGATTTTTTTAGTTAAAGGAAATCAGAATAGTATGATTCATTGTTCGACATTCGACATTCGACTTAAGACTTGAAGTAGAATTGTCATAGGCAATTTCTTTCCGTATTTCTAAAAATTTATGTTCTGAGTTAAAGCAAAAATCAATAGTATGATTCATTGTGAACTCATTACGCCGTAAATTAGATCTAAATAATATGCGGCATTGCACTTTGTCAACTTTCAATAAATTTTCAATAAAAATATCAAAATAACGATTGATTACGCTGTCAGACAAATGCAAAACAATTCATATTTCTACGATGGCGGCATGGCACGGTCCCACCACTCCACCAGCCGTCTGCAATTTCGGTCGGCGGTAAGTGGCAAAAAGCTAAAGCAAACGCCACTTGGTTGCAGCGCCACTTTGAGCCCAGGTGTTAAAACTATGAAAACGAGCAATGTGCCATTTTGATGTATGATCCTGACGCCATAAACAACTAAAACAAAAAAAAAACCGATAGACGTAAGGCAAAAAGTTGCCGACATAATCGACGAAGCTGCTACAATGTTGTAATCGCTGCAAACGGAAGTTCGTTACGTTAATGGAGCCTAAATGTTGAATGCGCGAATGCTGCCATTTATTCGTTTGTGGAGTACCTACTCATGAAAAATCTCACTCCGGCACTTTTACGAGCTTTAATTTTTGTACTCAAATAAATGTTAGTATTTCTATAAGAGCGCAAATTATATGCTTGTTCTATGTTCAACAGTAGATGCGCCGGTCTAGCTGGCTGCTTCCAGCCGTCGGCAAAAGAAAAAATTATTGTTTCTTTTGGTCCCTTAACCATAAGGACTGTAGACTTTTAGTTGGTGTCCTGATCGGTCACAGCTAATATGTTCTGAGCTAATATGCGCTTGGTAATCCAAATACCCAATAATCGGTATAAACAGAAAGCCGTTCTAAATTTTCAGTAGCATTAAAATTTGTCCTTTTTCCACTCCAAATTTATTACACATCTTTCATTCCAATCGGAGTTCGCAATTAGCTGTTTGGATTAGCGAGCGCAAACTATATTTTAATTTTAATCTTATTTTATTATAAAATATTTACAGACATAGCACAACAGGTTATTGGCGCACCTCCTTCGCAGCGAAACGAACGATCAAATTGAGTACTTTCACCGAAAATTACGTTGCAAACGCGGCATGTTTACTACGAAATATAATCTTCTAGCGCAAGTATACTAAAAATTCCACTTGCAAATAGCCACATGAATATTGCTATTAGTGGCTGCTGTTGTTGTTGTTGTTGTTGTTGTGCGCGACAAATTGAAAGATTCACAGCGTGCCAGGGCAATTGCAATTTGCCACACGTAGCGCTCGCCACTAGCCACTCGCCACTAGCCACCAGCAACTAGCCGTCCAATGGCACATGTGCGTCCATTAAAGACGCATAAGGATCAGTTGGCATGCACCTTATGACCAGTCAGTGGAGGCCAGCAGCCAACAGGCATACGAAAGTGCGTGAGTGTTTATGTGTGTGGCTGCGATCACTGCTGCGATCAGGTGAAATGTGATTTGGCCACAAATGCGCAACATAAAATTTCAATTATCGTACGCTCATAAAAAGCAGCAACAAAAATGTCTGTGTGTAGCTCTTGCAGCGAAGAAATAGTGTTGCCGAGGCAAATACCGTAACAGCAATAGCAGCCGACAACCAGCGATGGACGCAGCAACACGATCACGATGAAATGATCGTTAAGCAAAGGTGTTAAACGAAACGAAAGTGATTTCATTACGATTAATGTTTCAATAATCGTTTTTATATTGCTGTAATGCAATACTAACAGCAACGGCAACACCGTAGCAACATCACACCGTAGCAACAACATGCACTGCAAACGATCAGCTACGTGGGTAATTTTAGCGGGAGACGAGCGGGGCGTGTGAGTAGGTACTTTATGCGATCAGGCTGCACCAATGCAGAGCATTGCAACATGTGCCAGCAGCGTGCGTCAGTGGCAAGGCCGTAGGGAGAATAATTGTTCGGCGGCTGGGGGCAGCAGCTCAACAGTCAAATAGTACATATGTATATAGATTTTGGCAGAGAAGACGCTAAAATTTTTTACAAATTCTTGACAAATTTAAGTTTGCTCCAGATAAAAATCTTCTATCTAGTAAGGACCAGACTTCGTTATTTAAGTAACATATGTATAATATATCTATAACTGCTTAATATTGGAGGGATAACTTCAAATAAAATTGCTTTGTAGTTCTCGACGCTGCGCATGCATGATAATCTGTAAATATTTAGATGGAGAACTGCCACAATAGGCCTTGCCAGCCGCGGTCGGTAGCAGATTAGATCTCTACTCCAATTACAATCTCATCTAATCAGTTTGTAAAAAATAATAAGTGTATCAGTCTTTGGATTGTTGACTTATATTTTTTAGAAATCTGGTTTTCTTATTCTGTAACTATGCTCGATCGAAGTTTTCGGTTGCTCTTTGAGAATTGACGCCACTCTCACTCGCGCTCTCGATTTTTGTTCCTTCATTATTTTATATTCTTACTATTGGAAGAACTAAATCTAATGCAATCGACAATTAGAGGTTGAACCAATTTGACATCACCATAATCAATAAATGTATAATCGTCACTTTAATCGATTGTATTTCGTTTCAAGTTGCAGAGACGTGTTGGAAAAAATCTGAGTATGAGCTGCTAATAAGCGGTCTCTGAATCATATAAAAAATGTAGAAATTATGCTAGGTATATTTTTGCTGTTGATTAGTGTAATTAAGCTAAATTATAGAATGAGTGGAAAATGTAGCTACGGCAGGATTATGAACAAATGCACTCGTTTTTCTTTTTTTTATCATATATAGTAAAAAAATCGGATGTTCTTTATATTTAATTAAAAGCGGATGGCTCCCTCTTCCTTCTGCCTACGGCGCTACTTTTGAGACAGTGGGTGCGGTGCAGAAGTGAGGGGCGGCGTAGCACTTAAGCAGCGCGAACAAATTTGAATTGATGCTGCTCTGTTGCGCATGCGCAATTGTTGCTGCCACGTCTGCTGCTGCTGCTGGCCGTTGAGGCATGTAAAGTGTTTTGCTTTGGCTAAATCGCCTGCTGCTGCTGTTGCTCCTGCGAGTGTAGGAAATGTTTGCTCGAAATTGGGTTTTTATGTTTCTAAACTGTCGATTTTTTACACACTCGCTCGATTTGCTGTTGTTGTTGTTGCTGCAGAGCGTAGTGAGTGTTTTGTTGCCTGCTGCTGCTGCAAATGAACTTACTGCTGTTTGCTTGTTGTTTGCTGCTGATTTTTAGATCTGTGTATGGTTGTTGTTGTTGTTGTTATTGTTATTGTATGTTGGCTCACTTTAATTGCCTCATAATGTGGGCCATTTTGTGTGCTTGGCTTGGATGAGTGCTGGCAGGCGGTGTGGCGTTGTTGTACAGTTTGTAGGCGTGGCAAGTGCGTGAATTTTATGCGCGTCCCATCACGTTTTTCCAATCAAAGCGGCGAAATGACCAAAGCAACTCAAGTGCTTTCCACATTTGTCGGAATATGATTTTACGCATGTTCTTATAACTTTTCGAATTAAAATTTTTTAATATGTAAACTAACTATATAATTTTCCTCTGCGAATCTAATTGCTTGAATTTAGCTGCTAATATATTTGATAACGCTTCTTTTTACGATTCGCTCGTAAATTGCGCTTTTTTATGATTCTGCATAAAAATGGTATTTGTTAAAAAAAAAGTTTGACGATTTTGTTGCCTTTGAAGGTGTCTCCAGTTCAGCTAAAACTGGCACAAATGCAGTGAAAATTATGTGCTTTTTATGAAGGTTTTTTTTTCTTATAAAAATTAAGGTTAGTAAAATTTAGCACAACAGCGATAAAATAATATAAAAAATTTAACGGTTTTGTTTTAGTATAAGAGACGAAATTATGGAATTATGATCAGCATTGCTATAAAATTAAGTGCCTTCTCACACATTAATTAGATCGAAATCAAGGTTAATATTTTTTACTATACAAGCTTAATGGATGCCGGCCGATATATTTTTTTAGGGCTCCGCTCTGCTTTAGGGAAAGAGCGGAAACTTCTATAAAGTCACTTTTGTTTCCGGAGATGTGTTTATAAACAGAGATTTTTTTCAATGTAGACCTGAAATTTGACATGATGTTAGGCCGTCATAACATTAACATATTTTCACAGAAGTTAAGAAATGTTTTTAGAAATATTTTCCTTAAATATTTTTAATATAAGATGATGCCCTTCTTGTGGGTTGTTGTTAGAAAGAGCTATATATGTACGTCTATAGATTCCTAATAATTCATTAACTAAGGTGAATTGGTTACGAAGATATTGCTCAAAATGTCGAAAAAATATACCTCCCCAAAGCCCCTCAACATTCCAAGGTTTCTCATTTGGACAGAGAACGTACATATATGTCAGTATGGTTGTCAGTATGGTTGCTGCCTCGAACAAAGTTGAGGGTGATCTCTTTCAAGGACAGATGAAGAAATTAAATTAGAACGCTTAACAGGGTATTTCTGATACGAGAGCCTGACTCGCACTTGATTGTCTTGATAGGCTTACATATGAAGATACCAATGCCAATACATATGATATCTATTCCGCTGTCGATAGCTATACTAATACTTGATGTCGAACCGTATTGTAGATTGTCTTTAGAGTAGGGATCCAGTCTCCTTGTGCACGCGACCTGAAAAGCCAATTGTGATAGTTTTCAATATAATGACCGTTGCTCATAGATGCGGAGCTCCAAAATGAATCATTTATTTTGGGAATTTGTCCACAATCTACTGCCTTATTAGCCCATGACAGTGACACAGAATATGTGCTTATGTTTCTTTATATTCTTTACAGATTCTAAACATGTTATTCTGTACTATATCCATGGAATATATGTGGTCATTTCTGTGACCGTTAAAGAATCCCTTGGCTATTGAGTATTGGATAAATTTTTTACCAAACGTTACTAGCTCGTTTCTTCTCTTCTCAAAGCTTCTGGCATTATTGATTTAGACTGTCTGTTATCTTCCACTTCCTTGCAGCAACTTGTTACCTTCCTTTTTAGCCAGATGTTAGGTTTATGCCAAATGGAGCTCCATTGCAGCCATTGATATATTTTGGTTTGATAAAATTCGTTCCCAGCAAATAAGTAAACTTTTTTTAAATTTTTTAATTTATTATGTTAAAGGAATTCGGAGTTTATTGACAGCTCTGCTTGCTTCTCGTTTCTGTTGAAGCAGTGGTACAATCGACAGCTCACTGTAATTGGAAAATTATGCTCGCTGTTGGAGTGCTATGCTTAATGCTTTCCCAAAATAATAGTTCAGCTTATTTTCAAATCTTGCTAAGTAGCAGCAGCAACTATTTATTATGGGCAGCATTTTGCAAGAATATTGCTGAGAATTGTTGCCGCCGAGGAACCTGACATTATACAGAAGTTGCCAAAGTGGCCGCTAATAATTATACCACCCAACGCCCCCAACTCATGAGGGTCCGTCGGCGTTGGATCAAGGTTGCACTGCGGCGAGCAGTAATTTGCTGTGAAATATTAGCGCGGCTGAAGTAACAGCCACAGCAACAACAACAACAACAACAGTTAAAGCAACAGCAGCAACATACTCGTACAACAACGTGCAACATGCTGAAGTGAAGTGTTGCGCATGTGCATAATGAAGGGCTGCTCTTAAAGCGCAGGCACAAATGGCAACAACAACAAAACAACAAAAGAACAAGTGGCAACAATCACAACAACAATAAATAGCAGCATGGCAGCTTGATGTGCGCTTCACATTGATTTGCAGTTCGTGTCCTTTTGCAGCGCAGGCAACTTTACGATGTGGCAAGTTGTCTTTCTGGGTGTGTGTGTGTGTGTGTGTGTGTGTGTGTGGTTGATGCCTGGTGAATGATTGCTGTATGCAACAGGTTACTCACCCAACACACACACACACACAAGAGTGATTGCCGCCGACAACAGCACCAACCTGTTGAGCCATGGGAAACAGCATTGCAGCGCAATTATTGTTGCTCTTGTTGTTGCTGCTGCGGCTGCGGCTGCTGTTGCTATTGTGGCAAAGATATTTTGATTTTGAAATTTGAACTTGGGGCTAAAGGTAAAAATTGTTTGTCGAGTAATTGCCACAACGAGCTGGAAAATCGCGTACCTTCACAGTACGTGCAACAACAAATGCCGCAGCATACATCTCAGCAATGGCAACAGTGAAGTCAGCAACAGCAACAACAACAGCAACAGCTTGTCTTGTCTTGTTGAAAAGCATTAGTTGTAAATCGTAGCCAACAGCTAAATTACAGCGCTTTCTGGTGTGTGGTTGCTGTTGTTGTTGTAGTTGTAGATGTTGTTGTTGTTGCTGTTGTTGGAAAATAAAATCAAAATACCTAATAGGAGTTCTTTTGCGGCTGATAGACTCGCGGGCTTATGCAGTTGTAGGTGAGAATGGCCTGCGTAGAGTTGCCAACGGTTTGCTGCTGACCTAAGCAAAGCCTATTTCCTTCAAAATATTGAAACAACTAAAGCAACTTCCACTTCATACAAATTTAAATAAAAATAATAATCAATAATCAATTAAATACTTAGTAAAACCTTTTTTTCTGCAGAACAGAAAGATTGGAGAAAGATGAGATTAATTCTCGAAGAACTAAACATTTTAATTTCCGATTCAAAACCCTTGTAATAGAATAGACTTAAACATAAACTTGTATAATAGAATAGCCTATTTTTAGAATTTCATTACTAAATTATTGAATTAAAGTATTACGAATTTCAAATTCCTTGAAATTGAATTTCGTATCTAAGTAGATTTATCGCTGCGATTTTACTGATTTGAAGATACTATGGCCAGTTAAAAATGGACTAAATTGATAGAGAATAGAAGGTTTATAGAAAATTGTTTACAACGAAGGGAGCATGCGTAAAGTTTAATATACTTTTTTAAGGAAAAATGGGTCTTCATTTCAAATAGCTTGAAAAATATTGAGCTTGTAAATGTCAAAAGCAATGCTTGTCGAATATTCAAACATTATATACACTTTGACAATGTGAATTGGTCACTAACTGAGTTTTTAAATGGGTTTCTGTATAGACATACACATATATTTGATACTCATTTATAAGTGTTTCATATATTGTTGACCTCTGGCAACTCCAGTTGTGCCAATAGACGCCAACAATGGACAAACTGCGGCGTTTTCATGTGCGCGAATCGTGCAAATACCACAAGAGTCAGGTGCATTTCCATCAAGATAATAAGGCGGCATATCCGATACCGGCAACACTAACAACAACAACAACAACAGCACATTATCAGCGCACAATAATCTGAACAACAATTGTCGGAGAATAAGCTTGAATTGTTTTGTGGGGGTACATTGAACGTACATACACACATACACATATAGGAGTTAGCGGTGTATATGCGTGTGTGTGAAATGGCTAAGGTGTATTATTTGCACTTTATTATCACGTTAACAAAATTAAGGAAACGTGCAGCCATAACTGCATCATAGCAACAACATCAAAAATTGCAATAGCAGCAGCAGCAACCAGAAGGCGAGAAGGCAAGTGGCAGTGATAGTGACAGCGCTGCCACCTCAAAATATTGTAACTTCGATTAAAAATAATTAAAATTCTGTCCAATTTCTCTTTACACATTCAATCAATATTTTCATAATCAATTATGTTATGTTCACATCAAATATTATATATTATTATTATTATGGACAAAAGGATGGATAGAGGTGTCTGTTAAATCCCAATTTACAAAAGAAAAGTTTTGCTTCTTGAAGGTCAAGTCGTGGCAGAAGAGAAAAATGAAAATTTCTGACCTTTTAACTCTTAACAATTTTTTGAAATATAAATACAAAAATTTACGACAACAACAAACAGAGAGAAATTATCTGAGAATGTTTTAGTACAAATGGACTCTAGTTAAATATTTTAATCGATTTTTTCAATGGTTAATTGTTTGAAATTGTTTTGAAAGTAAATAGCTATAAGTTCATATGTTTTGCATTCAGTACAAAATTGTTAGCATAAAATATACCTACCTAGTTGATATTTTGGAATTTCAATTCTTTTATTAGCGGATATTATAATTTGTTTTGGTTTTTACTCCTTTTTGCATTTTCAAATTTTTTCCCTACTGCAGCATGTTTCCCTTTTCTATTATATCCGTCAACTCATTTCTTTTCCTCTGCGGAGTTACATATCTTTACCACAATAGTTTAAATAAATTGACAGGTGGCAACGCTGAGCAGCGGCGGCACCCATGTTAGTGGCCAATCGCATGTGAAGGTTTTGCTGGCCGGCGCGGCTTGGCTTGGCGGCTTGTCGGCTCAGACGCTTGAGTATGGAGCAACCGCAAGCCGCTGCGTGGCTGGCTACCAGCTACACCCAACTTCGGACATAACTAGTTCAACCTTGATGGCCACCGCCGCCGCCGCCTTCGCCGATGGTGCAGCAGGCGCGTACCTTTAACCTTTTGCCTGAGTTAGCGGCGATTTTCGGTGTTGGCCAAGAACAACTGCACCACCACAACAACAACAACAACGAAAACAATATGAATGCCAAATTGAGTAGCAAATGTGGCGGCAGAGCGGAATTACGTATTGTGTTTTATGGCTCGAGAATGAATGGCCCCAGCGATTCGATTTTGCGATTAGCACTCAATTACTTTTATTTCTGCTTCTTTCAAGGCGTTCCATGGCCCCCGTGTGCGCTCCCTATAACCAAACAAATTGCAACGATTAGCCGCAATTTTTCCATTGCATTTATCTCAATTCGTAAATTCGTAAATTCATATTTTTATTTTTTCATAAGCACAACATTTTTATTTGATTGCATTAATTTTATTAAAAAGCAACAAAAAAAGCGAGCGCATAAATAATTTGCATGCGATTTTAGTATTTTCATTTTCGATTGCCAACACCAAATTGCATTCATATGTGCGGCAATTGGCCACTTGAGCGAGCGCCCCTCCCCCGCAAAAAGATTTTTTGAATTGCCAAAATGTTTTATGGCTCAGAGACGTGCTCCTTCGAAATTGCGCTGTCGTATTGGTGTGTGTTTGCGTGGTTTGAGAAATTTCGAGCTTTATTTGGGTGTGTATTTTTGAAATTATGCCAACGATTTTTGTTAGCATTTTTGGCTGTCGCACGTTGAAGGTCGATTCTGTAAAATGTCGAAAATGCTTACATATAATAATTTCAGACATTCAATTAAATTTTGCCAAAATTTTATTTATTATATTCTTGTCAAATTTGATTTGTTTAACCTTCATCTGTCCGGCAGCATTAGCAGCAATATTGATTTATTTGTAGAGGCATTACGCTGTAAGCCTCTGGCAACATTTAGAAAAAAACTAAAGTCTTTAATTATTGTTAGTATATAACTGCCGCTCAATTTTTATATTGAAGGCCTTTTGCTAGTAAAAAGTTTTACCTTTGAAATTATTGCATTACCTTTTCAAAAAATTTTTCATTTGCTATGTCAAATGCTTTCAAATATGACGATAATGAAGTTTCAAGTATCGCAATGGACTTTCGCATTCCAACGCGTATTTTTCCTCACTGCACACACACAAACAAACAAGCAAACTACGTACACTGCGCTCCAACGGAAATCCATCAATCATTATGTTTGTCCCTGAAATCAAAAACAAAAAGCATCCTTTGCGCCAGGCGAACAGCAAAGACAGCAGCGTCAATTTCCGGTGCGTTGCAAGCTTTCACGAGCGGCAACAAACTCAACAACAACACCAAGGATACAAGCAAGTGTGGCAACTGAAAAGTGTGTCGTGACACAAATACCACAAAATAAGGTCATGGAAGTTTGCTGTGCTAGGAAAAAAGACATTTGCCTTGAACTCGAAAAGGAATGCGGCATTGAAACGAAAAAAAGGAATACACACGTACATCATAAACAACGCAAAAGGACATGCCTACCCGTTGGAAAAATCCACAAATAATTTGTGTACAGAAATGAAATCTCGGTATAGCGTTGCCATCTTTTGCTTTCTTCGGCCCAATTTTGGCAAAAATGCACAAGTAAAATACATTTCTTCATGGAATAAAATTAAGAAAGCACGAAAAAATAAAAAATTAAAGAAATGGTAAAAAAAGACATTTCATTACATTTGTTGTTTTTTTGCTAATTTATAATAGAAGTTTGCTTAAGAAATTTAGTTCAAAGTTAGTTCTAGAAATGTGTGAACAAAAAAATGGAATAAGCAAGCAATCAAAACGTAAAAATTTTTATATTTCGAGGTGGTCTAAAGTATGATCAAACGTTTACCAGTCCGCGGTGACAATAAGGTTGAGGACCACTGGTCTAAACTATCCCATTTCATACGTAAGCTTCACTTAATTATAGTGATTAACCTTCTAAATATTACCAACAGCATTACCTTGTAAGGTAAGATTTTATCGAAAACTTCTTGATTGCAGAACAATTCGTTCGATCAAAAATTTCATATATCTAAAATTTTCCTGCTGGGTTGTTTCGAGAATACATGCAGAAACACACACACGCAAATTTGTAGCATCGACGCGTACAGGCGCAAGTGTGTGAGTATAAAGTGTTGTACATATGTATTGAGAAAATGCGCTGTTATCACTAAAATGGGCAAGGGGTAAAAAGGATATATGGCAAGGAGATATGGCAAAAGAGCAACAGCCACTGATGTCTCTGGCAGCAACGGCGGGAAAATTGCGCAGCAAATGCCATTTTCCTCCCTTTTGGATATGAGTGTATGTTTGTGTGCCAGAGCAAAAGGAGCAATTTTTAGCTCTCACTGTGTGCGTGCACTCTCCCTCTGTTGTTTGTATGAGCAGTGTGTGCAAACATTTTTGTGTCGCAGCATTTTCACATACACACAACGCAGCGGCCTGCGTCCGGGTCCAGGCGCCATCCCCTGCGTTTGGATTGTGTGCGCCTGGTAGTGGAAGGCGCCAAAATTCAACATTTTTACTTGGACCGCGTGCGCGCGCTGCAGCCGCATCGCACAAGCAGAACAAGGACGACAAGAGTGTGTGCCAGATTGCAGGCTGCAAGCAGCGAAGCACACGTCGTATCCACTCTCTTCCTGTAGCTGCTCTATCTGTATCTGTTGTGTGTATCTATAATACTTATACTCATATCTGGTGAGTCCCAGCAAACAATTAAATTTTTGCTAAACTCTTTTAAGACTGCTTCTTTGCATTTCTAGAGCTTTCAACCCAATTTAAACACGAACATTTTTCTATCCGGAAAGTCGAGTTCGTGAACAGGAGAAGAAAAACGAAAGGAGACGAGTAGAGACTTTCTGACTTGTTTTAACTATTTCGCTCTCACATACTTTTGATATTTGCAACAAACACTTCAATGTTAAGAGGAGGAATTTGTCAAAGAACCTTTCTGTTTACATAGGAAAAGTTAGGGAAAGAGCAAAAGAAGGGGAAAAAATGCCAAGAACTTTTTCCGTATGTAAATTAGAAGATACCTTTTATCTTCAATATGTAGTTGGTGAGTTTTATAGCAATTTTGTAAATAAAACTATGGTATTATTTTTATGAAAAAAAACTTTTAACTTTTTAATAAAATGTGTAACAGTATCTTTAATATATAGAATGAGAGAAAGGCAAGCCAGATGCAAGGCTAGTGTGACAACAAAATATATTCCTTTTTCCAAGTTTTTCCAAGTGGAAAAAGTTTAGTGAAGACGTCGAACTAGCATCTCGTACTAATCATTCAATACGCAAGCTATTTCTGTGGTTTAAACTTATTCAACTTTTAAGCTTCAATCGTCGATTGCCAAATCTTTTTCTGCGGCTACTAAATTTTCAAGCCAATACATTTTGGAAAAAACAGTCTTCATGTTGTTCTTCAGCAGCCTTAAACAATTCGGACAGCGTTGGACAGAGTACTAATTCTACTAAGTTATGTTTTAAAATTACAAAAAACGATTACAAGAGATATATAATTATATACGTCCCTTAGGCTTCACTATTCAAAGCAGATAAGTTTCGGATAGCTAACTACTATTTTGCTTGCTGGTATTATCTGCACATTGTTAGGTCGCACTTTATCTGTGGGTTATGTTAAGTTGGTTGAGGGAGTGGGGATGTGGCAATGTGTACATGAGAATGAGCTGGGGGTGGGGGCTGTTGCTTAAGGCATGAATCATTGCGCCTTCTCTTATCACTAAGGGTATTACGTACTGCTGCCGACATCATCTCCGCCCGCTCCCACCCGCGCAGGCTCACATTTAAAGGCGCATTAAGCATGACTAAGCCGTGATACTTGACAATTGCGGCGCCATTTGAAATGCGTGTAAGTTGTAAATTTGCGGCGATGCCTGACTACGGACGGAAGCCTATTATCGAGAAGCGGATAATCCGCTTGTTTACGAGGAGTTACTTTTTTATGGCGTCGCGTTTAAGAGTAGATTTCTCTTCTCGAAAGTAGCAGGCGTGCAGCATGCGGCAGACAGTCAGCTGTGTGGGTGGTTGAGCGGGTGGCGGGTGAGAGCAGGCGAGAGTGGAAGCGCACTAACCTCACGCCCGAAAAAATTCGCCTAAGCGAAGAATAGAAGAGCGGATTGCAGGGACATTTTTAAATATTTTATGTTTTTTGGCAAAATTTACGCATGCTAGCTGCCGTGTGTGTGTGTGTGTGGGTGTGTGTGGGTGTATCCGCCAGTCGCTATTATTGCCAATAACTCACAGTAACACACACACACACATACACATGCAAATGCAACTGAGCACATGTGGTTATCAGCGCTTGCACTTGCGCATGCCTGTGTGTGTGTAGCTCAACGCATACTTCTACAGTTATCACACTCACACGCATTTCGCGCTAACAGGATCGCAAAAAGCGCCGCAGCAGCAAGTCCTCGCTGTTATCCTAGAAGCATTCCCTATTTTTTTTTAGGAGGCTGTAGTTGTGCACATAAAAAACAACAAGAAAAAACAACAACAAAAATGTGTGTGTTTATGTATGTGTGCACTATCCCATTGACATTTGTCAATACATCAAAAGCGCTCCATACAAACCTCCCCACTCTCTGCTCCCCTGACATACAACACGCTTTTATCGATTTTTTTTTTCGCTATTATCGGCTTCCCCATTTTTGGTATACTACACATGAGCACATTGGGAAATGATAAGAATTCTGCACGTTCCAGGACTTCATAATTTTAGGGAAGCTGTGTCGCAGCGCTAATATCAAATGTATACCTACACAGTGCCACATGCATACACACACATTAGCAAATACGCACACTACGCAAGCGCAAATCGATAAATTTTTCTTTATACATAATTGATAAGCATACGAACTTGGGAAGAAGAGTGGCGCTTATTGCCGGCGGCAGTAGGTGTCGCACTAATATTTTTGTTGTTGCGGTGGCAAGCTCTGGGCAAACATATAGATACAAGCGAAAGGAATAGCAAGGCAGTAGCATACGCTGATAAAACTAGTAGTTGAACAAAAGTTCACAATAGCGATGCAAAGTTATTTTTTCTAGATTTCTCTTGCAATATTCCCGAATCCTTTTGGAGAGAAGGATGGTGCTGCTACCTACCTACCTAGCAGATTTTGAGCCGGCAATCTATTGCATCAGACACTAAGCGCACTGAAACATTGCGACATACATACTACTTTCAAATATAATTTGAACATGCTTATCCTGAATGTCCTTCTATTCCATTCTACGATTTATGACATTGCCATTTTAATTAGTGTGTGCTGAAATTTCGTACTTGGCATTTTTCATACACAAATCAATAATGGAAAGTATTTCTCTTTTATGATTTTGATGCAAAACTTTGAAAATGGCGAAGCCGTGCATGCGCATTTGCCATGAACTCTTAAGCGCAATCGTTTACAACCTTATGGAAGCAAAAATAAATTGAAATATTTCCAGCCTAATAAATTATTACAGTACTAATAGTTTTTAATTTGGTTTACTAGTTATAGTCATGTGCTTGAGTGTCTTAATATGAAATGCATATCGTTGAACACATATTACATACATACATATCAACAGACACGTGTCAGAAGCGTTCCCAGAAAAGTGATTACAGAACGAGCCTGATTTCATTTTAGCCAGCGTTATAGGCATATAAAAGTTCTAACTGAAATTAGGCTGGGCCATAATAACTTTCAGCGCCTAGCAAATAATTTTCCCTAGCAAATTGTTTTATATTGTTTTCCAATATACATATGTATGTGTTGTCAACTCAATAAACTATAATCAGCACCATCGACGTGGCACGTGTAAATAATTCGGAGTTCTTGTACATATACGAAACAATTTAGCGAAATGGAATTGGGAAGCTTTAATGGGTCTAGCTAGATAATTGAAACTATTATACCCTATATTTTCGTAGGGTGTTCGTGAAGGTTAGTTATTTGCATAAGTTTAGGTCGTAGTCGAATCTGAAGTTTTATATTTCAACAGAAGCTATATTATTTTGAATATCATATCTTCTTAATGAAAATCAGAAGCTTATATACTTATTGATTCTTTTGGAATATTTCCTGTTTGGAGCAGAGTTTTTTGAACAAATGAGAAATTTTCAAAACCACTTAAGGCACTACTATACTAAAGCCCACACATTTAATTGATATACAGCAGTTTTTTTTAAACTAAACTATTTTATAAATTTAATGCTTTTTTCACGACAAGAAAACAAGTGAAATTTCTTGTTATTTCCTTTTATGCGTAAATAATATATAGAAAATTTTTCTATCTTTTGGAATAAATTATTACTTAACTGATCTTAAAACATTCTTATTACAATAGTCATAAGAAAACTATTTGCGTAAATGTTTTAGAAAAAAGCATAGCGAATGCATCGGTTATACATTCATATTAAAAGTATGCAAAATTCAGGCAAACTTTTAATACAAATGTATTCGGAATTATAATTTTACAGAAAGGACTTCATACATTTTTGATAATGCACAAGAGCACTGAATTTTAAATGAGGTGTATAGGTACTTTAAAAAATATGTTATCCAAATTAATCAAAGGATTAGTTCAGGGCTCTCTAACTTATTTCTGTAGAATTAAAATTCTTCTGCCTATAGGGAAAAGTTTTGATGGAAAACAAAAACAACGAGTACCTACCATTTGATGCCTGGTATGAACGCGTATCAAGAGTCGATGCGACTGGCTGTACTTTTCCGCTGGCTTCAAATTCATTTGCCAGTCGTGCCATTTTGAGCGTCGGGAAATGGTAGACATTTCAGTTTGGCCATGTCAAGACTACGCTACACTTTGCGCTTGTTGCAAGCGCTGACCACATTTGTGGGCCTCAACGCCTTCACATTCGAGCGGCCAGAAGGCCGTTTCAGGCGTAGGTGCCAGCTGTACAAATGGCTACGCCTGCTGCACCTGCTGCTGCTGCTGGTAATATCGCCCTTCGTGGTCACGCTGCTGATGTTTTCCCTGGAGCATATACATCGTTTGATAACCACGCTGAGTCTGCAGGGCGGCGAGGCTTTGCTGATTATCAACGAAGTGGTATTCCACGTGACGGTTACAACGCGCTTCTGCCTCTCCATTTACATTGCCTATTTGCTGGTGTTGCGCAGTGTCCAGCTGGAGCAGCTGTTGAATCTCTTCGCGCGCGTCTACGCAGCGTATGTGCGTCTCTTTGGGCCGAAGCTGCCCCTTCGCTGGTGCATATATGCGACGTTGTGCTGCTCGAGCATAGTGGCATATGCCTTTGTATTCTGGCAGTCGATTTGGTCGCGCGCTTCCGCTAAGCCCTTGGTGTTGTTGGTGCTGCTTTCGCTACATTCTATGTTGCTGACGCTGGTCTGCAACTTCGGCCTGGTGCTACTGCACGCCATGCTGCGGGGCGCCGAGCAGCACATGCAACCGCTTTTGGCTAGGCTGGAGCGTCAGCCACAAGCCGATATTCTGGACTTCTGCAATGCTTTGATGCGTTTGCGTGTCGACTTCGGCGCCTTCGCCAGCTTTGTCTTCATCAGCGAGCTGCTGTTGAACCTGACCTGGAGCACCATGTTCATGCACTACTATTATTCCTGGCACAAAAGCTGGCTCTATTGTCTACTCTTCCTTATTTATCCGTACTACTTTATGAACATATCACACGACATTAGCGAAATTCCATTGTCCTTGGGCATTGAGCTGCTCGAACTTGACATTGGCATCGTTGTGGTCGGCGCCAGCGAGAATGACTTTGTGAGTTACTTCTGACACTTAAAGTGGCTTTAACTCATTATAGATTTATATCTTTCAGCTGAAATACTTTTGCTGGCACAAATTGGCTACTGCTCCAACATTGCTGTCTCCTTTTGATGTGCTGGATTTGCGCAAGGATTATCTGCTTGAGTTCTGGAGCATGGTCTTTGTGAATAGCATGTTTCTAAATAGCATATTAATTACGCTTATATTCAACTTGTATCCAGATTAGAAATTTTATATCTAATATTTAACTATCTAATTGGACATGACAATTTGTTTCCGAGTTTCGGTCCGCCGCCGAGCTTCTCATCAGGCGCCGACGCTTCGCGTGCTCTCTCCAGTTGCGGGTTTTAAGTCTGGCTTAAATCGGTTCTATTTCATTTTCATATTGCTATTTGAAAATGGTATTGCAAAAATATGCTTTTAAGATGAGATTCTGGATCAAGCCCCTGTGCAGCTGAAATCGAATTTCGAGTCGCAAGGTACGCTATTATGAGAATAAGATTGGATGGCAGAGAACAGCATTCTCTAAACTTTTTTAAAACTAAATCGATTGTCCAATTAACTGAGTTCAGTTGACTTTACCTACTTATTTTTTTCGATAAGCAGTCGGACCTTCAGCAATCACAGATTGCAATCAAAAGAATTGAAAAAAGGTTTCACCATATACGATTTAAATGATTCAACACGTCAATCGACTGGGACTTGAAGCAGACCAAACCACTTTGCAAATTTACCTCAAGTGATGAAAATTCCATCTGATTGTTGCGTGTTGAAATTCCCGTGAAGAGAAATGTTTAGTTTACAATTAAGAATCAATTTAAAAATTTTAATCACTACGATTTTCTCTGTACACGATTTTAAATAAATATGCTATTTCTTGACGAAATTAATTTGTGTAGGATATTTTTTATATATGTAGGTACATTAAAAAAATACATTTAATTACTTTTCTGCCACTCTTTGGTATTATTCCAATAGACGAGCCTGTTTTGCAATCTTAATCAGAAGAGTTGAATCAGAAGTGGCAACCTACGATTTCAAATTAAAAGAGTGGCAAATCTGTTTTGCAGCAAACTGATTTCAAATCAAGGAACACGAAATCGATTGCGAATTGAAACAGAATGCGCCGAAACGCGATTTGCTGTGCTTGATCCTTGACTCAAGTAGGACAAAATCACTATTCTAAGTCACTAAAGAGAACTCTTTACAATTTTGGGCCGGGAATACATCGAAATGAGATTTCTCTTTTTCGAGGCTGTAAATCTGTGTAATTTTTAATTATTTCCTAATCGTTTGACATATCTGGCCGAATTTGAATGATCGCCGCATTGAAGGAATGAGCTATTAGCATTTGCTATAGCAATCGAAATATCAGATGATTCTTATTTAACATCAGAACTGATCGAATTTTTATTTCTTTTTCATGCTCGGACCAACACAATACTTACTTACTAAATTGTCTGGGACATCTTGTTAGCGTGCTATGTCCCGCCAATAGAGCTTCTCTGCAGGCGCTTCTGATTAGAGATTTCAAGTGTTGCCAGTGAATTCTCCACTTGTTCCTTCCATCGGAAGCACCACCTTCTACGTCCTTTCCGTTCTCCAGAAACCAAATAAATACCACTTTCATTTACAATATCTGTAATATGAATACGTTTATAGTCTAGTTAGTTTTCAAAAAAGTATATTCAGTGTAAGTGTGAGCGAAATGTAAAGCTAAAGTTCGCTGAACCTTTGTCAAAGCTGAGCATACAACCTGAGCATGTCCAATTGTTGCGTCAGTCGGACAACAATGGAAAGTGTAAAGGCAACAAGTAGTTTCATTGATTTTTGTTTTCTTTTTTCCTGCGCTTATTAACATTTTTAATGCTTTTAGGAAGTCGAAACCCCCAATTCCCTTAGAAATGGCAAAAGAAAAGGAAATCATGACAATAACAACACAACAAAGGCGCTTTTTGTTGTTGGTTGCGAATGAAGCCGCGCTGAAACGTTGTTGTAACGATGGCAACACGGATAAGGTAACCAACAAATATACAAACAGACAGTGAGTCTGAGTCGGACAGACGGACGAACATAGAAATCAGCGGAGACAATTGTTAGAAAATATATTATAATAATAATAATAATAATTGTAAAGTATCTATTTTGTTCATTTTGTATGCTCGTATTTATGCAGATCCGTCGCACAATGCTGAAACGTAGCAGCGCGGAATGGAGGCAGTGTAGACGAGACGCGGTCTCCGGTTACGGCGTTGCGGCTCTAAACAAATTATTGTCGAAATCTTTAATGACAAACTTCTGATGGGATGTCACGATTTCGAGGTGTAGTTTCTGTTGTGTGCAGGAGCAGCGTTGCAGCAGTCGTATCTGCCAGATGCACACATACACACATACACTATATAGTAGTGGGAGCGCATGGTAGCTGGCATGGAAATGAAGGTGGAAGTGCCTGTCTGCTGGCTTGCTTCGTGTGTAGTAGCTGCGCTAAAGATACAATAGTGGCAACTTTTTCTCACGAATTTGTAACAAATTTTGAGGTAGACTCTGTGCGCTGCTGTTGATTGTTGTATGCCTTGAATAATCGCAATAATATCACTTTTTTTCACAGTTTAAATTTTTTTCTATAATAATAAAAGACATCAGTGCAGCCGCAAAGTTTTCACTTGGAAATAAGATTTTTGTATTAATGAGCCAGGTCAATGTTTCATCTCGACGATTTGCTCCTTTCCATGTTAAACCATTCATCTGAAAGATTTATTTTTTCCAACACACTGCTCAACTTCGATCACAAGCAAATTTAAAAACCTCATCTTCAAACTCGAACGAATAGTCACAATAGCTACAATATTTTAGGTTCCACAATTTGTACAATGCTTCATAAAATTTGGTAATACTCGTACATATTATGTTTTGTGTTACAAATCAATTTCATTATTTCTCTGTTCCAAAGGAATTCTTTGTGAACGATGGTGGAGTGGGTTTTGGAATCTTTAAAAGATTCTGCAGTTCAGATTCTACAACATGCCGTATTTATACAAACCATCGCTATTTGAATATATCGAATTAGGCCACATTAAATTTTGTTGTCTTTTCGCATCAAGACACCCTTTATACCCCCCTTAGTAAATTTTTCTTGTATTTATCCAGGCTTACTTTTTACCCATCCTTTTCCTCGGTGTCTTTTGTTCAAGATGATGTTTGCAATAACGATATATTCTAAAAAAAAGTCGTTTGAGTCATTCGCATGTTCTTAAGTAGTGATATTATTAAGGCATATACGAGGTAAATAATGAAATTGAATGAAATGTAAGATTACGAATTTTTCGAACTAAATATTGAATTTAACTTGCATATTCTGCTCAATCACATGCAACGTAGTAGAATAGAATTATGCACTTTCCATACTTTTTGTAGCTGAAGTTACTGTTATTGATCGCCTATTGATGGCCTACTCCAGAAATTATGGTTACTAAGCTGAACAAATTTCAAAATAATTTTACTCTTAATAACATGCAAACGGAAAAGATTTGGCGCGCATTCAAAAAATTCTTGTCTTAATTCCTACTTTCTTCACATAAAACTTTTATGTTATTTTTGGCGTTAGAATTTCATTCAAGAAAAGTTCTACCAAAATGAAAAGTTATATATGTATATATTTTGAAGATATTGCACAATTTCTGCAGAGCTGCCATCTTTCCTTTTCGAATGATCAAGGTCGAAGTTAATTGGTTGAGGTCTTAAGAAAAACTATAGATAACATTGATTGGCAAATATTTGCTAGAGAAGACCCTTACACTCCCCGAGGCGCAATGTCACACCTCAGTGTTGGCAGAGCAGGCAACCAACCTTTCCTACACACGTGCCGCACATATGCGACGCAGTGCGTCATTATAAACTGCACAACAACATTTACAATTAACTTCAAAACAACATTTCATATACTTTTGCCTAGAACTGCGATAACAAGGAACGATGCGCAGGCGCATTTCTTTGCGCGCAAAAACATGTGACAACTACAAAAACAATACCAGCTAAAATGAAGTGGACATCGACAGAATCCACAAGCAAAAATTTTAAATGTGCAAATTTTGATTTTTTTCAAATGATTTTTTTTAATACATGGCATAATTTGTAAGTGGAGAAGGGAAAGCGCGACGTGGCTGAGCTGCAGATAAACAACAACAAGCGCAGCACGTTGACTGACTGTCAATGTCAAGCGTTGAACCTCGATTCGGCACGAAGACTCATGGCACCAAAGGAATTTCGCCGACATTTTGGCACCTTTCGAGCGGGCATCGCATTTAAAATGGAGCTTTTTGCAGTTGCGCGCCTTTGAAATAGTTTGGCGCCAATTGGCGACTGCAAGAGTCGCAGCAGCGTCAGCCAGCTGCCGGCACTGGGCCTTGGTTGGGGGCGTTGTATGGCGCTACACGCCGTCGGTCAGGCGCATTTTTAATATGCATGCAATTTTTATTGAATTCTAACAAATTCGATATTCCAACTTTTTGTTTGCATTAGTTTGCATGAGGGTGTGTGTGTGTGTGTGTGTGTGTGTGTGTAGCTGACTTAGAATCGCATTAATGGAAAGTGCGCTCGTTTGCAGCGTTCTCTGCTGCTCTGCGCAGCTGCAAATCCGCATACATTAACATTTCGTGGCATACGAAATCGTTCTTTTTTCGCAGCAGCGGAATTAGAATTTATTCTTATGCGCTCGCCGTTGATTGTGAGCGTTTGTGTTTTGCAATCGATTTTGAAAAATTTTTTTGGAATTTTTTCTATATGTAATTTTTCGCATGGCATGAGAGCATATAACATGCTGCTGCCGGAGCGGTGCGGTTCTCGGGTCAGCTGCAGTTCAAGGTGGGGATGTACTCGCAAGTGTGTTCTGAGGATGTCACAGGGTGTTGCCGGCAACACAGCTGGGAGTTGTATAAATTGCTGCCGTTTGTGCTGATGCAGCAGCAGCTGCCACTATATGCACAGCGACGGCGTCTGTCAGCTGGCCCCTGTTCGCGTGTGTCCATGAAATAATTTGCTGGTCCATTGCACCAAGTAGTCACATGCAGCCGAGCTTCCAAAAAAAAAAAACAACAAACATGCAATTGAAATGTATGACATATTTGAAATTCTAACTTTCGATTAACTGACTGGCATACTTCGGGATGTGATCAATAATCAAAGCAGGCGCAGCGGAGCTGTGGCAGCGTAGTAGAATTAATGCTGACCATTTTTTTTTGCTTATTGTTAGTTGACTTTTACTATCTGATATAAATACTACTAGTAATAATGCTCGATTATCGGTTTTGCCTTATGACAGAGTTATGTAGGCATATATTGAAAGAAGAAAACTTGAATGTAGCTACATCAAATTGCCATATTTGGTGGCCATACTGCTCTCTATATAATATTTTCACATTGAAAACTCTAACATTTTGGCAATTAATTGTTCAGTTTGCAAAATATTGGTTGTTTTAAATTCGAGCAAAAAAGCAAAATCAAAATAAGTGAAAATGGTGTTAAATGGTAAGAAGATGCAAAATTGGTAATTTGTTAGGATTTAAACTTATTTTATTATCTGGCAATATCTGTGCTCAATCGACATTTTACGAAGTCAAACCCGTAATATTTTAGAATATGTTTGACTATTCTTCAATCGGGAACTTTTTCATGGAGATTCCTGCCGAAATCTCTAAACTCTTGTAATATTGGTTAATGTTTAGCTCATCTGGAATAAGCGCCCCTTCTGCTTTGCAATGGCAACTGGAAATATTGAGTTGAACTCGGTTGAGTAGAACTTGATTTTCAATTTTCATTTCCTTTCCTAATATCTGCAAAGAAAAACAATGCCAGCTGCATATACAAAATTCTCTCTCTAGTATTTTCCACCATTAAATTTCAAAAAACAGAAATATTAGCAATGAAATGATTTCCAGAAATAATTAGTATTTCTTCACATTTGCTTAATAAGGATTCGCCAAATACAATAAAAATTATGTAAACGAATAAGTCGTAAATATATCGAATGGGACAAAATCAGCAAGGAAAGAAATAATTGAAGTGACAGACAAACAACCAGAAAGAAGGCAGGCGAAAAAGGTGTTGTAAAGTCGCAATTTGCATCGCACCAACAGTTTTGCATAAAAAGCCGGGGAGTTGAAGAAGTAAAAATTAAATTGCAAAGACCGGTAATGTTGAAACTGGGACACACAAATGGCAAATTTCGGCCCAGTGTGGTCAGAAACGTAGTTATAGGGAAATTTTTGTTGACAAGTTGTGGGGTCGGGTAGAGCTTCCAAAACTATTTTTACAAAAGATCAAAATGCGAGAGAAATTAAATGAAAAAGAAATGAAATCGGGTTTAAAATTTTTTGTGTTTTTATTGAATGTTCAAATTAAAGAATGATACGAATTTCCAAATTCCAGCTATACAATTAAATCGTGCTGATATAAGTATAAATTAATATTATACGATATCTGTGCTATCTATTGAAAGGGAAAATGTGAAGAATGTTTATAAAAAGAGAAAAATAGACCAGATTGCTGTGCCCAATTGTAGCAGAAAGCCATATTTTGAAGTGAATTCTATTGAATGAATCTATTCTATGGCTAAAAGATATGGTCACTTAATTGATATTATTTCCATGGTGAAAGGAAATGACAATGCATCTCATTATTTTTAATATAAATAAATCAATTTATGTCTGCATATTAACTTCTGTAGCTGGAATTATCTTATTAACTTTTATTGCTCACTGATTAATTTAATCTAAGTAGTACCTACTTAGTAGCATTTAGTACGTACTTATATTTGAGAAGAATCATCAGTGATACTTAAATTGAAAATCTTTATTCAAAAGTGGGATGGTAAGCTAATTCTAAATTGCAAACCTTATGGAATCAACGATCAATAATGACTTTTTCAGCCAAAGCCAAGGCTTATGTGCGATTTTTGTGCTAATTTTGCCTGGAATAAAACTCAAGATTCTTGATAAAAACCGAAAAATATTTGACTTCTTCGGAAATCGATCATTCGGCTTTGACTAATTCGAAAAAATCTCATGACGTTGTCTTTTCTGAATGGAAGTCTTGATTTCTTGAGGCACGGGTCATGGCTTTTTTGGTAATAAAATTACGGAGCAGCAATTCGCATCTGAAATATAAAGTATGGAAAAGTAAAGTTTAAGAGAATATAACATTTCAAGCTGCGGCTTCGGCTATTTTCAGCCTGAGGCCGAAGCTTTTATTTTTGGTCGAAGACAAAGGTGTCTTTGTTGCTTTTCGCCTTCTAATGGAATACTTGACAGCTGAGATTTTTCTCCCTTGCTAGCAGCCATCTTGCCTACGCCTCTTTGTCGCTTGGAATGGTCGAATTATTATGCGACCAAAATTGGTCAATACATGCGATCGGAGTGATGGAGGAGGCGATGTGCAGCAACAGCGTAACGGAGAGGCAAATTTAAGCAATTTATACCGCAACTGCTCTATATTTTTAGGCGGCTGCTGAGATTGCGCTGTTATCACTTCTTCTGGCAACTTCTGCAGCGAGCCCATTTGGCGCGCAAACTCGAGCTGCGGCATGCCGTCAACATGTGAGCGGAATTTTTGTTTACGGGATTTTGCCGAAGAGAACAAATTTTCGCGCCTTCACCTTTGCCGGGCAAATGGAAAACATGCCGTCACCGCCGCGAAGGGCAGAGGAGTGTGTTTTCCTAAATACACATGGCAACATGGCAACACATGCGCGCACGAGGCATGCGGCATGTGGCATGAGGCGGCACTCATGTAGGCGCGTAGGTGCGATGCTGTTGTGCCACATGATAATGGAAGGAAGGGATGCTGCGCTGTGCCACTTTTTGCCTGCCTCGAGAAAATTTCTCACATTAATTTGTGAAAAGTACACATGGCCTGCAGCAATTCGGTAGGAGTGCGAACAGGAGGCAGCGCGAAAGGCGCAGGAAAAACGGCCACTAAAAATTGCATATGTTGCATGTGTCGGCCAAAAATGACCCGTGCTAAATGCAACCGTGACACACAGACACACATACAGCAATACTCAAGTATGTACTTCTCTTTTGGCACCATACTGTCTGGTCTGGTCTGGACAGATCCTGCGCAGGCATCGGAGCGCAATTTTTATTCAAGAAATTTCCGTAAGGTATTTCCGGCCGCGCTTCGCCGCAAAAGCAAGGAAATTGGAAAAATTATCATAAAACTTTTATTGTACGTTAATAAAAACTGTGCCAGCGACATTTTGTAACCGGACGCATGGACGTACAAACTCTCGCACGTATATAAGTGAAGACCTGACTTTTCCCATGCCTCGATAATTTCCCATTGCTGCCTGCAGGATTAGATTTTATTGCTGGAAATGTAGCTCATATGCCTTGTGGGTTTTTTGCATGTTGTCGCGTCTGCGGCTGTAAATATGGAGAATCCTTAAACACCAGTTTATGTCTTGGTTTTTTCTTACATCAAATATTCCAAAAAGTTTTCAACATGTGAAGGAAATTACGGTAATTTGGTAGTAGTGCAAGTATGGAACCGTGAAGAATGAATAAATGAATGAATAAATTCAAAAGAGAATTTGAAAATGTGGCAACTTCCTTCGAACGTAAACATTTTCCTTTAAATAATTTTGTATTTGCTCTAAGCAAGCTTGAACTCGTCTGACTTGTATAGGAGCGCCTATATTTTCTAGGTATGAAGCCTCTTTGGAAATTTGTGAAACACACCAAAATTCTGACAGATAATTACTTTGACCATTCTTCGTACACGAAGCTCTAAATGGCATCGGATCAGCTCAGGACCCAACAGGGTCTATGCGTGGCCCCTTTAGGCAGCCAGCTTAACCAAACCCAACCTAAGCAATTAAATCTGAAGCTCTCAACGGTACGCTTGAAAGGTTGCACTAATTCGAGACAAGCTCTTAACTGCTATAAGCACTTTCAACAGCCAGCACCCCTTTAGCGTGTTTTCTTAGATTATGATCAGCTCTTGTAAGGCTATCAATGCCAGATTTACAGACCTATCACAATTTATTTCAATTAATCAGATGCTTTCTGAATGCCTACGAGAAACAAAAACTATCAAAGTACATGCTTCGGAACCGCACTTGACTCGCACAGTATGCCAACACGTGCCACTACTTCATTAGTAGCCACTAAGGAGATGCAATCCGCCGGCTGAGGCACACACTCCTAAAGTGGCCGACTGGTGTGCGCATACTTAAACTGTGGTCATTTGAGGCGCACAGGTACTCCAAAACTGAAGAACACCTACTAAGCGCGGTGGGAAAAAACCCAAAGCAAGTCGGCCTCACTTCGGCACTTGACTTCATGCGTAGTTCCTACTGTTTTCCCCTTAAGGACGAAGCCCCTTACATTTCGCTGCAACAACCTGACCACTTGTGATGCTGCACAGGTAGGCTGACAGCTAAATATTTGCTAATTTGCCACTGGCTGAGGCTGATGTGTTGTGGTGTTGCGCGTGTCAAGTGTTTGCGGCTGCATCCTGACAGTCTACCTGTTGCTTTTCAATGATGTGCCGCATTCGTTGGGCGTCTTTGTTTTTGGTGGGCATTAGCTACAGAAGCTGTTAAGGTAAACAAGTGGTTTTGTGTAGTCCACTTCGGTAATTGGCTGTCATTATGTTGGCTCATCATAACGGCTTTCTTATAATATGGAGCTGGCGAGAGGTGTTTACACGTATTAATAGGAAGAAACTTAATTATAGTTCTACGTGCCATATCTCTAATCTTTATAAGCGATTTTGGTTATTTAAATTTAATTCATGCCAACATGTCAAAATATTTTGCTAAAATTTGGTTCGACCTTTCGTGAAAATTTTTAAAGATATCTGTGCTTTTCCTATTCCTAATATTGTGTAAAAAACGTTCAGCTTTTCTTACATAAGTACATACATACCAAAGCAACTCAAAGTACTCTACTAATTCGGTCGATATACGTTTATAAGCTTTTATTAGGTTCCCTTCAGGTTTCTTAACAATTTAACCAATAAATTTGTGCACTGAAAAGGACTCTGGCGGCTCATCTCTCAAAATCTGTCATGCCTAATACTCCGAGTAAAGATAAATCTTGTACAATAAAAAACCGATTATGATTCCACAAATTGCCTGAAATCTTTCTGAATACAAAACCAACATTCCACGCTCTTGTAATTACTTAAATTTGACATGAGATTTGAAGATATAATAGTTATTGCATGCTTCTTCTTTCCTGGCGCTACAGCGCAATGTCGAACCTTGGCCTTCTCAAACAACCTTCTTCAGTTGTAACGATCTCTGATTGCAGTTTCCCAGTTCATTAAAAATTTCCAAGTATTGGCATTTATTCGTACACGCCCGCTGCAGCAGAATTCCTGACGGCCAATCCTTCAACATAATGTGCCCACATTAGTGGCTAATTTAAATACAGTCAGCGGCGCTTAACAATGAAATTGTTTACAAAATTGATGGCACAACACTTTCATTATTCAGCATAAATAAAGATTTCTGCGGAAATCTACAAATCTACAAATCTAACAATAGTTTTAGCCGCTTCTGAGTTCGGAACAACAATTGTAACAATTTGAAACGCGCCTTTTCAAAAGAATCAGCAATATTTAAATCACTGATCAATGGATGAATAAATGATCGTCGAGCGATCGGCTGTGAACCTTAACGCCAACAACAATCAATAATCGAGCAACAATGGTGAGAACAATTCCAACGGGTTGACAAGACCGAAACACTCTCACTTTCAGTCAAAGTGGCGTTTTTTACTGACAATTTACATGTCAAAGTGACAAACGCGCTGACAACAATGTGATGGAGGGAGGGAGAGACCGCCGTTGAGTTGGCGCTCACACGCATTGCACATTGTTTGCTTACCTTTGATCGAACTGATCAGAGAACATGTCCAGCTGATGGCTGGCTGCCATCAATTTCACTTTCATTTGTCAGCTTGACAACTTCGTCGGTAGTTTGTTTTCGATTTCTATGCGAAGTTGATGTTGTTGTTGGTTGGTTGGTTGGTTGCATCAAGCGCTTGTCATATTGCTTAACACATTAATTATTGCCACACACAGATACTATCTGTATCTGTGTTTGAGCCACCCTCATATGGGGCTAGCGCTGACATTCACACACATGCTTACAAATACACAGAGAAGAAGAATTATTGTACACACAAAATGACACAATTTGTTTATCAAAATTGTTGGGCAGTTGTTTTTGTTCAGTTGTTGTTGTAGGGTTCCACAATTCAAATGCGTTGGAATTGATTTTTGACTAAGCGTCGTCATGCATTGAATGCGGTCAAATGATGTTTCATCCAAGCAATTCACACACATGCATATACCTAAGTAGATGTAAGCGAGTGTGTGTGTGCGTGGCTTAAGCTCAAGCCCTGCACGGCCCATATCAGTTGACGACAATCAGTCTCATTGTTTCCGTTTCCCACATTTGCGCTCTGTTTTGGTTATTGCGTCTTGAACTGAGCTCCGCAGTGACTCTGCCTGCCCGTATGGATATCTTCCCACCGCCTTCTCCTTGCGCTGCTGCCCGTTAGCATGCAGTCAGTAGCACCAGGTGTGCATGAGATTGTATCTGTTTGTGTGGCGCGTGTGTGTGTGTGTAAGCAGGGCATTGCATATGCTTGTAAAGTTTATAATAAACAAAACTGTTGAGCACTTTTTAACCATTGTCTAGCTCAGGGCTTACGAGCCTGCTTGGCTGCGCTGTTCGACAGCTCTGCGCATGCCAGGGCTGTCATTCATGAAAGGTTCCGAAAATCACGGCACTTATAAGGATAAACATTTTAATACTGTGATTGTAGGCAGGGAAATTTTAAACGGTGATTTTAGGCACAGTAGGCAAAAGAGGCTTTATAAAGTGAATCGGAAAATATCTGGCGGAAAGGGTACTTTATCATACATATGTACTAAATGATTTAATCAAGAGAATTGTATTGAATATTGTATGCTTTATTAAATGTGTGCGGTTTTCTGCGAAAGTAAGCTTAAAAATGAAAAAAATATGGAACTCGGTTTTGTAACCCAAATTTTAATGTAAAATTCGGTTTTTTTGTAATTTTAAATGTTTACGTCTGTTTTCCAAACTGAACCAAAAAGCAGCAGAATAAGAAAATTATCAACTGTTTATATGCAAATAAGTTCCTTGCCTATGACGCTGCCCTAATTATTTCCAATTACGTTAAAACATCACAGAGTTGCTTTAGAAAAGGAAGAAAAATATGACTAATTTTCATTCTTGCTATATAATTATTATACACTTACTTGCTTAATAATATGATTACAGAAGCTTCTTACAGGTTTCGACCTTATGCATTACGTCTTTGACAAGAGCCTTCTCAAGCTCCTGGTTTCAAGCTCTGATAAGGTTTTCCTATGCCAGTCCTCAAACTTCGAATATATAATAAAAGTTTTGTTAGGAAATTGTTGTTCCTTACTTTACGTATCAGCGGTGCCGCTGGACATGCTTGGAAACGCTTACATCGGCACACAGCTCATATTGCTCGTAATTTTTATAAACCGCAAATTTTACCCATTAAAAGAAAAAGCTTTTGAAAAATTTCGGAATACATCTTTTTCACGTTTCACTTGCCTATAATTAACAGCCCTAATACAAGCATCAATGTGTGAGTGCCTATATCTGTGTGTTGTGACTGGCTTCTTGTATTATGTTAATGCGCCAAGTGTTCCAATATATAAATTTTTTTTTCCAATATGCAATGTTTTCTCATTTCTGCCCTCAAGATTTCTAGCGCGCACGTGAAAAGCGGTGAGCGAGTGAGTTAACGCGCTTAAGTGCGTTTCGTCTGCTGATTCCATGGGGTAGATAAGGAGCAGCATAAGTTTTTGTGCATGCCAGGGTATTTGCATTTTAAAGCCCGACTTGATCGGCGTTAATGCAATTTTGATTTCGTTGCCTTTGCCGTTGCCGATGTCTTCAATTGACTTCATTCATTGTGATATATGTACTTGTGCTTTTAATATTGATTTGCTCGAGAAGGGAGGAAGCTTTATATTTTGTGCAAGCACTCACGATTATATGCAAGTATTTGATTGTATTGCACATTGCAAAGCCGTGAGAGAAGGAAACATTTTTTGTTTGAAGAGCACCAGTGCCATTTATGACTCGAGGACGTGTTCTAACCAGATTCGTCTAACATGTGCACAAAATTATTAGTCAAAATGTATCGATACTTTGTACTGGAATTTTGCATTAAAATCATTCTTGAGAACATCAACCACATTTGAAGAAATCGATTCTTGTTCAGTATCTTGGAAATAAAATTAGAATCCGAAGAAAATTGTTAACTTTTGTAACGAGTTAAGTAACTGACTTTATATACCCACCCTCCTCGAACTATTAAATATAATTCGAAATTTGGTTTAGGTACTAATTCTGTGCACTCAAAAATTTAGAAGCGCACAAAAAAATTGAATTTTCCGCTAATTATTTTGGAATAAAATTATATAAAAAAAAACTTTTTAAAAATAAGCTTTAATTTATTTAATGTACTAAAAAGTAGAAAATAAATGGTTTTTAAGTCACCTGTATCTTACTATCCATAAAAGCTTGGGGCGCTCATGTGTTCAATATTTGTCAAACAGTTACCACAATATTTTATTTAAATAATTTTTTGCAAATAGATTCTAGTAATGAAAGATATTTTGAATATGGATATTGAGCGCACAAGCTTTTATTGATAGTAAGATACAGGTGACTTAAAAACCATTTATTTTCTACTTTTTAGTACATTAAATAAATTAAAGCTTATTTTTAAAAAGTTTTTTTTTATATAATTTTATTTTCTACTTTTTAGTCTTCCATAAATTCAATTTTAGAGCTCTGAAATTTTTCACAAAAAGAATTTAAAACTTGCAGAGCAGTACACAATATTTAGGGTATTCACAGTGTCTCCTATCGTCATATCCTCAATTTAACAAATAATACGGCTGTGATCGACCCTAATATTCGTGGCATATTTGTGACGCGGTGAGTTGTTGCTATTTTGCCAGCAGGGCGCGGCAAGTAAGTTCCTATCGTTTTTCATTGATGTGTGGTGTACCTATAATTATAAACTGAAGCCCAAGTGTGTAGTTGCTTGAAAAGTGCCACGCCCCTTGTCCTACGCCCATAAATTTTTCCAGTGGAACGACACATCCAAGAGGCGACTGCATACGAAATTTCAATGCTGCACGACCTTTAGTTCCAAAGCTATTCTATATAAACGATTTTGTTTGTATGGGCGGTGCCACGCCCCCTTATCCAGTGCCCGCCTTATTTTCTCAGTAGAAGGATATGGATATGTAGTAAGTTCCTACCGAGTTTCATTGATGTGTGATTTGTAGTTCTAAAGTTATACACACGCCCCTTATCCTACGCCCATAAAATTTTACCAGTGGGACGACACATCCAAGAGGCGACTGCATACGAAATTTCAATGCTGCACGACCTTTAGTTCCAAAGCTAATCGAGATCAAAAATTTTGTTTGTATGGGGGGTGCCACGCCCCCTTATCCTACGCCCATACAATTTTACCAGTGGGACAACACATCCAAGAGGCGACTGCATACGAAATTTCAATACTGCACGACCTTTAGTTCCAAAGCTAATCGAGATCAAAAATTTTGTTTGTATGGAGGGTGCCACGGCCCCTCATCCTACGCCCATAAAATTTTACCAGTGGGACAACACATCCAAGAGGCGACTGCATACGAAATTTCAATGCTGCACGACCTTTAGTTCCAAAGCTAATCGAGATCAAAAATTTTGTTTGTATGGGGGGTGCCACGCCCTTTCATCCTACGCCCATAAAATTTTACCAGTGGGACAACACATCCAAGAGGCGACTGCATACGAAATTTCAATGCTGCACGACATTTAGTTCCAAAGCTAATCGAGATCAAAAATTTTGTTTGTATGGGGGGTGCCACGCCCCCTTATCCAGTGCTCCCCTTATTTTCTCAGTAGAAGGATAGGGATATGTAGTAAGTTCCTACCGAGTTTCATTGATGTGTGATGTGTAGTTCTTAAGTTATACACAAATCTGGAGTTTATAAAAAAGTGCCACGCCCCTTATCCTACGCCCATAAAATTTATTGATTCATGTATTGGGCTCTAGATTAGGCATGTATGCAAAGTTTCAGATCTCTAAGTAGTCGGGAAGTGGGTGAAAAATTGATTACTAGATTTGACGACATACATACCGGATGTGAACCTAATATAAAGCTTATAAAAAAGCCGCGAGTCGGTAAGAAAATGCAAGTAGTCTGACAGCTTTATTCACAAAATTGATAATGGGTTTGAAAACATTTATAAAGAAAAATGTTAAAGGATTTTGCTTTTAAATCCCTTCTCAATTCCGTTGTGAATTTTTAGGAAATTAGCTGTGCTTCTACCTTCGCATAAAGAATTTGTACTTTTCCAACTACATATTATTAGGGCTCAGTGAGAAAGGGGAAAATTTATATATATGTATGTATGTAGGTCCGCGCCGCGGTGGCTCAGTGGGCTATGTGCTTGGTAGCTGATGCGGAGGACCTGGGTTCAACTCCCGGTCCGGGCAACATCTAATAAAAAAAAAAATTTGTTTTCAAATTGTTTCTTTGCGCGGCGCCACTTCTCGCGGTGAATTGGCAATACTCCGAGAATAATCTTTGCCATGAAAAGCTTCTCAAACCCGTTCGGATTCGGTAAAGTAGGTCCCGTTAACTTGTGCAAAAATATAACAAGCACACACAAGTTAATGCGAGAAAGCTAGGCCTAAGCCTCGTTCGCGGGCGGTTGTGCCAGTTATTTATTTATTTATTTTTATGTAGGTCCTGTCCAAAGCCAGTTGCTTACATATCACATGCTGGAATCGGGTTGTAACTTTAAATACTAGGAAATTTAATGCTATTTATCATCATGAAAAATATATTCTATTTGAAGAAAGATTTACAATCGTTTTGGAAGCTAAAAGGTTCCAAAGTCAGCTGGCAAAAACTGCAAAATATAGTATAAGAAATTTTTGTGTAAGAAATTCGAAGGCTCTAAGAAGTAAAATCGGAAATCATTACACTTCAGAGACGGACATGCGTTCCCAACAATAGCTCACAATCAAACTGGCGCATGCTAACAAACGCTGCAGATGCGTCCGGCAACTGCAACGCGTTGAAGCATTTGCGCATTCTGGCCGGGCACAAGGCGTAACGAAAATCCGGCAAAGTGTGCCAGCGCAAAAGTGGCAATGGCAGCCTGCTAAAAATGCTGTCAGCGGCCAAGGGTGTTGCTGTTGGTGGTGGCTGAGGTGACAGTGCCACTGAATGCCTGCGCTTTGACAGCTGCCACGTTGGCAGCATCCCTCAAGATGCTGGCTCCTTACGAGACAGGCAACGGGCGAAGGAGTTTTTCTTCAATTTTCTTTGCCGATTTTGATTTCTTGTGACGTGCTCTCTTGCTCCCCTCTATGGCGGGGGAAGTTATCGCTGCTGCTGCAACAGCAAATTTATGAAGTCTCGGACGTTGACTTGCATCTGCGGGCGACTCACAATGCCAGCCAGCCCTTGAAATCGAAAAGTAACTCAAGCAAAAAATGAAGTACAACAGAACAATGATGCACTCGCTCGGCTCGGCCTGGCTGCCGCACAGAATTTTGCCTTTGATTTGGCTTCGGCGCGGCGTACCTGGCTGGCTGCTGGCTTCGATTGTGCTGGTTCCGTGCCGATTTTTCATATAGGGTAATGCAACCGCAATTGTTTGCATTTCTTATTGTTCCCGCTCCAAGTCACTTGGCATGTGCACATGTCCTTTGCAAGGCAGCAGGGCAGAACACGTTGTTGCATAACAGCTGAGTAGTTGTTGCCTCATTACGTGCATTCGCAAGCGCAAATTATTGCAAGCCATATTCAGGAAGTACACCTTGAGGCTGGCGCGGGGTAGGCTTGGCCTAGCGCAGATGCTTGCGTTGCCTCTTCTGCATCAGAGATGTAGTGGTTTATGTAAACAAATATTGACAATAAATCTTATAAGAAAATTAATAAAATTCATAATTTTTAGAGCTGTATATTAATTTTGAGAATACATATAGAATATCTCTTAAGAATTTTGTGAGTCTTAATACACTTTATTAAACAATTTCTTATTTAAAATGAGGAAGATATTTGAAATATTCAAAGACTGCAATATTTTATTAACTCAGGCGTCCTGGCGCCGCAAAATATACTATATTAATTCCATTGCAAAATGAAGGACATTACTGGCTGTGTTTATTTACTTATTCCGATTGTTGGAAATATTCGAAACAAACATTTTGTTTTCTATATACATGCCGATCATATTTAATAATGAGTTTTCTCTTTTACACTGTAACATTCGAGACATGTTCTTCCATTTGAGCTCAGTAGATGGAATAAAAGGAATATCCAGAGGAAAAGAACTTGACAATGGAAATGGAAGAATTAAATGTTATTTCAAAACTCTAATACATATTCGATCGAAAATTTTGAACATATTTTTTTTTGTCGAAATATCAATTGTAGTGTCAAAAAGCCTGAAAATTTGCACGATTTCTGAAAGAATTCTATGAGCAGCAAAATTTTTCTTTAAGTTTATGGTTTAAAATTTATTGTTGGAAAATAAATTTCACGTAATTTTTACTAGCTACTTATTTCTTCCTAATGCTTACTATATGGAATAAATAAAAAAACACTGCTACTGCTTAATGGAAAACTTGATTGACATTCCTTTCACGAGGGCCAACGACCCACACAAGTAGAAATCATACGAAAATTCAGTTTTCAGCGTTAAATGCGCGTTGACAGGATAAAGCAGCGTGAATAGGCTGGTTTGGTTGCATGACCAACGGCATTGTCCTCTTTTTTGCTAATACTTTTTTATAGCGTAATATTTGAAAGAGAAATCCTGTTGAAGGATCAACGAAAGTCACTTGCAGCTGCAAGTGTAAGCGGTCCATTGCTACTGGCTCTGCCCTGGGGTATCCGATTTACACGGGGGTCATTCAACAATCGGCAACAATAGAACGGCACAGGTATCCGCACCCGCACCCGCACACAGCAGACAATTGCGCGCGCCAAGATACTGCCAGGTGCTCCAAGGCAGCACTTTGATTGCTGACGTTGCCCGGCGCAGGCGCAGCTTCGGCTTTGAGTTCTGTTTAATCGAAGGATGTGATTCCTGGAAGCAATTCCTTTGCTGGCTTTTCAAAACATTTACCTCTGTGTGTGTGTGCCTTTTGTTATTTGCTGTTTGATTTGTGTGCGTGTGTGAGTGTGCATGTTTCTGTTGTGTCATAATGTCCTTTATTGGTTGTGCAACACCGGCCCGTGGCAGTGATTTTTTCTTCATGTTTTTTCTTACCCTGTTTTCTTTGTGCCAAAAAGATCGCACAACAACAACAACAACAGCAAAAACAACCACCCGAAAACATTTATTGATCCCAAAGCATTGAAAGTAATCATCTTGCATTGTCAACGACATCACACATCGTACATTTTCCTACCCTTGTTGTTGTTGGCCGAATTTCATAGGAAGCTGATCGGTTTTAGGGCATTGTTTTCTTGGCAGTAATGGCAATTTTGAAAGAGATTTTATAGCACCGGGCCAAAACAGTGGCGGTGCACAGATAGATGAAAAAGGGCAAGATTGTGGAATTATCTTCAAGAATTGATTGAAATTTGATTTGATTAAAGAGAATTCGTAGTTATTTTTTTCCGTAATTTGTACAACATAGTAGAAATATAAAAATTTTCTGATATATAAATGAATTTGATTGTCAATTTCATTGGTGAATTGGAAAAGCTGTACGCCACTTTTTACGAGTTATAGTTTGTTAAAGTTTATTCAGTCAATAAATCTACATTTTTCAAAATAATTTTATAATATTCGAATCGCCATTTTGGCACTCTTACGAGCAAATCAAAAATTAAATATTTTCCATTTCCCATTGGAAACAATATATGTATATGTACCTATATTCCTTACACCACCACTGTCAACATTTTCTTAGACCAAAGTCATCGAATCAGAGCAAAAAAAGAAGCGTTTGCAATTTTTCTATATAGCCCGAGAACAAGGTGCAAAAATAGGACGAACCCATTGTCTAATGCCAGCCAACAAAAGCATCGAAATAGGGACGTTGTAATCCCGTAAAAGGCAGCCTGCCTCACAAAGAAGAAGCACATGATCAAGTGCTGCCTACCACATTTGCCGATCTGCAAGATCTTGCGACAAGAGCACCTGCCTCAACAGCGGCAGCAGTTGCCGAAAAATGGAAGGAATTTTGCGAATTATCCTTTTTGCTTCGAATTCTACTGATTTTGTGTTTTGCGCTGTTTCCATTCCTCTAGCTCTTAACTTTTACTGAATGAATTTTGCTTTGGGAAATTTCGACAATCCTCGAATTCCACAAAATCCTCAAATGCTAATGAGTGAACGACGGATTTCGCCTAGACAGGTACTCAACGAAATCATATGCGAACAAGTGTCGCGGCATATCGGAGGCTAGGGAATTCCGCAATCATCAATGAAATGCTGAAGTGGGTAATTTGCCAGAGCAGCGAGGACTATGGAAATTCTACTATCCGCTCGGTCTTCGCCGCACAATGTCAATATTTATAGAAATTTCCGCGTTGATCGGCAAGTTTTACGGTCGGAATTATCATAATAATTATGAGTGGATTTCCCACATGTGTGAGGGGTAGGCAGGTAGTTAGTCTGCGGGAACGCTAGCGGAAAATTTGATTTGCCAGTAATGCCGCGAAATTACCGAATGTCCCTTTACCTTTTCGCGACATGCCAGGTCAAGCTGCGTGGAAGTGGGGAATTTCGTGCAGGTCCGGGAATATACATAATTCCCGATATGCGACGAATAAAAACCCAAACAACGTCGCAAAACAAACGAGTCGAGCGAGTTTCGGTTTAACCGGTGAGTCTGGTGTTTTCACCAACGCACCAGGCAGGCAATAGCTTCGGCAGAGCTGCTGACTGCGTAATTGGATAATTTGGGAAATTACTTTAAATCCAATTTTCAGCTATAGCCTGATGAGTGAGAAGCAAGCGAGAGTGAGAAGATAGGGAAACCCGTCAAAGCATTTGAGGGAAAATTCGGCGTTTGCTTATGCTGGCAGCGTTAATTTTCCCACTACACCCCGCGTATGGCGGAATTACCATGCAAACGTAGTACAGGATGATGCGTAGGACTGCGCTTGCGTCGTTGGGAAATTGTAAAATTATGCTTGGATATTCTTTTGCTCGTCTCGGGATTTATCAAAAGTTTTGGCTGCAGTGTTTGGTTTTTCTCGGTGAATTGCCAATAATTTGCACATATATGCATGATTGCAGGCATTTCGACATGGAATTTAATTTCCTACAACAGCAGGAGAATCTAATTACAGATATCTCGATTATGAATCTTGTCATCAACATTTGGAGCTAAGGTTCTTGTACATGTTAAATATATTTAATATGATACAAATGTATAATGGGCTTTTATTTTTCATGATTTGACGTTAGTAATAGGTAAACGAACAAAGTTCGAAATGTTATAATACCCTTCTAAAATTTTTGAAGATTTCCAAAAAGTTCAAGACAACAAAAACTTAACGAAACACTAAAGAACTTTGCAAACGCTTTGGGAAATATATCTTGCATAAAAAATTATTTCATTACATAACGAATGTTTGTTATGTTGCCGCTATTAAAGCAAAACTGATCTATCTATAATGGAAATAAAAGTTACAGATATAACATCATATTCAAACGCATTCTTTTCATGAAGTTCGCCCTTTTTTAGGCAATTGATGGGTTCTCGTTGTTAGTTAGATAAAACCGCAGTTTTTCTTAAAATAGAACACTCCTCATTATCATTTTCAGGGGTTTGTCCTTGTATTTAATTGGAAACACATTTTTCTTAAAAGTTACAGTAAGCACTTAAAACTAAAAATAGTAAAGCTTGGAATTTCCAACTGTAGAAGGCGCACCCGTAACAGAGGTGCCTGGGGAGAAGCCGTACGTCAGGTTGTAACCCGGTAAGGCCAACTTCTGACCAGTGAAGTAAAGTAATTATGCACTAACAACTAGTATTAGGGAAAACAGCAGTTAACCATTTATCAGCGGCTAATCTTTTAAACAAGGTTGTGAAAAAGGGAACATTATTTTAAATGAGTCCAGTTGAGCTTAACTTTATAAGTCCATCATGAATCTATCAATTAGTCCTAAATTGAGGTATGTCAAAATTGTACAGTTCAGAAATCGAAAGAATTTGCACGTATGTATGTACATATATGAAATATTCAATTTCAAATGAAAACAAATCTTGACTAAAAAGAACTATATATTCTCATTTTCGATCATTTAAAAATACGCAATTTATCTACTATCCAACCAAGCTTTGAGCTTCATCATTTACCATTTATATAATTGGAAACAGAAATATCAGTACCTTCGATAAATCAACAAGTTCAGGCAAAGTTATAGTCCAAAGCTATTGAAGCTATGATCCAATATGTAGTGTTTCGAATGTTATAAAACTGTTTGAATTATATAGCAAGTAGTTAAATATATACTTTTTGTTCAATTAATCTCAGATAATGTCACAAAGTATAAACTGACTCCTGACTATTTAAAACTAGTTTGAGGTAAAACTTAAAAACAAAACGATTTAATTAGGGAAGAAAAAATTATACCTTGAGACAATTCACTATTTACTGTGGATGTTGAAGATCATTAGCAACAGATGTTGAGTGAGTTTGAGAAATAGCAGAAATATCAATTGCTACAACAACAGCAAAAACCATTACTCCATAACTCATTGGAAAGAACCCCGAACGCGCTGTATTCCAGAATCTAATTCGATTGAGGGAATTGCTAGGCACTACGCACCGAAACAAAGTGAGAACGAAACAAAATTCCCAATTCAATTGGCTGCATATGAACCTGGGATTTACCTGCCCCATTGACAACATAACAAACTCGTCATAATGAGAAATGATGGTAGCATGTGCTGCCTCTTTGTGTGTATGTGTGTGACTGTGAGTGTATGCGTGTGCGGCAGAGAACCAGAAGGAAACAGCGCAACTCACAGGGGAGACATTTTTGACGAATTATTACAGGAGAACGGGAGAAATAAGAGAACTGAAACTGAGAAGCTGTCAGGAAGTTATGAGAGAGATCAAGTGGCAAATGGGGAGGAAGACTCCCCTATTTCACACCAGCACAAGGCATGAAGAGCTGGTGTGATGTGGCACATGCGAATGGGAAAATGTGCCGGAATCGCATGTGGTTATTTCCAATTTTCCACGAGAGCATATAAGAACGCGAAAAAGGCAGAAGAGGGAAACTACTCAGAAGAGGCTAAAAAACCCTTGAAGCAGATCGGTGATCTGCCAACGTAGGAAGCTACCTTCGCTCGCAACTCACTCACTCGCACGCTCAGACGAGCTGAGCCGAGCCGATCTCAACGCAACTGTGTCGTGCATTAAGAAATTCCGGCGTATTTTCCGAATGAAACGAAACTTCCCAAATGCAAGACGCGCTATGCTGAGTAGGGCGACCGTGCTCAGGTAGACCGCCTGGCCCTCACAACTGGGAAACACTCGATAAGGGAATGGGAAAACTATACGTCAGCGGATGGACGGACGGACGGGCGGTCGACTGAACGCACAGCCAGCAGCAGAGTTGTTGGAAGAAGAGCCACAGAAAACCCACCACCAACGACGATACCCAGCAATAGCGCAGGCAGTGAGTGTGCGTGTATAAATGGGGCGAGCGGTGAGCGAACCTGTCAAAGCAGCACCAGCGCTCGCCTCGTATACATCAACCGTGCTCAGTCTATACTTTTTTTCCCCGTTTCGTTCGTTACGTTTAAATTTTGAATCACGTCAAAAGTGCGCAAAAATGGCCACAAACGCGACCAACTACAAGAGCTGCCCGCTCAAGAAGCGTCCGATCATCTACTCTGACGAAGTGGAGGAACAGAGACAGTGCGAGGCTTTGGCACTGACCAAACCTCAATTCACCGACTATCGCCAACACTTTGTTGAGGAGCAGCCACAGGATCTATCGCTGAAACGCAAAGCGAGCGAGCCATGTGAGGATTGTGTTGTGTCGGCCAAACGCCAATATGTGCTCAATCTATCCAAGACGCACACACACACAACACAGAAACACCGTCCCGAATCGCCCGTCTCCATCACAAGTGAACACTCCGTGAGCTCCGCTCTGCTTTCGCCGAAAGTGGACCTGGATAGCTCAGTGGAGTACACGCCGAGCGAAATACATTTGCGTGGACTTAGCGCCGCCAGCAGCGGCTACACCACCAATCCCTACCAGACAGCCTTCGTAATGGCGGCCGGCTGCAATTCCATGGCTGCCATGTGGACTACATACGCGCCCACGTCCTGCGCCAGCATCTACCCATCACCGGCCAACTCCATCAACTCCGCCGCCTCACCATATCCCGTCTACAGCTACCAGCAGATCACGCCACCATCGAGTCCCGGCTCAGAGGCCAGCTCCGAGCCAGAGGATCTCTCCCTGCGCAGTGACATTCCATTGCCGGCGCTGTTTCATCCAGCCGCGGCGGCAGCTGTTGTGGCAGCAGCCAATAACTATCGCTTCAAGTGCGACAAATGCAACAAGATGTACTCCACCTCGATCGGGCTTTCCAAGCACCAACAGTTCCACTGTCCCGCTGCCACGTGCAATCAGGAGAAGAAGCAGCACGGCTGCCACGAATGCGGCAAGCTCTACACCACCATCGGCGCACTCAAGATGCACATACGCACGCACACGCTGCCCTGCAAGTGCCCCATCTGCGGCAAGGCCTTCTCCCGGCCCTGGCTGCTGCAAGGACACATACGCACGCACACCGGCGAGAAGCCCTTCCAGTGCCCCGACTGCCCGCGCTCCTTTGCCGACCGCTCGAATCTGCGCGCTCACCAGCAGACCCACGTCGAGGTGAAGCGCTACGCCTGCAAGGTCTGCAGCAAGTCCTTCTCGCGCATGTCCCTGCTCAACAAGCACGCCAGCTCCAATTGTACCATTACAATTGCGTAGACTGACGCCTGCCCAGTCGCACTCAATCGAAGCGACATTCCTTGCCATAACAAATGCCGACCGCCAATGCCTCCCGCCAGAAGACAATAACGACGGATACTCCTCGTGTGAAATGGGTGCTACGCTCTCCTAAATCATTCACCTCTCTCTCAAATATACTTATTTATTTCTTTTAGTTGCTAGCTTAAGTCTTCTACAATTATCTTATTTATTTATATTTTTATGTTCTAAGTTAAAGCATGCAGCTTACGTTCTATAAGTTCTAGTCCTATGCATATATATTTTCGATCATATTCGATATCCTGTACATTTTCTCTCAAAGACCGCAGCCGTACCAAATTGAATTCGTTTTTAGTTTTTCATAAAATCTTTTTCTTATGATTTATCATTTAAATGTTGTATTAGTTAGTAAGTTTTCGTATTAATAAGGAATTACTTTTTATATATGACATTTTTTATAAAATAAAACAAAAGTTAGATATGAAATAGTTTAATTTTATTGTGTGCTTTTTGGAAAATAGACATAAATTGATAGAACAACTGGGGAATGCCTGGAAATGCATAAATTTTGAGAAGAGTGATGGAACGAGTAGCTATGCATGTCCTAAAGTATTAATTAATCGAAGATTCGAAAGAATTTGAAATGAAAATGAATTGGAATGAATGGATTTTTGGTCTTGTGAGAGCAAAAATTATTCTACATCAGATATGCAAGCAATTGCTTGGAGGTGGCTGGAGGGGATCGCTGCCATTTGAGACGCTTTTAAAGATATTTAAAGTATTGTTTGTCATAACTTCTGGAAGAAGTAAAATTGTTGAACAAGAGATTTAATGCAATATACTTTTTAATGATTTAATCGGCAATAGCATCGTGTTACAGAAATCGTTAATATATCGAGAATTTGCATTATATTAAAGCAGCGAAATTTAGAAATATTATATTTTTCAATATTTTATTTACAGAAGGTTTTGAGTAAATTTCATGCCATAGTTGGAATAGTTCCTATCATTAAATAAATTGGACAAATCCTTCTTTTTGGGTAGTTAAGAAGAAACCCATTAGCATTAAGGATCTTTAAATGAAATTCCTTATACAAATTCACATAAATATTTAAAGTGAAAGAAATTTGCTGTTATGATTATAAAAAAAAACTATTTTTCGACTTATATGGCATCGAATATAAAGAATTTATTTGACTGCACCTTCAACTGTCAATCAAAGCCGAAGACAGTGTGCGTCGCTGTGCAAACAACACAATCTGCACTGCATTTGCTCAACTTGTAAATGTGCACTCCTTTGCAACGAGATATTCATCACCTGCTCCCGCATCGAATGCCAATGGGACAAATCGACAAATCGAAAGGCACACAACTGGCAGCAACTGAATTGATATGCAGCCTTTGAGTAAATATTTTAGCAAAGGATTGTGCGACGCACAGGAAACGTGCGCCTTTAGCTGTGATTCGAGTTGAGCGGCACTGGGCCGAGGTCGGGGCAGGCACACAGTTCGAGTGGCACCTAATTAAACACTGAAATGGAAAGGTGCAGATTCAGGGTTAGGCCTACAGCTGTAAGTAAAGAGACATCGGAGATCAGATCAGCCGGCGGCAGGCGCAACGGAAGGAAGAAAGTGAAATTTGAGTGGAAGTGAACGATTCAAATTGTGGAAATAGTCATTTCGATTTTTTTGTTTTTGTTTGGAAAATAGTATATATCTACGTCACTTTGATGCCATATTCCTGATTGGCAACACTGTTGTGAATTTTTGGTCGCATATGTTTTTGTATTATAGAGCTCAGAAAATTGTTGCGAAACGAGACTGTCCTGCAAATGCTTTGGAAGTAAGATACTACACTTTGCTTTAACCTTTCTAGGTTTCTTAGTATTCCGCTGTCAATTTATAGAAGTTCATCCTAAGCGTTCTGGAAAGCCAAATATGAGAATATGTACTTTTTTTCTGTAAAATCAAATCAAAATATAGACGACTTTTTGTACATTTAAGAGATATATATTGTATAGTGTTTAAAGAGGTGATATTGTAAATGTCTCTGTATTCTTCTCGCTATAACATAGGAATTAAAATGCCCAAGAAATGGTGAAAAATATTTTGCAAATGCTAAACTTTCGAAGAAACAGTAGCTTCGTGGATAAGTCGTGGGAGTCTGATGCGAGACGTAACTGGTTCGATCCCTGGCAGACTCATGCCATCTAAAAAAGGAAATATAATTTTAAATTCTTTCATTGCGCAAAGAGTTGACAACCCTCCGAGAGTATTATTTGGCATGAAAATATAGTTTTTCAATCACGTTCAAAAAGTGGCATGAAAATTGGATAGTTTATTATTGGGTTTTTTGAAAACTCAAGCCAAGTTCGTCTATTAACAGTTTTGGCAACACCTTGCGTAGTTCAGCAAAGAAATCATTTTTTTTTTCGATTTCTAGGAATTTTTAACAGCATAGAAACTGTGGCAGAAATCTGCTTAGTACTAAAGATACCAGAACAATTGCGAACAATAAGAAAATTGCAACAATTGACCAAGTTGTAAGGCATTCATTGACAAAAGAATTGCGGCATGTGCAACTTGTGGCAGCTACGGCCTGAATATGTGTACCTGTCGCCTGCGTGTCTCACAGACAAGTTTGTCTGCAGTGTAAGATTTTGGCCAACAGCCAACAGCAACAAGAGTGCAAAAGAGACTGTGTCATAGAAGGCGCATCCGAAATCGTAACCTTTGCTTGTTCATACCACCTTTCGCCAGCAGGATTCCTTGAATTCCAGACACGTTGACACTTACTTTTTTGGCAATACTTTGTCAATTTTCCGCACAGGCGCTCACAGAAGAAAGGCGCCGCCGTTATGATATCAGGCTGTCTCGATCCTTATGTAAGATCCAGGCCACAAGTTCCAACGGCCTGCATTGTTTTGCTACATTTTTTCGACGCAAATGTTTTGTTTTGTACAAACAATTGCTGCCGCTTGCCGCGCTGTCGGCTACTCCTCTATATTCCTTATACTACATGATATAGCTACTCTGAACTGCATCATCATTACTTTTGGTGCTGTCAAGTCAGGCGTTAAATGCAGCCAGCCCATTTCAAAGCAATTCAATGTAGCTCATTCTTTGGCATTTGATCTCTTTCCATCATGCCATCTTTATGTAATATTTGTAGCTGCAAGATCGCTTGCTCTTTCATTGGTTTCACCTTTTTAGCGCTCGTCCTTAAGTCAAATTTCGGGGCGAACATTTTTTGGCACGGCCTGTCGGCATTTTCAGCTTTGATATGCTGCCATCGCTTGTGGCATTGAAATCCTTTGCCTGCTCTGCTCTACTTTCTTGCACAATGCCAACAGACAAAGCGGCGTGGTTTTTGCGCTTCATTGAATAATCCGGCTAATCCATACAGCCCGGGAACACTGGCTGCTGCGGCCAAAGTCAGTGATTCTGATTTCTGGAGCTCATTGCCAACGGTGAAACAATGGTTGACAGGTGCTTCAGAGGTTTTGAGAGTAGATAAACAAGTGATTGATATATGAACTGGTTGGCATATAGTATCATGTATGTAGAATATTTTCATAGTTTTCGATTTTTCCCTGAGCGAATAGCTTGAGATATTTACCTATTTATTTAAAGCAAATCCTTCTAACTTATTAATTAACATAGCGAATACAAAATTCCAAAAGTTCAAGTTCCCCTAAAATCTCTAAGTAAAACTTGATTTCGATGGCAAGGAAACGTAAAAAGTTTGAAGATTTAATAAAAATAATTTTATCAAAGGAATGTCTCAAACAAAAATGATACTTATTGCTATTTGTATAGTTTTATCTTCAATATCTTTACAATCTGTGGGCCAAAATTTTGGAATTACATGTCTTCGATTGGGAATATTTCAGATATTAAATTCACTTTTAAAACAAACATATAGATGCCTTTAAATAGTTAGTAGTGAATTGAATTCTTTTATTCTAATATCGATTGTCATAATCAATAATTAACCTATTATTGATAGCTTCAAAGCTACCGAGCAATCAATACCAAAGTGAGTTTTTCTGGTTGCCTGAAAAGTTATTATTTTACGAACTTATTTATGAAAAGTATATCATGAAGGCTATCACAATGAGCCCAAAGCTCAAATGTGAGTTTGACATTCTGGCGAGACTCACAAAGGTTGCGCATATAATATTATAAAGTATATGGAAATAGGAACGATGCTATCAAAAATGAATTACATGTGCAAAATTTACAGTTTCGTTCAAAGCTTCAATAAATCTTAAGGATTCATTAAGATAAAAAAATTTGTTTAAGATTCAATATTCAATCTTTTTTCAAAAGCAATGACAACATTTGTTATTGTAATGCCAGAATAGGGCTTTACAATTTCCCGAAATAACTTGACTGACTAACAGAAATTAGCCCATATCCATACAAATTATGTTAAATGCAATTGCAAATAGCGAAATGCATTCACAGCACTTTACCGTATTCAGCGGAAACGAAAGAGAGACTGTAAACATGCAAATGTATCTGTTCAGGAAATGCCAGTGAAGTAACAGAGCAACAACGTCATCGCGTCCAACTGTCAGCGGCAGCATAAACATTGTAGAATCAGCATAAAACAATGTGTCTGCTCTTTTTGCGCTTACTTTGGCAACTTTCTTTCCGCCAAAAGGCATGAGAAAGAAACTATTTCACTCATTCACTTCACGCACACATACACTCACACCTACACACACCGTCAGCATCTGCATTCTCAGCGGCGTGATTTGCGTAAATACTTGAGCAGCAGTCCAAAGGGGCAAACCGCGCATAAGAGGCAAGGTAGCAAGGCAGGCGCTGGCCACTGCGTGCGAGACATGTGAATCCGTTGAAATTTCTAACCACAAAAACGCATACATTTTCATAAAATTTACCAGATGCAGACGCACCATACACGCTGCTGTCGCTGCCGCACGCGTACGCGAACGTTCATTCATCTGCGGCAAGGAAGCTGGCCATGTGCTGCTGCATGCCGCAGCAAGAGGCTTGGCGGCGTAGCCGGAGCTGGCCAGCGGGCGGCACGGGCACAGGCGATGCCATGAAGCAATCAAATTAAATGAGATTCAATTGATGCAAGTACCAAAGCGCGAAAATCGCGTGAAACAAGAGGAAGCCGAAAAAAGCACACAGCTATCCATAGAAAGTTCATATAACAAAGGCAAAGGTACACACAGTGTGGAACGTAGTGGCCAGTAGGTGTGCAGGGGGTGTTAAAAAATGCATTTGACATATGTCCTCAATTATGATAATTTCTTGGACAATTTCGCTTCAAGCTTTTGATCGACTGCAAACTTGGTACATTACAGATTCACTGCTGCCCAAAGCAGCTCTTTCCAGCAGAGCTTTGCGCGCGACTTTCTGGTTCCTAGCGCTGCTACGACTTCTTTCATATGGTTTCTCCAGCAGGGGGTACCAATATCTCTTCTGCGTCGGCTCTCAAATTTAACTTGAACACATTCTTTCGTTGCAAGGCTTAAGGAACCTGATTGGATTAGGTTCACTCCGATACGTTACGTAAAAATTTGCTTAGGGTAAACGCATGTGTAGAGCTCGCACAAAGTAGGTTGTGTCACGAAAAAATATGTTACGTCTAGACTAGCTGAGCTATTAAGAATAGCTTAAATGTGTCTGGAAGTAGAGCGTTAAAAAGATTTTTTCCTAAGGAAATCAAAGCATTGGGTTGGGGACAAAGTAAGCGGCATCATTTTTTAGCAAAAATATGGAAGATTTTTTTTATTATTGCCTATTTCTTTCAACTACCTTCTGGAAGTTTCGGCTCCAACCATTATTCCTTTATTGTAGAATTGCGGGATTTTATCTTTCAAAAAGTAACGCAGTTGCTTTTCGCAGTTGGTATGTGTTGGAAACATAAAAGTTATTTCGAAATATTTACACTTTTTGCTCGTAATGTGATCATTTCTATAAATCTTGCTCGCTCTCGCCTGCCGAAACATTGTCACAGCCCCCTGTCGACGTACGTTCATTTTGGCACTTCCCTAGAGCTGCGTGCCTTGTTGCTGGTTACACGTGTACCTTCCTGTGTGGCTATGGTTATTTATTTTTTGTTCACTTTACATTGGTGACCAACTGTCCAGTTGTGCGCCGCGCTCCGATATGTGTCAAGTAGATGCACGAAATGAGCGAATCAATTTGCCTGCAAAGTAATTCCCTTCATTTTGGCTCTTCAGGTTTTTCTTTCTTTTTGATTTCGCTTAAAGTTTTCTTACGTTTGCCGATAGGAAATTCAAATAAAGAAGATGTATCTGTAGGGCGATTGCAGCAGTGGGGCAGTGAGAGAGAGAAGGAGAAATTCCTCGGCTTTCTTTGTAGCGTATCTTGTGAGCGAAACAGTTATTGTCTCTTCGAACCAGGAAATGCTTTATTTTAACTTAATTCCAACAATTTCCGGCGACACTTCAAAAGAGTAGTGATACACAAGCACCGGAAGAGGCATTTTCTTTTTCGATGCGCAAGTTGGGTCAATTTTGAGATAAAAGGGGCAGAGAGAGAGAGGTTTTCAACAACCAAAGAATAAATCGAGATATTTGCAGACAATGCGTGAATTAGTAGAATTATATTTTTTTGCTTTTTTGTAACAACATTTTTACGAATGTGCAAACCTTCAAGAGAAATAAAACCTAAAATTCGTATCCAATAAGTTTGGTTCACATGTGTGTTAATGCAATTTGGTTTTTGGTAAATTTCAGATGAAAACTTATAGCATTTTATTGGCATGTTTAAGAAAGCTTTCTTCCTTTACATAAATAGTTGTATTTGATAAAATTCCATTGAATCAAAATATATTTATACTTTAAGATAAACAATTTAGACATTTTTTTGCACAATTCCTCAGGTTTGAATTGCCCCTTCCCAGAAACCATTAAGGATATTGTCAAAATTTGACCATTGACGATATTAATCAATGTTTTACTCATCTTTGCTAAGGTACCAATAATCATTTTGATCACAGAGGGGTTGGTCAGAACATATTGTCCATTTCTCATAGAACCCATAATATTAAATATGAAGCGGCTTAAATTTGTGACAAGGAAAATTTAGTAAGAAAAAAATATTATAGCTTTCCCTCACAGTAATGGAATCTACAGCAGTCTATTTATACTTTATTAAGCTAATTTTATTTTATTCTAGGAATCTTCTATCACTTTAATGTTCGAAAAAAGTTTGAAGCTGTACTGAAATGTTTGCATTTTTATAAAAAGTCTAAAACCAAAAGAAAAAGGTTCTTATTAAACGCTGATAATATTTCAACAATAAATAAGTTAATGAAAGTAAAATTTGTATTACAAATTTAACAAAATTACAATAAAAATCTATTTACTTACAATGAAACCTGAAGCATCAAACATTTTCTAATTCGTTGAATTAATTCTATCGTGCCTACAGAAAGAGTACATGAGTGCCTCGATAAACAAAACAAACTTACAACAATAAAAATAACAACAGCAATCAGCACAGCAACAACAGCAACAACAACAAATTGCAATTGACAATCGAGTCAAGCCATTAAAGTGAATTTAACAAGATGCGATCAAATTTGTAAACGATCGATACAAAATCACAGCAAATCGATTGCATGGAATGATAAAAATTGCAAAGACGCAAAGTCAAGTAAGAGCCAAGCCAAGCCAAGCGAAGCGAAGCCACGGCACAGGCGCAACAAATGTGTGCATGTCACTTAGGATCGGGCTTAACTGAATGCCTAATGTGCTACAAGCATTAGGAAATCCAATACCTCCACGGCACTCCAATCCGTTGCACGCGTGCAGTGGCATGCTGACGGTCGAAGGGGGGAGGCAGGCAGGCAGCATCGCTGCTTGTTTTCTGCCGGCCAGAGGAGGAGGAGGAGGGCATGCCGATACGCGCATGTATCTGCATCTGGCAAATGTATATGTGGTGTATGTGCGGCATGCGGTACGATTACGTTTACTCTAAATTTGTGTGCCTGCTCGCTTGCCACAAGTTGTAATTGAAAAAGCATCAACATTAATCTTGGTAACTCGCGAATTTCGTAAGATCAAGATAACACAATATCCGAGGCGACACTTTGACGCGAGCAAGTGGTGTCTACAGAAGCGCAATGGAAGGGTACATTATATAATAAAAGTATATACTCGGTCCCGAAATTGCTATCAGCCGCAGCCATGAGATCTGTCTGCGAAATTTCAGTTGCTAGCCCCAAGCGTCTATAAGGATTTTTCTAGTTACTTAGTTGCATTATCGTAATTTCATTACGTCCTTCCCTACTCTTTAGATACAATTTTACGTTGAATTCTCCAGCCATCTTCTTCATCTCATTGTTAATTCTACAATATGACATAACTAACAAATATGACAGATATTTTTCTACTTATACTAACGCACAATTAATCTTATGCATTACTATTAGAGCTGTCAATTTCAATAGGATAATAATAGTAAATATTTGGGGAGTATCGCACTGCGCGCTCAAAGATCTATTGTGCCACCTTTTCGGAACCTACAAGTCGTTGCTTTGAAAACCCAGTGCCTAGCAGCTAGCAGACAACAGTTCATTCTCATCCGTTCGTAACTAGTGCCTCCTTCTACTAACTGAAACATCGAGCTCAAACAGTGCTTAAATTTTTAAAAGCTTTAAGTTTGAAAGTCGGCAAAATACAATAAATAAGATTTGTTGTTGCAGTACACTGAAAGCTGACTTTAATTATTAGGGCGGCTTATACTAGATACTTAAATAATGTGTAAATTCGTGAATATTCACCTTCTTATCACCACATGCGTAATATTTACATATACACAACTAAGCCAATACGTATCTAGTATCGTAGTATCTATCCACTATTAAATGTTCTCTTACTGAGATTCCATCAAAATTTCAGTATTCTCCTTTTAAGTTATAATTGTTGAGAGATAATGCTGCTGATTTCTTCAACATTTGCTTTTATTCTGAAGTTCTGTTTATAGAGGATCCTTCTTTTTCTATCATACAAATACAATTATTTGCAAAAGCCCTAACAATCTACGACAACATTTCATTGCGTCCAACGCTTTCTAATGCAATTTGATAGTGCCACACATAAGAGCAATCAAAATGGGCCTAACACACCGAACCACCGAACACTGACAAAGTGAAAACCACAAGAAACAGTTCCTCGTTGACATAGTTGAGCAGTTGCGGCAGTTGTGCAGTTGTGCTGTTGTGCAGTTGGAGCATGGTGATGGTGCCCAACAGTGCCAACATGTCAACAGCGATCATGAAGGAATACGCCAAAGGGAACACATGTACGTTCCATGCATATGACAGAGCGACAGGCTGACGAACGGACGGCCAAATGGCAGCAGAGGGAAACATGTCAGCCACAAGCAGGCAGTCACAGTGTTGGCAACAGCGACATCTACCAACAGAGTCCGACAACAAACTGCAATACTTATCAAGAGACAATAATCTGGAAAAGCGTAGTTCGAACAGGAGTAGTAAAGGAAAAGCTGGAGAGCAAGAGCAAGCAAAAGAACTTTGCATACCGCAAACGTAGAACCGAGAATGCCCAAGACTGAATGAGCAACCGCGAGGAACAACGTGGCCGATGACAGCGCAGCCAATAGAGCAGCCCGAGTGTGAGTAATTCTAGACTCTGGCTGAGGTTTAGCCTAGAAGCTGGCTAATAGATTTACCGTTAAGGTCGTAGCCACAAAGATGATATACAAGCTGCAAGCGCTGTTGACAGGTTGCAGCAGAGGCAGCAACACCAAAGACAGCGACGTGCGCCGCAACGATGAATGATCCTCAACTGACTGTTGAGTCGGGAATCGCGAACGGGCAAGAAATGCAAGAAATGCACTGCTGTGAAGTGGAGTGATCATGCCGCGGCATGGTGCATGTGTAAGACGATCATGTTGCCGACGTTGGACTTGCTGTTGTTGTTGGTGGTGATGGGGATGGCAGCGATGACAATGGTGAATGATGTGCCTTATTTGCATACGTTCGTAAAACTACGAATTTGAACTTTGAGTGCAATTGTCGCGAACTCTTCGGACAGCAAATGCCGACGTAGCAGTCGGTGCGATCGTGCGCAGCTTGTCATGATCGTTTGAGGTTATGTACTAGTATGGCTGCAAGGTATTGATTTGAGTGATTTTAATTGAAATTGTCTGCTGTAAGTAAAAAATTTAAATTGCGCAAAAATACAGATTTGTTAATTTAAATAAAAATTTCTTGCACAATAGCAACATATCGTAGTGACCTTTAGTGACGTATAATTATAATTATTTGATAAATAATAAAAACGAAAAATTTGTTCGTTGTCAGCAATGGAATTTGACAGATGTTAAGCAAGAAATTCTTTTTAGTCGAGACGTGGAGTAATGAGATAGACCAAAGCAATGAGTTGTAGATCCTAAAAAGGTGGCACAATAGATCTTTGAGGTCGCAATGTGATACCTTCCCAAATGATTATTTTTATTACTCTATTGAAATTGACAGCTATAATAGTAAGGCATAGTCAATGTCTTGCACTGCTCTTGAGCGAAGTGGTTGAAATTAATAGAATCTCTATAGAAACCAAACTTCAGTTCCTGACTTCCAGCTTTGAGGCCTCCTTCAGCTCAGTTTTAGGCCGTAATCATTGGCGAAGACTAGCTCGGGCTAAGGCTCGGTTACACGGACTGTTGCATTATACAATATAATCATTAAAATCAAACATGCATTTGTTAGATTTTGGCACGCTTAAAGCATTCTTTATGCTCGCACAACCCTTAGCATATTTTGGCTTATAAGAAGCAACATTTCATTGATTTTTTAGACCATATGTTTTCCCACCTCTATCCCAAAGCCGCTTATCAAAACACGATCAGGCATAAATTATAAAAGATAAACCCTTTTTCTAACAACGGACACACCCAATAAATGCCCAAGAATTCTCCAATAGTTACAAGTATTCTAACAACAACAACAAACACACCAACATTCAAACATACTTGAACCCACATAAAAAGTGCATCAGAAGGCAGCAAAGGATAATGAACTCTGCTGAAAAAGGAATGAAAATAGAAACTGACATTGAAAAACAAAATAAATTCATTAGGGAAAACTAATGTCAGTAAGAGGCAAACGTCAGAAATTTACAAACACAGCAGGAACGGAACTCTAGCCGCAAAGGGTACGAGTATCCTGGCTCGTTGGCAACGGCGCGCAGGCACACTCATCAAGAGGGAGTTACAAAAAAAGGACGCTCTAGCTAGAAGCATTTGACCAACTGTTGTTTTTAAAATGGACAGCAAAAATAACAACAACACGAATAGTTTTCACTTTATCAATTTTCGAGTTTCGAGTTCGGGACGCGCGAGTGGCACGCTCGGACCAGAACTGAACTGCGCTTGGAAGTGAGCATGCGAAATGCCGAGCGTGTCGTGTTAATTGCGCCTAACTATGCGCTCGACTGGGGCTTATCAAGATGCCAGCAATAAGGCTCGTCCATTTCGGCATAGAGCGGCGGCATCCAGTCAACTTGCGGCCATATGGCGTGCGTTATCCTTGCTTCTGTTTCGAGTAGTCGAAAGATGAATCTATTTGTTTGGAATTTAATTGTTGATTTGGGCAAGAATGAAAACGGCTGGAATCGATTGTGCACATTTAACATCCTAATTCACTCAATCATCGACGTGTCTGGGTCGGTCTGCTGACAGTGGAGGATCACGCAACGGTGTAGTGGCCAGAGAGCGAGTATCATGCCCTTTAATTTGCACCGCATGCCGACACCTGATGTTCGGTGCCAGTTGGAAGCCTCGTGGAAATTTACGGTTTCACTTTCAACGCTCAAATCAGAACAGGTAATTTTCGGACGGACGCACCGAAGGATCGATCGATCGAGGACTGGCTGCCATGTGCAAGGATCTCTCCGTGTGCGCTGCTTTTAATTACAGCTAACCTTAATTACTTGACAGCGTATTTTATTTCTTAACGATCTGTTAGTTTATGAAGTGCCTCACACTTCTGGCATGTGCAGGACTTCGGCCGGCAGCAGGCGCAGGAGTATTCTGCGATAGCGCACATGGCATGGCCGATGAACGCCGTGTGTAGGAGTATACAAGTTGTAGCTGCCCGGCTGCGAGGTCGTTTTCCTTTTGGCACGTCATAAAAACCATTTTGCCGCCGTCGCTGCACTGCCCCGGCTCCTCCACTTCTTTTCGTGGCACATGTGCAGCTCCGCCGGAATAGCTACACGCGTGGCGTTCCACCGCTTGGAAGTAAATTAATGTTGCCGCAGCGTGGAAATTGAAAGCGGCGCCGTTTTCCTGCTCGGCTTTAGAGTGCGTGGCCATTTGTGGCCACTTTCGTTGTTTAGCTCATTTGTTATCCTGCTGCTGGCGGGTTCAGGCAGCATAATGGCTGAACTGCCGCGGTGCGAATGGGGCATATGTTAATGCATCGGTGTGCGCGGGAGGGCGTAGTTTGACTTCTCTCAGCGTGCATCTGAGGGTGCCTGGAATAAGTGCTTTTTAATTAGTGGCTCTAATTTAAATTTTTGGAATCTTTTTCAGACAACAGCAGTGCTTATGCAGGAATGAGGGGGGCGAGTGAGTAATCCTTGATAGCAAGCACTGAAACTGAAAATACGGTTCATTCGATTCTGAAAATTTGAAGAGCCTATTTCGATTGCTACTACTTTCAAAAACATAATTTTAGATTTTAAGTTTAAAAAACATAATTTCCAATTACATTGCAAAGTTTGTTTTTAGAAGTTTTCCAACATTGTAGGATTTCATTTTCAAAGGCCTTCGATTTGGAATTTCTTGCAGACTCTAGTTGGAGCTATATTTAATTCAAGCACTAAGGGGACGCCCTATACCTGCAAAGCACTTGTTGGGCTGGAAAAGCTTATATATTAGTGGGTGAGTGGAGTTTTTGGTTTGACCCTGAATTGTAACTCTTACTAGTGAGAATCCTACCTTTTCGGTAAAAACTCGTAATGTCAACCAAATTGTTCCGATATCTTTACGGTATTGAAAAGTTAAAAATATTTGGTACTGTGCGTTTTCTCGACTAATCGTCAATATAAATATCGTATAAATATATATATGTTCCGTGTTGAATTAGAATCACATTTCTTGAATATAGAACTACTAAAATTTTTGTTAATAATATCCATGGAAATGATAATTTTCTGAATATCTTTATTAACTTGGTATCGAAACGATACGACTTTCCATGCTAAGATCATATTTAATAGAAGTTTTGTATGTTTTATTGTATTAAAAATACGTATGGTAGAGCTCGATCTTAGATACACAGTTGGAATATGTAATTCCTAGCTTTGAGTGCATTATTTTAATGGACTTGAGCTCAGAATGTGGCGTTTGCTGTTTTAACTGTGTTAGGTAGTGATCCGACTTCTTAGCATCGGATTTTAGCATTAAGGCAATTTGATTAATTTTAATATACCAACTAAATTATAACTTTCCAAAGGATTCTGGTGTTATTTATGCTGGAAAATCTATGGATTCGTTAGTATTATTTGTTATGTGAAGCTTCTCAAAAACTATTTCGCATTCGGCCATACTAGGCTCCATTAACTTGGCTCGAAATATGATGTGCACGCACACGTTAATGAGGGAAACTATCAAACCGATTTTTGCCTCAATTCTCTTCCAACACACTTATAATCAACTAGAGCATTTTCGAAACAGGATCTAGCGTGCATGCTTCCAAAATCACTGCATCAGCTTCATTCAAAGTTCGCCAAACGTGTCGGTGTTTGTTTGCATCAAAGCTTTCCACTCCACCCACACAGATCATGTCAAGTAATCAGCCAAAGCGGGGAATATTAAGCCAAGCATGTAATTTAAATCTATTAGCAGCAGTTGTAGCTCATTCGAGACAAGCACACCAGCACACCACTCCGCAACGCACCACCCCGCCCCACCCCGCACACTGCAGTGCACACCGGCAAAGCGCATTCGACGGACCACAGCCGGCAAATGCCACAAATTGCGGCATGAAACGTTTAATTTTTTCGCGGCTTTGTGAAAATTTGACGTAAAAATCAATTTGAAAACGATTTAAGACAATGTTAACAAAACGTAAGACAACGCCGCCGCACTCAATGAAGTGAAGGCAGCGGCTGTTGGTGGAGTTGGTGAGGGGGTGCGAAGAGTGCTGACGGCATAAAAAACGCAAATAAGACACGCGCGTAGATCGACTCGAGGCACACGCACAGGCAAACAGCTAGACATACACTCAGACACGCGAAAGCAGTTGTAAATGGACCTGTAATGGGATGCCAGATTGCGGAAAACTGTCGAATTTGCGAGGCATTTATTTGTAGGAATAAATCAGAATTGTGAAAAATTAGAAAATTATTAACAAACAGCAAATTTTATTACAGCTGCTTTAATTCCGTAGCTGATTAGAATTTGCTTAAACCTTTTTGAAAATATTTTATTTGGCATCATTTTACAGAATATGAATTTTTTACATATCTGATTTTCAACACATGTGTTTTCTAAATATTTTGTTTGAAGTTTACTTTGAACAGTTCATAATTTTGTATCGAAATCATTTCCATAAAAATTCACATCTGCGTTTGATACTAAAAAGCACATAATAATATTCAATTTCATAAAAACTTATTAAAGATTGATAAAGTGTTTCAAAAGCAAAAGTCAAAATATGTGTTTTGAAATCTAATATAAGTTTTATAAATAGTTTATAATTTTTTGATTGATTTTTAAAACACTTTTGTATCTGCTGCCAATTGCGATGGAAATGGGGAAATTTAGTAAGAGGAATCTGGTAATCTAAAGAAAATTACGTGGCAACTCTGAAAATAATGCACTGCAATGAACGATGCAACATTTGTCAGTTTGCTGAGATAGAAAGATGTCTGCTGCGTTGTTGAAGGAAGAGCTAGGAGTCGATGGGCGAAGGGGCGTAGAGGGGCAGAAAAGTTGCAAAATCAAAGGATAAGGCAGGCATATCAGGTTGCATGATTATGCCGAAATAGTGGCAGAAAAAAGCATTAGCAAGTTATCGGCTTGAAAGGATGGAAGACGGAACAACCGACGGACAGACCGACAGACGAATCTGCTGGACAGAACAGACAGACAGATAAACGCACAGATAGACCCAGCGGCGGACGGACGGACGGACGGACAGACTAAAAGGCGGACTGGGCGGGCGCGCCAAATGACGTGCTGTGCGAGAGTGAAATGTGCCGCTCGCCTTGCATTGCGTTGCGTTTTGTGGCACAGCCGCACATGCAACCAGCGAGTTGCCGCAGTCGGTGGCGTTTTGTGGCACATGGAAAAATAACCGCTTGTGGGTTCGGAAATCGCAAACAGATTATAACTATTAATAATAAATTGTGGCAAATCAGGCGCAATGGCAATATGAGGCAACAACAGCAACAACAACAACAACAAGAAGGAGAGCGACAGCGACAGCGCACACAGCGTGCAGCATGTTGCATGGCAGCATGCGGCTAATACGCATTAGCCACAAATGTTAACAAGTCATGGACCGGAAAGCCGCCAGCGCCTGACACAAGCAAGTGGGAAGTGAAGTGGAGTGCAGCGATGGTGGATGCGTTGATGTGGGCAACAACGCCCGCCTGCCGTTCGCCGCCCACCGCTCAGCGTCGACGTCAGGCTCGCATCGGCGGAGTCGGTGCATCTTTTGAAGTGGCACGCTGGAGCGAGCGACCAACCGCCCGAGCGACCGATCGCCCGCCCGTGCACTCCAACTTGCAACGGGCTACACGCTGCTGCCATCGTTGTTGTTGTTGTTGTTGTTGCTGTTATTGTTGATGTGTGCAGTGAGTGTGTTGCATGCAACACAAGCCGCACACTGCTGCTCCACCAAAGCTCGCTGTAGTCGTAGCCGTAGCGCCTCTCTGTGGCGCGCACTCTATGCCGCCTTGTTGCAAGTTGTCAATTTGTTTTTGGTCAGCGATTAAATAATGAACTCATACTGATTGGCAACATAGTGCAACAATTTCTTTTGTCGCCGGCGCGGCAATTGTTGTTGTTGTTTTTGTTTTTGTGTTGCAAAGTTGCTGATTGCTCGTGCTGCGATGCATGTCATGTTGCATTATGGCAGTGTGTTGCATGGCTTGCATGTGGCGTGATTGCACTTGTGCTTCCGACTTGCAGGAGGCGCAATAATTTGCGGCAAGTCTTTTGAATTGCTTACCTACGGCTTCAAAGTAATGCATCGTTCATAGATCTATAAATATGCTGTGATTTATTATATATGTTTCGCGTAATCGGAGTGTCGGAAATGTTTGTCCCAGAAAGTGCCTTTTGAAGCGTGGGAGTTGAAAGCAAACGAAATTTTTTAAACAAAAGTCAGTTGGGCCAACGAAAAAGTACATTGCAACAATGCAACAACAACAAGCAGAAAAATTTATATATGCTATGCCTACTTGTTGTTTTTGGTTTTCAATTGTATTGAAAGAGTTTAAAAAAGCAAGGAATAGAAACGATTTGTATGGATTATATAGCAACATTAGTATACACCACCAGATTGATTGATCCAATGAGAATATACATAATTCGAATATGAATATGAATTTCATTTGTTTATTGGCGAAAAACATTTGTCAAGTGATTTTCAGCGGCTCCTCGGTCGGTAAATTTTTTACCATGTGGGGAGTTTCCGTCAATTTGTTCCGAGTCATTAAAGAATATAGATCTATAGATATTTCACTCTTTTTTAAATCAATGTATCTCTTTACACTAGTTACGAATTACTACACTATCCTCACACAAAATGTAGCCTGAAATGCCACCTTTCAAACAAGTTTTTATTAGGCATTATCGCAATAGTGTTGCCAGATTTGAGGGTACCAACGTCATCTTAAAACTTCGAACTGCGGATACTGTTTATATTACCCAATATATAAAATAGTAATAAAACCGCGCCTCAAATCGAGAACAGCACACAAAGATTCGCTTTTTGGAATAAGCATAATTTACAAATAAACTATTTCATTTGAACTTGTTTCCAAAGCTGTTGCCAAATGCACCTTCAATATGTTGAATTTCTTAAGTAATGCTATGAAATGAAGTCAACATGTGAGCGCAATAAAACTTTAATTGAATGCGTTAAACGTGATTTGCATATATAAGCTCTGTAAATATTGTATAAAAATATAACTTATATCTGGATTACTAATTTCAATGGCAATTTTATGCTAATCAAGTGTCCAATGGCAATTGGTGTGGGCAACATGAAGCTGTATGCGTGGCAACGTGGAATTGCATTTCCAAGGAAATAATAAATTTCACTGAAACGTAGGCACTTAATGCTGAAGTCTATAAAAGTCAATAATGCTTATTGCAGAAATTATTTCATCTTTATAATGTATGTACATAGTTACATTTGAAATTATATCTCTTTGTATCAACGAATAACATCACAAAAGAAATCACTAAATTTTGTATGAGTAATTGTAAGAGTATTTCCTTATGCTAACAGATTTCAGTTGATATATGTATGTATTTTTATATAGAGGGAGATTAACTTCTTAAATCTGATTTAATAAGAAAATCGGAAAATTCACTGGATTTTGCTTTTATTGCATTGTTTTCCTAATTCCGTGTAAAAGCAGGCTTAGACCTATTGCCTTTTACACTCTTTTCATCTTTATTAATTTCCCAGAAAATGTTCCTCTCCCCCCTCCAGTTTAGAATGAGAAAAATGTTGAAAAATCTTTGTTTGAGTTTCTGATATAAAAGCTAAGAAAAATGCGCATATATTCGATTTAAGGAGCTATAAATCTTTATCTTACAATATTGACTGATAGTAATATTTTTAAAGTTATAATTTCCATGGCTCCCACTCCCAAGAAAATTTTGTTCTTGTATTTGCAGCTGTTTTCGTCTGTTACAAATTTAAAAAAAAAACTTCTATCTATTAGACCAGTGATTCCCAAAGTGGTCTATTTGCACCCCTAAAGGGTTTCTATACTTCATTACAATTAGAAATTCAAATCATTCAAAGTGAGTAGAGTATATCAGCTGTCAAAAACATATTTGAAGTTGATGAATTTCGTAAAAAATCAATATCAGCTAAGCAAGGGACTCACTAAAGCCGAAAAACATGGCAAGTGGTGCACGAGACAAACGAATTTGGCAACCTCTGTATTACACGATTCTTTTGCCGAAAATGTAACTGACTTCTCTAGAGTATTTAGAAGCTGCAATCATCGAGTAATCATCAATTGAGTTTCCCACAATGATTAAAGCTAAACATAACTAAGACATGCTATTGAGATGTAATGCTATGCTATTGGACATGCAATTGCAGTTTTACTCCATAACTCAAGAGCTAAGCTACAATTTAAAATCGGTGTTGACCATAAAATCTGCGCCATCCATAAAGAGCTTTATTGCTTGTATTAACACTTGAAAAGGCGGATTTAACCTGCAATACAGTCCGACGCTGTGGCCAATGCGCTTACCATATGCAAGTCCGCGACGCATAACGAATACGCACCCACACGCCGCAGAGTGGCGCCAATTGCGGGTAATAGAAGTGGCAGCATGTGCGGCGCATGCGCAGAACTTCTCAATTAAAATTCAAATGGCCGCAAAACAACAAGTGGCCAAGCCCCAGCGAGGCGTGCGATTACGCAATTTCATGATACATATTGCAACGCGAAGTAAATAACAGCGAAATTGCAGGAAAATGTTAAAAAAAAATTGCGAAATGTAGTGAAGTAGGAAATGCATTGATATTTTTGAATATTTTTATGAAAGCAAACTTTATTTCTAATATACATTTTAAATGGCGGAAATTTTGTATATACATATGTATATTTGGGAGTAGCGAACCCAGGAACATGAAAAGGATGGAAAACCAAAAGCGGACGGTAGGTACTACTTAATGGAAGATACAACCCTGACGGTAATAGACAGTCAAGGGAATAGACGGAAGGACTGGACGATATAAAAACGACGTACGGGCTATTCAATCAAAATAAAAGGGTTAAGATTCTTCCTCAAAGGGAACGGTAAGCTTCATATATACATATACGCATATACACATATATATGTATGTATATATATATATGTATATGTGTATGTATATAGTATAGTTGGCGTATCAGCCCGTGTAACTGAGGCTTAGTCCTAACTTTCTTGGCTGAACAATTTTGGCTTGGCTTAATTGTAACAGTCAATGCTGCCACTTTGATCGATAGCGATAGCTGCCATACAATCGTCTTATCTGATAAGAGCCTGGCCAAATTGTGCACTCACTTAATCACTGGCAGCTACGCCACTCGCCGCCTCGCTCGCAGCAGATAAATTAATTAACGCCATGCAGACGCGTGTCCAGTCCTTCATTTGGCCAGTTGCCGCCTGCTCCACTCTGGTTACACCAATATTATTCAAAATTTATACACAACCGTGTCCGTTTGTTGTTAGCGCCTAAATTTAATAAAAAATCGCTGCAACTCTGACAATAAATTCACGCTACGTAATAATTTAGCACGTGCTCGTTGCAATTTAAGCGAATTTAAGCGCATTTGCCATGGGTCTTTGCATTTGGCTTAACCACATTTTTATATGTGCACAGTGGGCTTAAATGTACAAAAATATGCATCGGTTGAGTCATGCTACAAACTATAGACAGCGTGCCATTAACCGGGTTACACCTGCTTTTTAGAGAGTTCTTAAGTTAAAAAGAGTTCAAAAAATTCTACAGAACTATTATTAAGCTCTTAAAAGAAATACAAAATTTCTTCTGTAAAATAAAGAAAAAAAGACAAATTTTTGAAACTAATATGACAAACGAAAGTATTGTAATTTTCGCTTGTTTCAGCTAATCGAATCGATTTGTCTAATCGTGCAATAAATTTTGTGAAGTTTAAAGAAAATTCAATATAATTTTACGACATTCTTAAATTTATTATAATATTTCGAAACCGCTTCCACTGTTCATGGATCACTAAAGCGCCTTTACGTGCATTCAAAGTCTGTTCGTGTACGTTTGTGTATGCCCACACGTACGAGTTTACATACACACGTAGATAAAACAATATCAAAGTTTTGCAACACTTGCAGCATTAAATAAAACTCACTTAAAACGAACACGAACTCAGAAAAGATAAGCTCGTAATTGATATCTCAAGAGCCGATGCTGACTTATCAGTGAAATCCAATAAAATGTTACAGCTTGCCATATGCCGAACCCCCCAAGTGAGAGGCGAACAGCAAAGATTGTGGTCGGTGCGCAAGGATAATAAAATATAAACACACACACAAACACAACGGCACATTCGAGAGTTGAGTGCTGTAATTCAAGATACTTTGGCGATCTAGATACAAGGCTTAATTGCGATTAAATTCATAATTACGAGCGCCAGCGACACTTTTATGTGCTCTTTAATTAATACGAAACCGACAAAACCGAAATTCCAATTTATGCCAACACCTTACTTGTGCATGTGTATACTAGTACAAACGTTGATATGTATCCTGGTCAGCTATCAGCTATAAAATTGTAGTTAAAAAGAGGAGGCAATTTGGAAAGGGGTTTCGGTTTTTCGGGTATACGGGTTCTCTACATTCCCTGGCAGTCTCTCTGAGTATTTTGTGCTTATTTCAAAAGTAAATCAAAGTTTTAATCAAATGAAAAACGCCATTTTGAATAAAATTGAATGAATTATGATTACGATTTATCGATTTATGATTTCAGACCTTTCGGTAATTTTAACTATCTTTTAATTCTAATAGAATAAAATTGTACCAAGCAAGCTTAAACCGCATTAGAATGTTCCTCCAATGAAGCTTATTTAGCTTTTCCGTTTGCGGAAAATTTATTCGATCAAATGTTATGGGAAATATATAGTATTTGTTAGCTCTGTTGTATAGTTTTAAACATTTTGTATGTATTAAGAGAATTTCGGAAAACAAAAATTTCTTTAAACTATATTGTGGTTCAGTTAACTAGGAAAGAATTAAAGCTCACATTATGAAACTAGCTCATGATAAATATTATTAAGGTACACAATTCACTGTAAAAATTTATAAAAAGACTAAAAATTAAAGAAAGAGATATTTGAAGAGAGATTTGGATCACTATCAATATGTAAACATATGCATATAAATATTTATTTATGGGCGACTTTTGGTAAAAAAAAACTTTTTTAAATTATTACAATTTATTTTCGTATGTAAGCACACTTTCAATTCATTTTGACATTTGTTTAAAAAAAAATTTTGAATTTTTCTTTTATAAAATTTCCCGTTTGATGTTATTCCCTTTGCCCCTGTTTTCTTTAAATATATTTCCGCTATTGATGCTATTCCCCCCTGCCCCCTGATCAATAGTTTTATCATGCAGTTCAACATACGCAAACTGTAAATCTCGCTCACACACACCCAACACACTGCACACACACACACATTCGCACACTTACTGCAAAGTGTTGAATAATTTTAGAAGCAGGCGCGATTTACCTACTGATCAAAATCGAAATGATCGCATGAATTTTTGATTTTAGTTTACAGTCTGGTCGACATGACAGAATTGCCGTATTTGCCATGTAAACGCATTTTCGCCATTCAGGGGCAATTAAGTGGCGGCAAGTTGTTGTTGTGGTCGCTGACGCTGACACGAGTGCATGGCCAATTCCTGCCGCGGCATACAGCAGTGCCAGTGGTAACTCTGCATTGTTGCCACAATTAACATGACAAAATTGCTGAGCTGCCTTGGAGTCTTTGCTTGAGTCATGCATTTCAGCATTGATTTGCGCCTTTTGATAGATACTTTGCCCGAGGGAAGGCAACGCGCTTAGAAATTAAGCCATTAAGCGGATTTAAAATGCGCTTAAGGCAATAGTTTTGAGTTATTACAGCGGCTTGTCGCTGACGCTGTGTAGTGTGCGGCTGGACACTTGTCTGAAGGATTGCCACGTCTCATTCGTTTATTTGCTTTTCGGAATTTTGCGGCATTTCAGAGGGCTTAATGTTATGTAACCAATGACCGGAACACTACAAAGCATAATGCTACTATATTTGCTCATACAATTTAGTTAAATCCCCGATGGATGGAATTAAGAGACTGTAGCGTAATATATGCATGTAGTATGGTGGCATGGTCAAGTCGTTACTAGCGTTGCTAGGGCTGTTATATGCCGGTCGCGCTTGCGCATTGCAATTAATCCACATTGGCGAAGGCTTTGGGGGAAAGTGAAGTTCAGAGCATGATGGCCTGCTCTTCGCGATATTTGCTTTTTGGGCAAAAGCGGTTAGGTAGGTTTTCCCAACACATGAGGTTTACATGCTGAAGTAAAATTTTTTTTATCTCAACAATGGAGTACGATTACAAAGGATTCTAATACACCCAAAGGCAGCATTTGCTAAACAGACTTTCGGTTTAGTTTAACCTCACAGTTTGGGCAATCTTCATGAACTGTTTGTGCTCACATATTTCATAGACTAAACTATCTGAAATTATTCTCATTATCTTCACATACTTTCTTATAAGTGTGTAAAATGTGGTTTGAAAATGTTCAAACAAGTTAAGTCAAAACTTATTTTGATTTAGCCAGTAGAATATTCGGTTATAAAGGAATATCTGAAATGTAAGCTGTTTGTTGTAGGTGCTTGCATCTTAGACAAAATTAGAGTCGGCATTTTTTTAAGATACAAGTAAAATTCATTCCAATTCAAATTTTAAAATAGTGAAGCTTTGCTTTGTTTAAGCTGTATTAATTCTAAATTTTTTCCGGTTTAGTAACTGCCTTAAAAATAGTTAAATATTATAATAAATGAGCTAGTTAGCCAGGTTATTGCAAAAGATACTATCACCGCACTTCAAATAGGCTCTTCAAATATTCGCAAACAACACTCAAACGGGCTTCAATCGCTCTACTAACTCACGCCTAGATTTCTGGTCCCGACTGCCGGCACTCTACGCTGAAAAGAAGCCAATTAAGGATTTGCCTGCAAAAGTGAGTCATTAAAAATTAGAAAAGTTATTAAAAGCTGAATATCAATAAAAAATGATACCAAACGAAAAAATTGACAAATTAAGAGCGAGAGAAAAAAATGAAGAAAAACGAAAGAGCGCAATCAAACAGTTTCGGTAAAGTGAGGGCGCACCTTAAAGCGATTTACTTGACTTGTTGCCAGATATATATGGTATATTATGTCTGACCGCCCGTACGCCCGCCAGGCAGACCGACTTGCCTTTTTTCTCGCTCATGAATAAAATATTTATTACAATTTCCCATAATTTCTAAAGCGGCAGTGCGGCGTATACGCGCCACAAATCTCCAACGCAGGCAAATGCGATCGAACCGTGAACAATATCGGCGATGACCGCATTGATGAGTGCTGCTGGCTGGCTGGGAGTGCTGCCAGGTCGGTCGGCGTTATCAGGTTCAGCGCTGTTGGCTGCTCAAGAAGCGCGCCGTAGGTGAGAAGCAAACATGCGCTGCTTTTACGCATCAGCGGACTTTCTTACGTGCGGCAGGCGGCATGTGGTGGCATGAGGTGAATGCGTTGAGTGAAGTAAGCAGGCACCACTCAGTGCCCAGTCCATCACAGCGGCAACACCAGCTAGCGGCAGTGAGTCAAGCGCGACATATGAATTCACCTTAAGCCAGTTGAATAAGTCGGCTGCCGGTGCGGCTTCGCTGCTTGCCACTGGGGCAGCGCCTTAAATTCGCTGCGGCTGCTGCTGCTTCTTTCCGTTGCTTTTTCAAGGAGCAACACAATTGCGTATGCCCATGAGTGGCCGGGGGAGCGGTCGATCGAGCGGTGCGCTACTGAAGCGAAACAAGTGTTTAGTCACTCGCTGCAGGTAAACTGGGTGCGTTCCTGCACCTCCTTGTGCGGCGGCGGCTCTCGCAAGCAGGGATGGCAATTTTTTGATGCCGGGATTTTGACATTTGATAAATTAATTTCGGAATTCAGTTTAAAAAATATTTGATAATAAATTTCATCGATGTCAATGGAATTTTAGTTACTCAACGACAAAATCGAAGAAAAAAGGGAATACAATCAAGCCTGATGAAAAACGTAGCCGCATAAGTACACGTACCTTGCTGAGATGCTCTAACTTTTTAACATTCTTCTTTCAAGGTGCACTTTTTTATAAATGATTTCGCATCAAAACGCTTAACCTTCTATTTCTTTATATATAACATGTAAGCGCTTTTTTGTTCGTTTTCGAAATCTTGAAATCTAAGCTCAATTTCAATTTATTGCAAATTCTTTCACTCAATTATTCAAACTTTTATGAAAGTTCTATGATAAGAAGTAATTTAAAACTTTTCCCTTGAAAACTTAAATTTTTAGAAGTAGCCTACATTCGAATGAAGCCGATATCTACACCAAGAATCCTAATAATGCTGGTCAGTCCCAGCATTTTCGGCAATGGCATTGCCATCCCTACTCACAAGAAACGCGCCGTCTTGCTTCCCATACACCGCTCGTGCGTGAGGCAATCAAATGTGGCACGCCATTATAAATCGGTCGCGTTCCATCTTGAGAGCTTCTTCCTTATTTGGTTAAGCTTCAATGAAGGTGCACCTTTGTTACGCTGAGCTGAACGCTTGGAAGAATATTGCCTGCTTGCTGTTGTTGTTGTTGTTAGTATTGCTTTTGGAAATCTTCAACTGGCCCCCCGTTATTTTGAGTCTTGTGTCTTGAGTCATTTGTAATTTATTTTTTGTTGTTGCCGTTTTAATTGGTAAGGGAGTGCATCATAAATTAAGAAATCGTTTTATTGAGGAATGCAAGCATGAAATTAAAATTAAAATAGTACATTTTGCTGTTATGCGATGTATTTCCGCAATAACTATTGAAAGCACTTGAGGTAAGGCATTTGCATGTATACCACACATTGTTGCATGTTACAGAGTTGCATTTGATATGCTTTGAAAATCTTTGGAAGGCTTTATGAAATATGTAATTCTCGCCCAGTATAGTGGAATTATGTTAGCTAGTCGTTTAAAATCGAGTTCTATAATTGGAACACGATCCGAATTCGAATTCGATTGGCAGCAATGGTCTCAACTTTGGAAGTTTTCAAAAGTGATGTATGAGGAGGTCCCGCTGCTTACTGGGTTTAGTGTATGTACTGGGTTTTTTGTATGAAATATTCACTAATTTCCAAGCACTAGGTTTTTCCTATAATATGTATGTTTGAAATCTGTCAACGAATTACAGAAAATATGCATATATATTTTTGTAGCAGCTATATGAAAGCTTCTTTTTTCAGAAAAGCTATAGTTATGAGTTCAAGAATCGGGCATGAATTTTGCGTTTATTTCCTGCTCATGATATTAGTGAATTTTTAAGTTTCTTCAGCAATAACTTTTGCATTTATGCTAAATACGGCAGCAATGTGATAGTTCAGTTTTCCCACATTATTTGCATTATATTGCCACATACGCCACACCTACCACATCTTCGGTGGTTTCAGCGTATTTAGCTAATGCGTCATACGAATGTGAGAAAATAACACTAAATCGAGATAAAAATAACGCGCAACACATACACACATACATTTACACATACATTAAATTAAATTAAATTTAAATAGCGGCAGATTTGGACACTTAAATTGATACCGCCGCCGAGATAAGGTATTAAAAAGCAATTATAACGACAAATCTGTAAACATGCGGCGATATTTTGTTGAGGATTTGACGCAACATTTAGGCGGTAATAAAAACACACACGCAACGACACACATACACATACCAACACGTTGACACCAGACCGCAGGAAAAAATTATGAACATAAAAATGTCACAAGGTTTACGTGCAACGTGAAGTCATACAGCTTTGAATTAGCTGCCTGCATAGCATGTGAAGATGCTCACACACACACAGATACGTAGACAACACAGATACTCACGCGCATACAGGCCATTCGCAATTTTATCGGTGGAAACATCTTTTTGGGTGCTGCTCGAAATCAATTTCAAATGTAAATTTCGTGTTAATGCGACTATAAATTTAAAGCGCCGCATTATAAATCCTACGGCCCAACTCCCTACACTCACACACACACACACACACACACACACACACATCAGCTCAAAAAGAGCCAAATGGCAGAGAGATGCTTTATGTGGGGATGATGGCAGCAGCGCGCTTCTATCGCTGGCTGTCGATTTTGCGCAGCGTTTAAAGTGATCTCTGGCTCGCTGGCGCTGAGCTAGACGCCTTTATACACAACAGGCAGCCCCAAAAATCCCAAGTCAAGGCGACCATAAAATCTGAGTCGGCGCTGAATTACTTTAAATCGAAAATCTTAGATATTAAAATCATTAAATTCCCTACAAAAGCGAAAAAGGCTGGGAAATGTCGACTGTAAAAACTATGCAAGTTATCTGAACTGTGAATGGGCGATATATCCAGAGCTTATATTTTAAGCCAAATTCAGAGACAGATATTTTTTTTTTGAAATTTAATGTGCAATTTTTTTATGAGCAGTAGCTAAAAATGCCAATAGTAAAACTTTAACTGACTCTTTGATCTTTTGGTTTTTAAAAGCTGAAAGAATTTCAAGAATTTGATTGGGAAAATAAAAACTAGCTCAGAATTCTAAAATATTTTAAGCTTAAAATTAGCAGGCCATTTCGTATGGGCTTAAAAGAAACAACGCTGCTAAAAACCAAAATATATGTTTATTCGATATTCCTACGATTTATGGACAACTTTCGAGTCGATATTTATGACATCGATATTTGAAAAGAGGTCATCATTTTCATATCGATGCGAAAAAGAGCTTAATTTTGATGTATCAATATCGATATTTTTGCATGCTTTTGTATTGCCCATTCTTGAGCTTTAATCAGTAGCTTTGTTATTGGCATACATTTTCAACTGCATTCGGTTACTGGGCGAAGCGGTTGGGCTGGCAATTGCAAGGGGGGAAAGCGGTACAGCAAAAATGTCGCTGAACTGCCGACTCGAAAATACGCGCACGGCGGCACTGCATCATAAAAAGGAATTATGAATCCTCAGTCGACTTCACTTGCTGCTCTAAGACCCGCAATTGTTGGTGTTGGTAATCCCCCACCCGCACTGCGCAGCAGTTGCCATAGCTCAAAGTGTTTAGCGCAGTTATACTACAAAGGAAAAAAGAAAAAAGAAAAATTTAATATCAAACTGCAAAAGCCTTCGAATGTCATAAAACTTTGAGCAACTTTATCTCTGCTGATATGTCACAGGCGCGCGGGAGCACGGGCAGGTAGTCACGCCGCCAATCCCAGCCGCGACTCAGACGTCTCTCCGCAGTCAACTTCGATTTGCTTAATAATTTTTCGCTAGCCTCCAACATCTTCGTCGCCATCGTCTCCACCGCCCGCTTCATTCCTGCAAATAGTATCTGTATGGAACGGCTCCCTCATGATTAAGTAGCATTTCAATTGGTGCCGTTATGCGCGCCACAACGTGCATTATTTATGCCTTTTGGCCGTTGGCTCTCATTTATGCGAATATAATTTTTTATTTGTTCAGTCGCGTTTTTATGAGCCGCAAGTAGCTAAGCATATTTTTACGAGCTTTGAGGAAATAGTGAAATCACATCGCGCTGTCGAGCAGGTTAATGACGGGCTGCTGCTGCTGACGTTTGGTCACTTTTAAAGAGTTTTGTTGTATACATTTTTAATTAAGGTCAACTCTTTTTAAACAAGAAAAAATTAAGTTTAAGTACTTGAGACTAATTTAAATAAATGGTGTACATAAACATAAATGGAATGAAAATATTATATGTACAGATACATAAATTTGGCTTTTTAGAAATGTCGTAAAATAAGCGATAAGCGAAGTCGTTCAACAATGATGATAATAGAATTTCTATGTAAAACATTATTTCGAATGGTTCTATTTAATTAATATTATTTTATATATTATTACTCCTTACACTCCTAGGAAATGTTGGTTTTCCAAATGAGCGGGCATTGAATATGTACTTTGGGTGTTATTTCTGGCTCTTTTCCTTCTGCTTGATGAGTCGAACAAGACCAGTCATTTTCTATGAACAACATTATGCTCTCTATTTAAAAATATATGTCGGTATTGAATGATGAGCATATACATATGTACATATATGCTACACTTCTCAAGATTACTACTTAAAACTGTGATGTTTTGGAATTTGAGCTATCTCTATTCCAGCTCCACACAATGCGGCGCATCACGAACGAGCTTAATAAATTGGCAGCAATTGGCAAAAGAAAAACCTTATCACGTTGTCAGCGCAGATTTGAAAGTGCTTAAGCCATTCCTTCGGCTCTTCCCCCAGCACTTCTCCCTGCACAACTACGACATAAGTGGTTACGCGCCGCTGGGCTCGTTAGGCACAAATAACCATGGCTAATGAATAAATATGGCCAAAAAACAAATATTTCCATAATTTAGACAAGCTTTTTGAATGGCCTTTTCCAATTTTTGTTCTCTCTCCTCCCCAAAGTGGCTCGAACGTGCTGAATTTGCAATTCGACTGTGCAGCAACGGCAACGGCGCCAGCAGCAGCAGCAACAGCGCAAATCTCGTGATGGCCGATTTTATTGATGGATCGAGGGCGATTACGCGATCGTTGTCAAAGTTTGTTAGCGCTGAACTGTGTATCCGCTCTGCACTGTCAAAAGAAGTTGTTAGCAACGGCGGATGTTGCTGTTGGCGCGGCGCAATGAAGGCTTCGGCTGCTGGTGAGTGGCAGGAGGAGCGGGGGCAGATGAAAACTGCGAGCGTTAGGGAATTTTCTGGCAGCTTTTCTGCTCGTATTCAAATTGCGCAATCGCTAATTATAGTTTTCGGCATTCTTATGTCGCTGCCACTTGAGTGCAGTCTCAAAAATTACAACAACAACAACAGCAGCAGTAGCAGCAGCAGCAACAATTTGCAATATCAAGCCAAGCCAAAAAAATTGAGCTGTCATGTTGGCTGGCAGTTAATCAATGTAAAATCGAATTGACTTGGCGTTTGGGACACGATGTGGGCCAGCGGTGGCTATTCGAGGGCTGCAAGTGATTTTGGTGGGCTGCTGCTCGTTACCGCTCGCTCGCCGGCTAAGCTGCAATTGCTGTTATTTAGTTAGCCACTGCAAGCGATCGATCGGCGGGCTTGCTAGTTACTTGTTTGCTTGGCGGCGGCATTTTTAAAATGCGGGTTAGAAGGTTTCATTACGCTGCGAACTGGCTGCTTGCAGTTTTGCCGGGACAAGTTGCTGCGGGAGTTATGAAATAATGCCACAATAATTTGGCCGCATTGCCAATTTGGAAGATGCACCTTGTTGGCAGCCATTTTCGTTGTTGGTTTTGCATTCTGCCATGCTGCTGTGCACTGCTGTGAGTTAATAATTGTGGGAAACTTGCGATAGCAATTTTAGAAAAAAATATTTGCCAATTTTTTGTGCGATTTGGCTTTTGAGGTAGCTTTCAGTGCATGAGATGCTGTGCTGTTCTTTGGTATCTAAAACTACATACATATATGGAAATACAATTTTACCAGCGTGGAATTAAAAGCAGAAGAGAAGCTCGAAGGCAGTAAGTTTGGACACATTCTAACATAAAATTAGATAAAAGTTATGTCTAACACGTTGAGTGCCAGGTGAGACCAACGTGGTACACGCCTAGAAGGGACTTCCAGGCCGCGTGTTGTCACCCTGGTCTCACAGCATATTGCATGAGATTTAGCTTTGTTGTACTATGGTGGGCTCCCAGTGGCCATATAACACAATGATTTCATGAAATACTCGATCTATTGCATCTACCATGCTATTTGGCCTGTCGGTATGAGACCTGTGTATCACCATACGGCCTGTTCAAAAATAAGGAAATTTAACGGTTATTTGAATTCAAATTTTTTTTATAAACAAAATAAAACCTTTTTATTACATGTTTGGTTTATAAAAAGAAATAAAATGTTTATAGTTTCGTTCAGATTCATACACATATACATAGATATAGCCATATTGCAAGCACAGCTTGAATAGTTTTATACCAAATTTGTGTCTGTTATTTGAAATATACTGTCGAAACTTTAGTCTTCCTCGAAATGGCACGAGTGTTTCATCGATACAGACGTATTCACAAGGAACAATTGGCTGCTGATATGATTCGCGAAGTTTTTCTATCAATGGGTACATCTTATATAACCTATCTTCTGTTATGATTTCATTATTGTTGGAATGCAACGTTTTTAGCAGCAATTGAAAACGATTTCTGGGCATAATCCTTGGTAAAAAATTTAGATAAATTGACTTCTTCTTCCAATATGACTGTATTGATGGATATGGACACCGAGATTATTATACCGAGAAGTTGTTCTATTTCGTTAGGATCAGTAGGTGTCCATTGTTGAATTCGGGCATTTGGAAATGAAGTTTTCTGAGCGCATTCTACACCATATCGATTTGTTTCCAGTACCTGAACACAAATATTTTGATGCATTTCATTTGTATAGATAGGAACATAAGATTAACTTACAATTAGGTCCAAAACATCATTATTTACAAACAGTCTGAGGAAATCAGAACTCTTTCCGGTTCAATCGAACAAGTCGCGAGGTTTTGCCAGATAGTTTACATGAATTTGTGGTGACACGTTGGTCTCAGACGGCACAGAAGCACTTGGAGTCAATCTCCTGGCCGCGTGAGGGCAACGGGTCACCATAAATAAAAAGTAACGGTATTTCTCGTCTATTGCATATATTTCAATCACAAATAGATATTATGAATCCTTGGGTGATATTCTACCGAATTCTGTAAAAAAAAATGTTGGCCTACGGGACCAATTTTTTTTCTTGTATGGTGGCACTCAACGTGCTAAAAGTTATGTTCTTTTGTAAATTTTCACCAGATGGTACTTAATGTTAACTCAGAATATTCGAACCTCATAAATTTCAACTTATGATATTTTGGAGAGTACAGATTCCCAAATTCTAGAAACATATTCCAATAAGGGATGTGAATATAGACCAAGAACTAACAGTGAGAAATAAAGAACTGACACTGAAAAATCAAAATCGACGGCTACGTTCAAAGGCTGACTAAGTCTGAAATTTGTAATTTTCAAAAGATAGTTTAATGTTGTTTTTCGATTTTCGGGTATATAATCTTTTTCCTTAATTTCGACAATGCGAATTGATGTTTATACATTAAACATTCTGTATTACAAAATTCATTTAAAACGCGTCATATATTGACGCGTTATCATGTGATCCTTTCTTTATAATCTCATGAGAAACTTAAACTGACTATATTCGTTAGCTTATGCTTATAGCACTTATTAAATTCCTTTAGCAGCTGCGCGGCGTGACCAATCCTTTTATGAGTGTTCAGCGAGGAGTTTGTTATCCGTATTAATGCCAACACCAGCGGCTCTGGACAGTAGCGTACGTCATAATTAAAACGCGTCATTAGGTTTCCGAGTATGGACTCACTCGTAAGCAGTATATGATGACCTTAATCCGGAATATGTGTTGGTTGTGCGTCGCACGACACTAATGAGCTCAGTTGCGCACGCACGCATGCGCAGTTGCTGTCTGAGATTGCTGGACGCATGCACCCACACACACACACACTCAACCGTTGCACTTGCGAAAACAAGAAGAGCACGGACTGTCACTGGCGGCCAGCCATTGGCATATACCTGTTGCCGCCAAGCGTCAGGCGCCACGAAACGGCCGCAGCGTGTGCCACAAACCAGTCGAGCGCCTCCGCGGCCACAGATTTGCGCGTTGGCACATTTGCGCACTCGCATTCCGCCGCTGCTTTTGCAAATTAATCACGCCGATTTGCCTGATATGTCCCCGATCTTTACACTTACGCAGGCGCATTTCTCTTTCGCGCGATGCGAGTGAACGCGCCGCATTTTCCTGGATGGGTGCCACCGCCGCTTTCGAACAATTAATCAAAATTCAGCTGCAGTGGCGTAATTAGCTGATATCGGCTTAGCCTGCGCGACGACTTCAAATTAAGCTGCGGCGCATTTACCGTAAGCTTAAGGGATATTGATAAGCCCAAAGTGCTGCCGCTGTACTCTGTTGGAGTAGACGATGCGCTTGGCAAGGAGAAGGAACAGTAGTTGGTATTTGATTGTCGTTCGGTTTTTATAAACTGTGTGATAGACATTTTGAAGTTTTTTGTTGGCCTGGCTTAATCTAAAATTTCTTACATATACCAAATGATTTTTTTTTAATAGAGAATATTTAAAATTTTCTAGCAATAAATAAATTTTCTTTTACTGAAATTTTACAGCAGTTTTGCAAAGCGCAGGATATTGGAGCTTGGCAAAGTACTCACGTTGTATTTTCTCATAACATCTGATTACAGCAGCTGTACGCGAGATTTCAAGCGATACACTCGTATTCGCTTTCTAAAGATGAGGGTACAGTTTTTTGGAATTTTTTCCGAATTTTCAGAAGTTCATTCTGAAGAAGGTTGAGTTACGATTTGATGAAAAGTTACAGTATTACTTATAGTTGAGTCCAACATGTCGAAATATATATTTTGTTAATATATTTTATAAATCCTTTAAAATTATTCATAATCGACAACTTATTTGGACTATTGAATGATCGTCGAAATATATATTATATATGTAGCTTAATGCCATGAAGCTTAGCCAACAAAGGAAAATACTTTTTAAAAAGCATATAAAGAGATCATGCAGATAAAAGAGTTATAGTACATAGATGCCAGTGTTCAAAATATAGGTAATACATTTTTTATACAGATCATCATGTGTTTCTTTAGGAAATTTTTTTTTATGGTTTGATGTTTTTTTAAGTCTGAAGAATAAACATAAAAAGATGCAAGTAAAATATTTCGCAGAGGAACATGTGCGCAAAAATTTTGAACAAGTTAACAGTACATTTTATTTTTTGATTTATATAAACAATGTTCACAACTTTGTTAAATATGATACATGTAGTGCATGTTTTTTGAACATACGCACCAATTTTGAATTGAATCAACTTTTAATTATCTTATATTTCTTAAAATCCTTATTCTATTATAATTAGAACTACTCTCTGCTGTGATAGGAAACCACCAACGAATCTCGAGAGCAGCTGTGCCCACAAGCCACAAGCGCAAAGATTGGCGAAATGTGGCTGCACTTTCTTTTGTTGAAAATTAACACTTCTCTGCAGAGATTCCCCTGCCTTCTTGCAGTGCCTGCAGCTAGGCGACATTTCCAACACCTCGAGGAGCACTCAAGGTGGCCTCCCTCGCAACTGCTCGAGCGGTGCACATCAGCATTGAGGCACAATTAATGACTTCTCCCTCTGCATTTATTTATAGAGTGAGAGGGTGCAGCGGCGGCCCTGCAGCTGCCGGACAGTTCCTTGGAAATCAATGACCGGTGCAGCACTCCGGTGCGTTACTTTAATGCCTGCATTGTTGCTGCAACTGCGCCTGCGCGGCGGTGAGTGCGTGGTAATAGTCTAACAGGCACCGAAGGACATAAAAGGACATTTTGTGTGTGTCGTATACCGCAAGCAAAAGGAGCTGTTATTGTATTTGTTTTTGCAATTTGATACGCCTGCGTATTTACTTGTGTTGTTGTTTGTGATTGTTGTTGTTGTTGTTGTTGTTGCTGCTGACATGCAGTTTATTTGTGGCAAATGCTGCTGGCACAAGACTGGCATCAGGTCAGGACGTCTGCCGCCAGCCGTCTTGTAGCATGCGTGAATCCTTTCACCTGTTTGCGTTGATGCGTCGGAAAGAGGGAAAGGGGGAGAAACGAAAAAAGGAAAACGAATATTGTAACGGAAATGCTGCTATTGAACACTTCACTCGTTTCTATATTAATTGATGGCGGCGATGCCATATTTACAGATTTAAATAGCTCAAAGAAATTATAAAATGATTTGGCTGTGGAATCAAGCAAAGTTAAAAGTTATGAAATCGGTTTTTACTAAATTTTGTTTTGTTCAGTGTATTAACTTCATCAATGTACTGCAAAAAGTTGTGTGGAGAAATTTGAAATGTCTTCTTTGAATTTTTTAAGAATGCAAAGTTTACGAAAGTCGGCCATATTCGGCAATATATACATATTCATCTTTATTTATAAAGAATCTAATAATTCCTCTTTTGAAAATTCTTAAATTATTGATGCTAAAGCTTTTCAATAAGATATTTGATAATCATAAACTGTAAAACAGAAATAATTTTTCTAATAAATTTGCAATTACTTATTACATTTAATATTGCACTTTTGGCAAATCGCTATTACGAGTACTTAACAACAATTGAATAAACTTTTTTTTAAATGAAACATTTGGTGAATTCATTTAGTTTTGATATTTCCATTTAATTTTCTTTTCTCCCGCTGACAATTTCGTGGTCAACAGATTTCACGGTCGAAAGACAAAAAGCAAAGCAAATGCTGGCGCATGCAAATGGCCACAAGAAAGCGAACAGCAACACTAACAACAGTAAGGAAAGCATAGCCGCAAGATGGCGTGCCAAATCTCATAATCAGTCAATAACTTTTTCGCACGTGCGGCTTGAGAGGCTGTGCTGCGGCGCGCCGCCAGCGGATCGAAGTGAAATCAATGCAAGGCTGCGCCGACTGCATTAACACGAAATTGGCAACAGACCCACACACACACATGCACACCGACATATTGACACGCTGCATGCCACAAATGCCAAGAAGAGTCGCCACGACGAAATGTGGCGGCGTGGCAGTGAAACGAACGACATCGGGACATGGCATCAGTTTTGGCGCAAATTTCTGCATTGGCCCGATCTCGACCGTGACAGTTATTAATTGCAAATATCGCTTAAATCATCGCTTATAAATGACAACACTTTGCTGCGGTGCCAGGCTGCCTTGATGCGGCTGCGCCGGCGTGCATATTTCTGCCCACTACTCCTTCTTCCACTGCCTCTTCGCCGTCCACTGGAATGCAACACTTCAAGCAGAGTGCGTCTGAATGCGAGGCGCATCCTTGCCGCAAACAACCTGTAATCACGCCAGAACACATGTTCACGCCCCGCTACCCCGCTCCACCGCCTTCCCTCTTGAGCGTGCCACACAATCGCCTGCCACTTTTGCATATGGCAAAATGGTTTGGCCGTGTGCCTGCTTGCTCCTTTCAATTTTGATTTACCTGGTTGCATTCCATTGACACTGATCATCGTTTAATTTGCTTTTTTGCTTTTGTTTGCTTTGTTTTTGTTGTTGTTGGCATTTCGTATTTTATGGGCGCTGTTCTGCGGGCATGTAAAAAGTGAATGTATGCTGTTTGTTTTGGGTCTGTAGGACATTTGTTATCGGCTCCTTGAGCTGGCATCAGTCTGCCAGACATGCCGTAGATGGCACATACATATACATGCAAACATTTGTGTATATGTTGTATGTATGTGATATTGGAACCAGTAAGTTAGTATTTATAATTGATATTTTTTAGTTAACAAGCTGCTTTTGCATTTGATATCAAAGAACTCTTCTGCAGGTTACTGCTCAAATTTAGAAATTATTTAACAGAATATAGACTTTCTATTAGGTAGAGAATAAATTAGCAGGTTGTAGAAAATCTGGAAGGAAAAATTCAAAATAATTTAAAATAATGAAAACTTCATCAAATGAACTAGCGAAGGGAATAAGCGTGAATATTTCACTTTAGCAGAATATCGAATCACAGTATTACAAAGAAAGGCATGGAAAGTAAAAATCTGCAAAACCATAAAATCGATCCCCTTCCTCCCAAATACTTTAATATATACCTTAGAGAAGAAATAATTAAAAAGAATGCTGTATAATGAAAAAATTCTTCTATTGCTTCTATTCAGAAATAGAATAAATTGCTCGAAAATTCTAAAAGGAGGCGAATATTTTCGGATTAACATTTTCAAATCCAATGTAAACAATAAAAAAATATATTTAAGGTTTTCAAAATTTTATTACATCCACGAGGAAGTATGCGGGAGACTATGCTTCCGGTGGATGCACCAAGTGGACGAACTGCCAATATTTGCATTTGAAATTGAAAAAAGAAGGTGAGTAGTAGTAAAGGCATCTGGAAGGAAGCTCTCTGGCAGGCCATAGCTCGGTAGTGGATTGTCATGCCCAGTCAAGTGAGCAAGTTAGTAATTCTTATTCTACAACAATGCTATGTGTTTATTTAAGTAAGTGATTGTCTTTGATGCAACTGAAAATGCAGACTTTTTCTGATGAAGTTTCAAGGGTAAAGTTTGCTATTTTATGATGACCTCCTTCAGACTATTCGCCACCCGCGGGTACATAAGATTCCTCTGAATCTCTCAATGCCAACTTTAAAGCGATTATAAAATTTTTTGATATTGAATTAATTTTGTAGTCATATACTCTTAATATATTCAAAAACTTAGTAAAACGATTAAGTGCTGCTTTTAGCCTTAAACGCTTGCAAAAATTTCAGTTTTTTACCTTGAATATGTACGCCAATTGAATATATACATACATATATAGTATATTATTAACTGGCCAGCAACTGTGCAGCCGCTTTTGAACTAAAACACAAACGGCAGTTAAAGTTATTGAATAAACTTGAAAATTGCGGCGTGTGTCTGCTCCCACGAAACAAATTGCGGAAAATCAAATAAACAAACAGACAAACAAACCAACCAACAAAGAAAAGCGCAATTTAATAATCAGGCACAATCAAATGAAACGCTGAATAATATCCTGAGGGCTAACGTGGCCACCACAAAAATTAAAGCTGCACCGAACTCAATGGCGTGGCATTTGGCAATCGCTGCCGCCAGTAGGCACCAAGCCGCGCCACACACACTTGGGCTATCAGCGCAACCCAAAGATTGTGCGCAGCTCCAAACGGCAGTTAACTTGGCCAAGCAGGGGAGCTGCCGGCAGAACTGGAACTGGCCGATCTTGATTTGGTTTGGCGTAAGTACGACGCAAATAAGCACTCGTAAATTAGTTCTAGCGATTTGCGAAAGCAATTTAACTGATAGCCGCCGTTTGTGGCATGGCAAAACGCCGAGCAATAATCACGCAAAAAGTTAGGAATTATCAAAAACTGTGAAACAATTGTGAAAATGCCGAAATAAAAGCCAGCGGGCACAAGCGCAGGCGCCAATGAATGAATTCATATGCTGGCGTTTGCTGCCAAATTTGAAAAAAAAACAACAACAACAAATATTTAACCCTCTTGTGGACAACGTTTAAAATTTGGTAGTTATTTTCACTTTTAAATGCAAAATTTGGCATTATTCCAATGTCTTTGTCAGGGTTGGCATGAATCGACGATCATTTATAAAAATTAGAAGCTTAGCAGCTGGGCTATACATAGGAAGCAAATTGTCGTACGGGGAAATTATGACTTTAAGAAAATAAGTTTTCCACTAGAAAAAGTAGTTACACATTTAAACTTGAATCCCTTACGGTTCAAAACCCAGCAGACTCGTAACATTTTTGTTAAATTGATTCTTTGTGCGACTCCATCTCCCGTGAAGAATTGACAACTTTCAGAGTGTTTTCTTTACCATAAAAGCGTCGGAATGCCATTTGGACACAGCCACAGAAAAAGTTCGTAGGTCCCATTAACTTCCGCTGAAATGAAATGAGCAGACACAAGTTAATGCAAGACAGCAAAGCCTATGCCTCGGTTACACGGTATGTTGCACGATTTCTCTCTATCATTTGAATATAGCAAATTATATAGGCAAGAAGCTTATAGAAGAAAAAGAATACAAAAGTTTCAACCGTGCTTTTGTGGTTTTACATTGTGTCCAATCTTTGCTAGCCACACAATGGTTAAATAGTACTGAGCTTTTTTGGCGTAGGATTTGAATATAATTTTCGAGCACGTGTTTAAATGCTGTTTATTTTTATTAGGCTTCGATTTTTTATATATTTTTATGATAAATGCTGGCTCTTCTTCTGCTGCCACTGCAAAATTGCAGCTTCGAGATATGAGCCAAAAACAAAGAACAGTAGATGCGCCTTGTAACAGTTTTGATGTTGTAATTCTGCGCTCGGAGCATTGCTGTTGTTGTTGTTGCTGTTGTTGTTGTGCAGCAAACGTTGATATCTCGTTAGCAGATCTCATTTATTATTATTACCAATTTTTTTTTTCGTTAATGGTCAAGACTGCCGCCGCGACTGCGCTGCAATGGCTGCAAGTTGCGCGCCGCTGATTGCGCCTCAGAGATGCGGACACGGCACGGCTCGGCGGCGGACTGGTGTCAGAGGGCAGCCAAATGAATGGCATCCACAAACTTTAATGATTATGATGGGTTCATTTCGACGCGTATGCGCTGAGTAAGCAATACAGTTTGGTTATTGTATTGTTCTGCAATTGCTTCTTCGTTGGCTTGATGTTTTTATTAGTTGCAGTTGCAAACGAGCCAATAAAATGGCAAATCGTTTTTTGTAAGTTTTATTCAAAATCTTGACTGCAGTTTGCAATAATTGAAGCGGAATGTGTTGCTGGTTTTCAGCTTGATTAGTCATTTTTCTATAGCAAATTAGTATCATCTTAATTGAGCATATTTGAAAAATTGATTGAGGTTAAGTACATTTTTGAAAAATTTTCGATACAAATTGTGTATTACTGTAGCTTAACTGGACCACACAACAAGGTTTCCAACGTCTTTTAAAGAAATTTTAAGCTTTGTGGGAAAGCTTAGTGCCAAAATTTATGATTTTTATGAATCCTTTATTTCAAAGATACAAAAAATAACATTTAGTCACTTATAAAGCAAGTAAATATTGCTCTTTTCAACACATCAACATTTTATATAAAAATTCAAATCAAAACAATGATTGATTCCATGAACAAAATTATTTCGAAACATGTGCTTTTGAGGCAAGACTATTTAAAATTGCCGAACACAAAATCACTTTTGTTAAAAGCCTTAATTTATTTAATCAGCCCATAGTCATTTATCGGTTTCTTAGATTTACTTCCGGTTGGATCGATAATAAAATTGCAATAATTCGGCGCATTTCTGCTCTATTCAAGACTTTGAAAATAATTTTATAATTAAGATTTTTGTTCTGAAAATAAGAAAGAAATTTATTACTGAAAGTAAGGAATTTTACGAAATTTAAAGTGAGATCAAAAAGATATAACGGAGTTGTATGGTTCACGTTCTAGGATGACATTTCTATATGCTTAATTAATTGGCAGATTTTAGAAAGATCGGCGAATACATGGATGAGCTTGTTACAAGCCGAAGTAAAGAGTTGAAAGAAAAGTTGAAACAAAATCAAGAGTTTGACGCTTTACTGCGTGGAGTGGAGAAAATACTTTGTTTTTCCGTTGAAATCTTGTACCATATAAATGTTTTCAAACATCTTTTTTTCCAGCTTTAATACGATAGAGTTTTAAAAGAATACCAAAACTAAAAGTTAGAAGAGCTACTCTACGATGTCGAATCTTGCAAATATGGAATCATATTAATATTTTCAAATTAAAAGCATTGATTCACAACATGAAAGCTTCACTGCTTTAAGATTTGAATGGAATTCCAAATCTAAAAATAGGAAGAGCTACTGTAGAGCCTCGAAATCTGTAACCGGTTAAGGTGCACCTAATTAGCTTTGACGTACATATGTATGTATGTATGTAGGGTTCCAAAGCTTGAAAGTGCAACTGCAATCTATTATAAAAATGCATATTAAAAGCCACCAAAAAGAGCTGTAATATTTTCTGAAAGAGGCCACCAAAGCTGCACCCCAAATGGAAGAAAGTCTATAAATACCGCCACTTGGTTGCAGCGTTACACCTAGTTCCGCATTATCACTTACCACGCGCAAATGCCGAGCGACAGGCACATAAGTAGCTGCTCATATTTTTCATAATTCTCCCACAAATGTGAGGAGGAGCAGAGCAGAGCAGAGCCAACGAAGTGCCTAAGCGCCGCTAATCGCGGGCATTTGATGATGATTTAGTGCCGCTGGCTGGGTGAGAGGAGTGGGTAGGTATGTGCCACATGCGAGTGCGCCGCACATCTGCCCGCACACACTTCACTCTTTAATGGCGCGGCTCAAAAATGGCGGCAGCCTTTCAAGATCGCTGATCGCTGCTCTCACAGCAGCAGTTGTTTGTTTATTTCAATGAGCCGTGAGCCGAGAGCCGCAGCGCGCTAATGAATTACGTAGCGGGCATTATTTATCACGGTAGCGTGAGAAATGAGCAAGGCTTCTCTGCCGACATATGACGTAGCAAATGCAGCGAATACATCATGCCTCTGATTGCGCGCCTGTCACGTGTTTTAAGTGCATAAATTACTTTTTAGCATTTCAATTAAATACATTTTTCTTGTAAAAAGAAATTCTATTAAATTTTGGTTGCCTTTCAACCCATTACATAGCCTCTTTTATTCTGCACTTAGCAGCTATTAACTCTTTCTGACCTGAACGTATGCTCGTTTTGCTATTAGACAGTTCGTCCATCCATCCGTCCGTCCTAGTCATTAATTAAGGCACTCATTAGCGTGCAGTGTACTTAACGCAATTTATGCATTTTTATTTGTATTTGTTTCTGGGCGGCCGTTCCGTTGAGTCGTCCGCCCGGCCAGCAGCACCATTCCCCCTTTCCTCCTTTTAATATCTCTGTTCCGCATCCTGCATGTTTGGCATTTTGTAGCACACTTGCGTAATTATGTACTTCATTTTAACATACTCGTAAAGGCGTAAGTGCACTTGGCGCAAAGGGTTCGAAATTTTTGTTACATGTTGAAGTGTGCCACCATATGTTGCACGTACAGCATGTATTGCATGCTATTCATGTTATGTTTACATTGTTGTTCTTGTTATTGTGTCTTGTTGTTTTTGTGTTTGTTATATAACAGTTTTTCACTGACATTTAACACTTCTTTGTTTGTTTGTTTATATTGAGCCAGCAGAATGAGGTCTATATTGAACTTTGTAATTTGTAACAGTCAACCCTTAAGGAAAATTGATTATAACTTACTGCTATATAATTCGATTTGAAATTTCGTAGATGCAAATTGAAGCTCTGATATTTGATCGGAAAGATTCTGTTTTGTGCTAGTTAACTAGCGGCGAGTATACTGTTGCTAGTTTGAAGCTTATTAATGAGCGTTTTGTTTAATATTTTGAATTTCTAGAGAGAGTGGGCTGTCCACGTCTATTTTAGGTAAATTGAAAGAAAAGGAGAATAGCAATGCAAATATAATAATTAAATGCCTTTCTAGCGTACGTTTTATAGTACTTATTTGAAATCTATCTTCGTAGTGGATGTGGCATATCTCCTTTTAATTCTAGTTCAGTTGACGTGCAACACCATGCTTGACTGTTTCTATTTTTCACGATATGCACACTTAGAAGGACTAATTTTAACTCATTATCAGAATTGAGTTCAAACTTCCAAACTCATTAGATGCTGCTAGAGTGCTTCTAGATCATTATTCTGATTTTTACCTGACTTTTGGAAAAATTGCGTTTATTACACAAAATTGATCATTTCTTAAAGTATGCAAAACTCCCATGTCATTTAAAAAAATATTTTTTCGGAAACATAATTATGGAAAATAATTATACTGAGTTTACAAAAGACTAAAAAGTTGCCGATTTATTGTCTGCCATAATCGGTATATGAAAGATGTATTCGACTGTTTTCATTAGCCTTCTACGTACTATGGATATTCGTGTGTGTGTTCTTATACTATGTATGTATGTATGTATGAGGAGAGCACCTAACACACATACACTTAATCATATTAATCAACGCGCGTGTAAGAAGATAATCGCTCGAGCTGCACTTTACATGGTTAAATTTAATTTTTATTTCACACAGCTGCAAAAGATATGCCATAGCAGCAACAACAACAACAACAACAACAGGAACAGAATGACATGATATGGGGAAAACTGTTGCTACAAGCCAACAACAACATAGGCAACAAATTCAAAAATGTACCTCAGCGAGTTGAAGTCGAGTTTTATGTGCGAAGTGAGCAAGAAATGACACCAACGGCATCGGAGAAGGGTGGAGTGGGAGCCGGGGCAGCCGTCGGCCGCCAGCAGCTGAGGCAGAAACAGTAGCAGCAGCGGCAGTTAATTAGAAGGTGTTGCAGCCGCCTGCGCTGCAGTGCATTAAAGGGTGTCACATGCGAGAGGTGCACGGCGGCGAGGGAGCAGTTAGGTGCGTTGCTACAGTGGCTGCCACTGATGATGCCTGCAAGGTGGAGACTGCACACATGCCACTTGCGCTATGCCGTCGCATTTAAATTGACGCAATCTAAAGGGGAAGAAAGCGCGGCAGGCAACACGCCAACAAGCGCTGCAAGAACAACAACAACAACCAAGCACAAAAACTCTAAACGAAATAATCATATTAAATCAATTCCCTGGAAAATTCTCTCGGAGCTTGATGCCGTGGTCGAGCAACTTTAGAAGACGCTTTCAAATCGTTTTCATTTAAATTTACGATCGCATGGACGAGCGCGATCGGTGCAGCTTTATGTGCAGGCTGCGTCTATCTAACGCTCAAGTAGCTGCCCAAAAACAGGCTCGGAAGCGAGAGTGGGAGCTACTTTCAATTGCTACGCGCTGTGCTGCGCATTTTTAGATTTTGGCGTCTTTCATGATCGTCAAGTGATCGGCTGAACAGGATCGTCGTCATGGGCTGGCATTAAAGAGTTTTTAATTTCACAGCTGAAATAGATTTCTTCTGCTGCACTGGGGTGGCGTGGCGTGGCGTGGCGACGCAGTTAATTTGCCGGCATTTGGGATTATTTTTGTTGCTTTTGTGTCACCTTAACGTAGCCGCACTGGCTCCCTGGCATATATGCGCATAAGTTGTCTGATCTGTTGATGGATTGTCAATGTTAATGCGCTTTTATGTTTATTGCGCTTGTTGTTGTTGCTGTTGTTCTATAGTGCTGTGATATTTGAAAACTTAGACCAATTTTATTGCACTTGAATGCGCGTGCATAAAAATTTTTACGATTTTTCTATGTGCTGTTGTTGTTATTGTTATGATTTTTGTTATCTGTTGCATGCAACATAGCTACATTTTCATAGTGTTGCGTTTTATGTTTATTTAAGCTCATGTTGTTGTTGTTCAAAGAAATTTAAGCATTTATTTGTAAGAAAAATAACACTTTTCCACATCATTTCCCTATGGAGAAATTGTAATGAATATTTTCTTTTGATGATGACATCATCAGTGGAATTATGTTGTTGAGAGAAGGGTTAAGTTTTATGTTGGCAATAATAAAATTTAATATGAGCAGTGCCAACACCTTTAACTAAATCAAACCAAAGTATATACATATTTGATGGGCCAAATTTGGTGCACTCAAAAATATCAAATAACACATACAATGAAATTTAACTTCTCTCAATTACATACGTTTATGTTTTCTTAATGTTAATAAAATACAAGTCAAGGGGTATGTAATTTTATATATTATGAAATAATTTAATGCCTTCTAAATTTATGCTTTCTTCTGCATGTAGAATTTACATTGTAGATACAGGTTATAGTTGATTTTTTAGAGGAATAGCTTAATTTAGTTGCTTTGCATGCTGAGACAGTTCAAGGCATTCTTTCTACAATAGAGCCAAAAGACCTTGCAGTCCGCGCTGGCTAGAAGACTAAATCCCTACTTCAAATACAAACTAAGCTAGAGCCAAATAAGATCGAAACTATGCTCAAAGGTGGAACCTACAGCTGCTTCTTATGATACCATATATTCATAAGAATATATAATGCTCTTATTTTTCATCAAGAATCGTTTTTTTTTCTTTAAAAATGATTCAAAGATTCTCATTCATAGTCATGTTTATTATCAGCACAGCTCATAATGCATATCCTTTGTTAAAATTATTGCTTGCAAAACATAATCAATTTCAAATTGCCCCATAGTCAACAACTCAAGCGCTTCTCTCGTATGAACTGTTAATATGCAAATAAGCACTCTACAGCCATCATTACCTGCCGCCAGTTGCTCGCAGTGCAAAAAATGCCACCATGCCCAGCGAGCAGACTGACTGACTGACAGTGCTTCCGCTGCCATTGCATTCCGATCGTTCACGGCTGCAAAGAAATGTTCTCTTCTCAGCTGTTTTCGTTGCTGATCTTCAGCTTGTTGTTGTTGTTGTTGTTGTGCTTGTTTGATGTGCTTTCTAGCTCGCCTGATCGCCCGAATGTATCACGATGGATTTATAGTTTAGCATGCACGATCAATCAAAAATCGTGAAATAGTCGTGCAAAACTAAGCGGCGCTGCTTGCTTCCCTGCCTTCAGTGTTGATGCGCAGGCCTCGGCTTGGACAGCCAGGCAGCGTGCGAGCCAGCGATAGAACGAGCAACGGATTTGAATATGCCAAAATCTGCGCAGTCATTTCTGGGCTAAGGCTGAGCAGCGCAGCGTCTCAAAGCGTCTCAAATAAGAATTATTACACCTGATTTGAATCTGTTTTTTTTTTCTTTAATTTTTTTGAGGCACTTTTCGCTGCTGCATGAACTTGACCATTGCCGCCGCGAAGCCACTGACTGCAACGCCAAATTGTGGGTGGATGAGTTAGTAAGTAGCAGCGATCTGGCGGCGACCCAGAGAACGAAGGCCAAAGCTGCTCCGTGCTGCAATCCGTTCCGTTGCTGGCATTTTGACTCTGCAGACCGGCAGCAGCGATGCTCCCGCTCCCGTTCCTGCAGCCACTCCACCACCCAACTACAACAGCACAATTCATGGGCGTACTTAATCGATCGTCGTTGATAGGCAAATTTGTAAATTGAACGTAACCTGTTTCATGTTTGCTGCTTAAAAGCGCACAAGTTCAGTTTGGAAATTCGCTTGCCTGGTTTAGTTTTTCACTGGGGCTACAAAGATGCTGCCGCCGCCGCGCAACTCGTGATGAGTTTGGCCGCACTTAAGCAGCGCGCTTTGCCCGTGAACGAGCGGATTTTGGCGCTCTTCCTTGTTCATGCGTTTATGCCGATCGTTATCTGCAACGTTCTATGCCAAGTTGCTTTCTTAAGTCTTCTGTTTCAGTTGGCTCTTGTCTGAGGTTTTTGCAATGCTTGTTGTGGTTGTTGTTGTTGCTGTTGTTTTGCAGTCATTTGCTTTTCGAGCATTGCAAAATGATCGTTAAATCACGAATATTTAATTGTCTTCATCACCTGAGGGTGGTTTAAATGAGTTTAGCGCTCGCTCGCTTGCCCGCCCAACTAACTGCCCGTCCGCCTGTGCATTTGCTCTCTGAGGCAGCGAATTCAGGCTTGGGAAATACGCCTTACAGAACTTGTGAAAGCTTGTGTGTGTAATTGTAAAAATAGCTAGAACTTAATTTGTACTTAGCCTTGCAATTTGGTGTATGAAAATTTAGTTTCCAGCAAAAGCAACAACATCTAAAAGGGTAAAGCAAACGATCGATATGGCAAAGCATAATTTTGAATTAATAAATTTTCATTTGATTGATGTGAGAAGGAGTTGATATAATTAATAATATACTATAAACCTATATATATGTATAATTAATAAGCATTATAATCTGATAACACATGCACACAGCTTGCTTTCCTGAGCTTGTCAGCGGTTTCGCATAATATTAGAAAAGAGAAACTGCCAAAGTAACGACTAAAATGTCACAGTTGGAAATTTATTTATATTTCTTTGTATTGCTGGCAAAATGTACAAACCCATAGATTTTGATATGAAATTTAAATGTTCTTTTCACTTGAAATATGTGCAAAGCTCTTTATATAAAACTGTAAATTTCTAAGCTTTTATTTAGTAAATACCCGCAGCAATTCAAAAATTTTAATAACCAAATCGAATTAAATGAACAAAATGAGTTGTTGTCTCTTGTTCTGCTATAGAAATTTTGCATAGGCGAAGCCCGAAGAGAAAATGCATGCATATTTTCCTAGCTGCCAAGTCAACATTGTTACGAAAGTGCATGAGTCGTCCAGTTAATTGAATTTCGGGATCGAACGCTGATGTACATCGCACTCCTGGCTATGGCCATTACAAAGCTGGCATGTTCCCAAAGCCGATGATATTAAGCCAAACAAAAGGGCCCAAGCGCGCATACAACGCCGCCGAAATTGCAGGCGCTCTCGAGCAACATCAGAAAATCCTCGAAATTCGAATGTTGACCTGATTGACCTAGTCAACGGAAATGGTTACAGCAACAACAACAACAACAAGAGCAACAAGCGCATGCGGTCAATTGAAAAAAGCAGCAGAGCAACGAGCGAGCGAGCGAGCTTGCCTTTGGCTACAACAAAGCCACGAAAAATCATCGATTCATTGCGCTGGAACGCCTGCTAACTGAAGCCATAACAGCAGAAAAGGATAATAAAGTTGAAAATGTAAAGAAATTTGCATGCGCTTGCAAGGCGATGGAGGAGAAGAGCGCGGCACAAGGAGGAAGAAAGGCAGCAAATGGCTGCGAAAAATTGCCAAGCAAATTAAGTGATTTGCTATTGACATTTCTGCGCAGCGGTGGAGCTGTTGATGGTGGTGATGGTGTTGAGGGTTTCATGCTCAAGCTCAGTCTTAGTCGCCTCCAATGACGACGCGTGCATGCCGAAGTGTCAGGATCGTTTACACTCCAACTGGCAGCGCGTCTTCATTGTGCTGCAACAAGCTCTCTGCTCTTCTTTTCCTTCCCTTCCCTTCCCCCCACAAATCACTGCTCTTTTCTCTTGTCCAGCCCGCACGGCGGAGCCATCTGCTTCGCTGACCCTGTCAGAGTTCAGGTTCAGGTCCAGAGAATAGCACTCAATTTACAATTTATTGCACGCGATCGGCATGAGGAAGCGAACATGAACGCATGCGCCGGCCGCGCATCGTGTGGCAAGTCGTTGCGCTGCGCCGCGGCAACATGATCGGCAGGCAAATTTAATTTTACTTACAACAACAACTTGCAACTTGTTGCCTGCTCGCTCAACTTCAGTCGATACTCATTTATGCACATTTTGTGCATGTTCGTGTTGTTGTTGTTGCTGTAATTTACTGACACTTGTCTTCATTAAATTGCGCTGCTTTGCTGTTGGCGGCCAGACATGCGGCATGCCACATTTACAGCACATAAATTTCACCGCTTTTTGGTTGTTGTATCTTTTGCCTTGCCATACGTTTTGTCTGAGATGCATTGAAAGATCCTAATTATGTCCAATTGTCGGCAGGTCTGTGAGTTTGTCAAGTGTCGATCATGCTGCCACACGGCATTGATTTGCCCAGTGTTGCATGCCTCACATGCAAGTCAGTCAGCGCGTACGTGTGCATTTTGTAGAAAGTTGTGAAGTACATTAATTGTGAATTAATTTAACCTGCGAAAGAAAGTTGTTGTCTGGCATGTTGTTGTTGTGTGAAGCGAGTGATTGTGTGGGAATGGTTGAGAAAGTTTTGCAAGCGTTTCGAATACTTCAAGGGTGATGTTAGAAGCCTATAGTTGTAGTAAAATTATACTAAAATAAATGCCACAAGAAAATTATAAGTTTTCATTAGGGAAAAATTCGAATTGCTTTTTCAATGTCTTTATACTATTTCAATGAAGTCATAAGGGTTCTTTATAAAGTTATTCGAAAACTGCAGCTGCAAATTTATATATTTTATTTTCAAAACTGTAAGGAGTAAACTTTCTGAAAATTGAAACATTGATTTAACGCCACTCGATTCAAGAACTCCACTCGCCACTCGTATCAACATTTCAAGGAGCATTCAATTTCAAATCATTAATGAAGTTTTATTTTAAAATTTGCTAGACGAAATTTAGTAATTCGAGACAAAGTTTTTGGAGTATTCTTTAGAATGAATTCTAAAAGATAGCTTTTGCAGCTGCAGATGGCTTAAATGCAATGGACAATATTTTATGTAGAAAAGAAATATCATTGGAGTGTTATATAACTTTTGCTGTTCCGGCTTGCATATGGAAAAGTGCCTTGAAGTTCGTTTTGAGAATAATTAATATCAATTTCCGCATAAATATTGCAGCATTTTAAAATATTTCCAACCCCACGCTCGGACTTGAAAACTCTTTATTAAATTAACTTCATTTAATGTGCGAGTGACTTGTTCCAGTGTGCCTGCTCGGGGTCTGTACGCATGCAGCCCGCTTGTGCCGCAAAGCTAAACCCTTACACTGTGGCAGCCACTGGAAGCGGCCATCCAAAACGATTTAATTTCCGATAGCGCACGTTGCGCGTGGCACGGTTCGTTTGGCGGATGGCCACCGAAAAACAACAAGTCAAACCGGAAAACAGAAGAGTGTCGCCTGGCACACACATACACACACACACACGCCGATGCACCAGCCCGCAGGAAACAGGACCTGCGTCGGCGGGTGCAGCCTGGCAAGTTGCTGGCTGCGACACTCACACACGCGCACAATAAATTTCAGCCAAGATGTCAACAGGGATAACAGGGATGACACCGCACACCAGAGCAAGGGCCACGCAGGGTGCAAGGGTGCGACAAGAGGCCGTACAAAGTGTGGGTCACGTGTCGCATATTAGAAATACACGCAGCGCAAATGAAACGTATGTCAAATGTCCTTAACGGCGATAACCGCCGCAGAGGACGCGCGCGTGGACGTCGTCGCGGGGCGGCGAGGGTGTGCAGGCGAGCATGACGATTGGACGAGGGGCAGGGCGTGCAGCGTTGCAATGCGGTGACAAGCCTGTGAGTCTCCGCCAGCAATTACAGCACGCGAATGTCAAGCAAATAATAACATCATACGCCGATGTCACTCAAGAGTAATTGCAGTCTGCACAGCGTTGCCATTTTATTTGTTTAATTTGGAATTTTTGCTGGTAGCAAAAATGTCAACTGCAATTAGGTTGTGCAAAAGTCAGTACGAAGAAACCGGTTAATCGCTTGCAAAATTTTTGAATCGGTATGAATTTTTGAAGAGTTTGATGTTTTGGAAAATGGATATATTTTACTGGCTTCCACATTGGTTTCAAGTGAATATTGTACCTGTTTGAAGAATATAACGCATACTTTTTTCATTGCCAAATTATCAATATTGATTTTTAAATTAATCGAAGATAGTATATGAATTTAATGTAAATATTGCAGGGAAATAGTAAAATAATCTTCGAAATATTCTGCATAATTCCTCTAAAGAATTCATACACTTGACTTATATTTATTAAAAGTATTGAAATATTATATATTTGGAAAATTGGCGTCGCTTACATTAATTGGGCTGTCTCATGCTTCATTTAAAAAAGTTTTTCTGCACTTTTCTAAAAATAATCCTTAGCTTATCTTATAATGATTCTCAAAATGTTTTGACTTTAGCTGAAACCCGTAACTTGAACCAATTGCAACAAGTCTCTAAAAAGCTTTTATGCTGTTGCTCAAATATATAGCCACAAATATACATAAGAAATAAAAAAATTTCAATATCCAAATTTTTGGGAAATCCACAAACTCTCAGGTTAGAATACTTTCCGATTCTTAGTAAATACTCAAAGACTTATTTTTACTTGGTTCATAAAGCTCTTTAAAATGAAAATTCAGCAAAATAAAGAGGCTGAAATACTAAACACTTACAACAACTTTTACATGAAATTCTCTTTCACAGAAGAATAATAGAAATAATAACAATTGATTGGCGCAACAGCTCGAGTGGGCTTAGGCCTATCTTTCTCCTCAGAAGAATACTTTCTGATTATTCTAGTATTCTAGAATTGGACAGGCTTAGAATTGGTATTCATTGTCTGATGCACAATCTGAACTGTTTAAAAGAAATTTCCATATACGAACATATTGTATATTTAGCACTATTCCAAGCTCATTTTATTTAAATCCAAAATATACGATGTATTCGGCAACCGGATTTCTTTAAGTCGAACCGTGAAATACCCTCCTAATTGCAAGTGAGAGTGATATGGAGGCTGCAATTGAGATTTCGCAGATTCATGCATTCAAGGTGTGTGTGTGTGTGTGTTGTGTGCGCGCTTTGACAATTGTGGGAAATGTGCTTGCGACAATATTGAAAATGTCAAATGATTTGTTTGAGCACCCTCCTCTTCCAGTCAGGCACGCGGGCGGGCGGTCAGGGTGAGCGACTGCCTCCTGCTTCAAAGCGCTACGCACTTGCGTGCCTGATGATGCGTTGCCATTTTTTTCTCTTTCCACTTACTCACTCTCGCACTGCTGCAATTGCTGGGAAAATTGTATAAAATTCTTTCGAAAGTGCTACAATAAAATTTTCCCTTCTCACGCGCTTCTGCCACTGCATGTGGGTCGATGTCGCCGTCGACTTTGTCGTTTGGTTTGTTTGACTTTTGGTAAATTTAATTGACGCCCTTTATTGAACGGCCATCAGCGATAATGATTAGTCATTGTGATTTGCTGGTTGCTCCCTCCTGTGTCTTTCAAGAATGTGTGCATGTGTGTATTTGTGGTGCTATCAGCGTTTTCTGCTGGTAAATGCCATAATTTTCGGCTTGACTAATTGTCCGTGCATATTGCGAACACTTTAATGAAACACTTTGGCCATCACTAAGAGAGAGAGCTATGGGAATTGATCGGAGTCAGTGAACCAGAAATGTTTCATTTCTAAACAAACCGAGCAGAGGTGTGCTTGATTTGTGAGCATTATTGTTATTATTTTCATATTTTCAATGAGTGACTTTTCCGTTGGTTGCATACACTTGGGGGTCCTTATGCATTCCGTGTGAATTCTGAAATAAAATGACTATTTGAAAATATGGCCAAATTGTTCAGCAGTGAAAATAATCGGTCTGACGATGTATCGAATTTCAAATACAATACATTTTGCATTAATTCAAAAGTTGTTTTGACTTTTATAGAAGAATTTTTTTGCAAGCAAAATATGAACTCTCATCCTCATAATGAGCAATTTGCTTTTATGCAAAAATTTTATATTTGAATTAAATTTACACAAAATCAAACAAAGTTGCAAATTGTTAGAAGACTGTCTAAAGGATCTACGAAAAAGCACAGTTTGACTGACAAGGCAAAAGATATTTCCAGAAAGTGCACGTGCAGTCGCTTTCATGAAAGAAAAAATAGCTTTCGGGAATTACTTTACTTGCATACTTGTAGTGTAACTGCAAGTGAACGTGTTTCCTGTAATTCGTCATCTTGGAAAGGCTTGCTTTAAGTACTTTTCTGGCAAAGTCTGACGGCACCTTAAGTGTCCGTACAATATAGCTTCTTTTCGCTGAAAAGTTTGCTCTTTTCGATGACTCCAACCTTCAATATTGTAATCGAATAATTTATATATATTTCAATTTAATGAAAGTGTCTTCTTGATAAATTTCTTCTTTCATATATTTTACATTTCTTCATTTTATTATTATTATAAAGCAATTCCCTTTTCAGTTTGTGCATAACATTTACATTTGTATATTGTCAATCCAAAATAATGATCTCAAAGCAAGCACTTCTCTTGATCCATGTGTGTGAAAAGTGTTGTTGCTTTTACCTTGTTGCTTGCTGCCGCCTCAAATTCCTTCTTCACTGGAGCTCTTTCGTCCATACGCACGACTTGACCCAGTTCGCGAAGCCGCTGGGTGGTGATGCGCCTGAATATGTCAATACTGGCGTACAGATCGTACAGTTCGTGGTTCGTTTGGATGCGGTAGTTGTCGCCAAAGCGCAGTGGGCCGAAAATCTTGCGGAGCACTTTTCGCACAACAACAACAGCTTGAATTATTTTCTAGAATGGGCACAGACAGACAGATGGTTTTTGTCCAAGAATCACTCTTAATCTGACTTTTGAAAATATTTGAAGCAACCAATTCGAAGTAGAGGAATTTTCGTTAAAGCTCGCTTTGAAGCTCCTGACTCCCACCCTGGCTTGGTAGGCGAAGATCCTTACCATATGCTTATCTCTCTTACCACTCTTCAGCTGCTCTTCTACATATCTCCTTGTTGAATTCCACAATTGAGGAAATGCATTTATCTATAGATAACTTTAACAGCTTACACCAAAATAGTGGCAACTTTATCATAATCTCTAATCCTGCAGCAGGATTAGTGCGCCGCCTGTTGCAAATAACGCAATTGCGTCTGACCCACTTTTAACAGGATTGCGCAAATGCTACAACAAACACACACACGTAAACACATGCACACACGTACACTTGTGCAATGCAACGATTCCATGGTAAAAATGTATCATTGTGACGATGATAAATCATCTTTCGCCTTAGCGATTAAACGTTTTAGCACTTTGTTATCAGCGGCGAAAAATCTATTACTTAATTTCGGCCAGCATGTTGCACGGCGACGGCGACGGCGACGGCGACGCACCTCGGCGGCATGAATGAGTTATGAAAATCAACTTTAGCATTTGCGTTATTTGCCATTTTACGAGCGTGGTATTACGTCGTATAACGCACACTGCCGCTCATAAATAATATTAAATCCTGTTTGGCGCACAATTCCGCTACTACGCTCCTTTTTTGTGTGCGTGTGAGTGTGCGATTTCGTATTTGCTCATTTTGTGGGCCACTTGGCAGTATTGATTTTGGAGCGCGCAAACTTTTAAATCATTTCTTCATATACCAATTATAACAGCTTAAATGGTTAACATAAATTTGAAGCTGCCGCTGCGCCTGCTCCTCCCGCTAAGTACCGCAGCCAGTGCGGGGGACTCGCGAGCAGGTTTCGCGCCTTTCAGCCTTTCCTCAGCGTGGCACAAGTGGTCTCCGTCCAGTGCCGCATATCATAAAAACGCTGCGAGACGCGTCTGTGTGCATGGGCGTAGCTAATGTGGTGTAGGAGGGGTCCTTGCTTCTACTACGAATAATAAGTTCTTTGATATTATTAGAATTCACAATAAAAGTCACTGATTAGGTTCTCTGATAAAAATCAAAAAGGCTCTTTAAAATTTTACTAGAATTCAAAACAAAGTCACTGTTAGATTTTTCCGAAAAAATTTATGAAGAGATGACTGCGTTCATGTATGCCATTAAATCTCATCTTTGTTGTTGTACACTTTATTTTGTTGTTTTCGATACAGAAAAAAAACAGCTTGTATTTTCTGTGACAAAGAGTGTGAATCAAAAAAGTGCACCTATCAAATTTCTGCCGCTAATACTAAAATAGCACTTATAATTGCAAAAGTTTGAATTTCGAGTCGTTTATATAAAAGCTCAAAAGGTTTTGATAAAGAAATTACATTTATTGCCGTTTATGAATTTATTGAAAACTTTTTTGCATAAGACGAAAGCTTTACATAAAAATGCAATATTTCATTTTGACAGCATTTTCACGGCTCAGCAGTGCCTTATTGAAAAAAAAAACTGTGTAAATTCGGTTTACATCATAAGTTTTCTACTGTATTTTTCACAAGCTCTAATATATGACATCGAGAGGCAAATCGAATTATATAGAAAAGAATATATAAGGCATGTCTGTATCGAAAAACGTAAATAATCGTTTGTAAAATATACTATAAAAAGCTTTTGATTTTTAAGTAAATTTTCATGTAAAAGGAAAACTGGAACGTTGGCTAAGCCCATGTCGACGTCGATGACTGCCGAAACTGCTGGACCCCCGCGCCGGCTGCTGCGTGCCATGCGCAAAACGCCAGACACTCATGCATTATGAATGCCAACTTTTCTGACGTAGTCAATTTCGCTTTATTTATTTTATGGCCATTAATGCACTTTGCTGTAAATAGTTTTGGGCTAACGCGCCGCGCACATGCGACTCCCCCCCTCCCTCGCACGCAGCGGCCCGGCGTAGAGCAGGACAGGGAAGGGAAGGGAGCGGAAGGTAGTGCAGCACAGCTAGACAGTCGTAAGTGCAAGCGCCGTCTAGCGCTGTTTTTTGTGGCTCATTTCAAGCTGACAGGTTGGTGAATTGGCCAAAAATCGAAAAATCTAATTTTCCAAATAGAAATAAACGCCGATTGCCATAAGCTACGAAATGCGCAGCAAATCCAGCTCCAAAAAAGCCATATGCTATTTTGACTATTTTCGCACTGAATCACGGCGGCGCGCCGTCCGTCCCTCTGTCCGTCCGTCCGTCCGTCGTGTCTGCTCCGCCCTGCTGTTCATATATTATCTCAACTTTCAGTTGCCGGTGTTTGAGCTGCTTTGAAGGTGGCTGTGGGGCGTGCAAGTAGCTCCAAGTGCACAGCGCCACAATTTGTGGCACATGCTGGCCGCCGCCTGCAACACGCTGTGGCGCGTAGTATTTATTTCACTGCGCTTGCGTGAAATTGTGGCACAGATTTAATGCTTTTTTTGCACACTGTTTTGATTTGTTTTCTTACTATTTTGGTAATTCCTTTTTTTTGGTTTACAGTTAGTGGGTGTTTTAGTTGTTTATGTTGTGGTTGTTGTAGCTGTTGCACATGTGGCTTTGCTTTGTTGGCAGGATATTGCGGAAAAGGTGTTGCTAATCAGCAAATCATTGTTGTGCTGAGTTGTTCGAATTGTTGGCTTGAAGTTTGCATTATGTGCACATATTTGTTGTTGTTTGTAAATGGTACAAATTTGGAGCGATCAATATGTGTGTCATTTATATGTAATAGAGTGTTTGATTTCGGTATTGCGTAAAATTTAATATCTACCAGCTGCTTCCCCTCTGACATCTCGGAATATTCCTTGCGAAATTCCAGCAGTTGATTGTTTATTATTTAACGTTTCTATGAGCCCATAAGGTCTTTTTACATAACAACTTATGTTAGGTAGGGTTACACTGGTTGGCTAAATAGGCCACTTAGGGTGTTACTTAATTGATCTTCATTGCGAACAAAATGTAGCGAAACATTTATGGCAAAACATTTAACAGTCAATAATTCTACTGATATCTTCTTCTTCTATGAAAATTTCGAATTCTCTCATTACTATTGCTGAATATTTTTTTGCTAAAGCATTGCTATAAGAGACCACACAGTTTATAGCTAGTTTCATAACTTTCATCAAAATCAAATTATTATTGGTAAAAAAACTTTTATAACTTTTCCATTTGCGTAGGAAAGCGAACCACCAATTAAATTTTATTTGAATTTCAATTGATTTTTAGTTACTAATGTCAACATTGCGAGCTAACTTTAAAGATGATATTGTTTTCCAGTTGCAAACAAACTGATTTTCCTGTTTGAGATGTTTTCAATTAGATTCCAATATTTTGGTGTTTTTTTGAAGTGAAGCTGGAATTTCAAGAACTTTGGTGTATCGCATATACTTGATTTAATCAAGTGTCGATTACAAAACTGTCTGAGAAGTTTTTTTAGTATGAACTCTTATCCTTATAAGACACTCTAGTGTAACCGTATTGCACTAATACCACGATAGATAGAGATTACTAAATCCATCTATTGTAAAATAAAATTATATAAAAAAAAACTTTTTAAAAATAAGCTTTAATGTACTAAAAAGTAGAAAATAAGTTGTTTCCAAGTCACCTGTATCTTACTATTAATAAAAGCTTGGGGCGCTCATGTGTTCAATATTTGTCAAACAGTTACCACAATATTTTATTTAAATAATTTTTTGCAAATAGATTCTAGTAATGAAAGATATTTTGAATATGGATATTGAGCGCACAAGCTTTTATTAATAGTAAGATACAGGTGACTTGGAAACAACTTATTTTCTACTTTTTAGTACATTAAAGCTTATTTTTAAAAAGTTTTTTTTTATATAATTTTATTTTCTACTTTTTAGTCTTCCATAAATTCAATTTTAGAGCTCTGAAATTTTTCGCAAAAAGAATTTTAAACTTGCAGAGCAGTACACAATATTTAACCCTAGAATACTAACCTTATTTTTTTACCTTTAATACTAACGTTCGCCTGTGAGGCTACTTTAAAAAAAAACACGAACTGTCTTTTTAAAACTTTCAATTTATTTTAAAAAAGGGCTTAAACATATTTCATATATTTTTAGAGTAAAGAAATAAAATAATTCAATTATTTTTTTTAATGTTAATAAAAATAATTCGTATTGAAAAGGAACACATTTTTTATCATCTTTTTGAAAGAGATCGTTTTAAAAAAATAAAAAAAAATATTTTAAAACAAGCAAACTTAAAAAATCCATATATTTTCTTAAAGGTATTCTTCCTTACTTTTAAACTTAAAAAGAATTAAAGATTTACTATTTCTATTATGGCTTGTACGTAAAAATGAAATCAGACTTTTTTTGTATCACATTGATAACAATTTGCTGATCTATGCTCCAAGCAGTAAGTTCTTTTGCATGTAAGACCAAGCAAAAAAAATTACCTTTACTACTAACGTTCGCCTGTCAGGCGTCAAGAAGGTGTGTATCTCAGAAGCGCAAAGGCACAGTACGATGTGCGTCTGCTCACAAGCTCGTACAGCGCTGAACTGAGTTGGCGTGAACGCTTGCATTGATCGTTAAAAGCGTTCGTGAAATATCGCGAGAAAACCGAATTCATTCCGCCTCACAGGCGAAGGTTAGTATTCTAGGGTTAAGGTATTCACAGGGTTTCCTATCGTCATATGTCATATCCTCAATTTAACAAATAATACGTGGCATATTTGTGACGCGGTGAGTTGTTGCTATTTTGCCAGCAGGGCGCGGCAAGTAAGTTCCTATCGTTTTTCATTCATGTGTGGTGTACCTATAATTATAAACTGAAGCCCAAGTGTGTAGTTGCTTGGAAAGTGCCACGCCCCTTGTCCTACGCCCATAAAGTTTTACCAGTGGGACGACACATCCAAGAGGCGACTGCATACGAAATTTCAATGCTGCACGACCTTTAGTTCCAAAGCTAATCGAGATCAAAAATTTTGTTTGTATGGGGGGTGCCACGCCCCCTTATCCAGTGCCCGCCTTATTTTCTCAGTAGAAGGATATGGATATGTAGTAAGTTCCTACCGAGTTTCATTGATGTGTGATGTGTAGTTCTAAAGTTATACACGAATCTAGAGTTGATAAAAAAGTGCCACACCCCTTATCCTACGCCCATAAAATTTTACCAGTGGGACGACACATCCAAGAGGCGACTGCATACGAAATTTCAATGCTGCACGACCTTTAGTTCCAAAGCTAATCGAGATCAAAAATTTTGTTTGTATGGGGGGTGCCACGCCCCCTTATCCAGTGCCCGCCTTATTTTCTCAGTAGAAGGATATGGATATGTAGTAAGTTCCTACCGAGTTTCATTGATGTGTGATGTGTAGTTCTAAAGTTATACACGAATCTAGAGTTGATAAAAAAGTGCCACACCCCTTATCCTACGCCCATAAAATTTTACCAGTGGGACGACACATCCAAGAGGCGACTGCATACGAAATTTCAATGCTGCACGACCTTTAGTTCCAAAGCTAATCGAGATCAAAAATTTTGTTTGTATGGGGGGTGCCACGCCCCCTTATCCAGTGCCCGCCTTATTTTCTCAGTAGAAGGATATGGATATGTAGTAAGTTCCTACCGAGTTTCATTGATGTGTGATGTGTAGTTCTAAAGTTATACACAAATCTAGAGTTGATAAAAAAGTGCCACGCTCCTTATCCTACGCCCATAAAATTTATTGATTCATGCATTGTCATGGTGGTTACGCATGTATGCAAAGTTTCAGATCTCTAAGTAGTCGGGAAGTGGGTGAAAAATTGATTACTAGATTCCACTACATACCGGATGTGAAGTTAATATAAAGCTTATAAAAATGGATTTCCTTTTACTAAACCTGATACTTATTGAACTGTTAAAATAGTAAAGTGTTAATATTCGAAAAGTTTTCTGATTTGTCAATTAATTAACCTCATATTTTATACAAATGTTAATGCGATAAACAATGTTGTAAAAATTACGATTTTTACTTACAAAATGAGAGATGATTATATACCAGAAATACAACATAATCAAAATCAAAGTTCATGAAATCATCAGCGAAATCATGCAGAATAAATTATAAAATAAACATCAAGTTTAAAAGAATAGACGAAAAATTTGCTGTAAATTTAACGTTTATTGTGAAGGCACTGCATGAGCGCATGACACGGCAGCCAAGCAATTGCCTGAAATTACAACAAATACAAGAGCAACAACAACGATTACGGCCATTAGGCATATACATACATATGTTGAAAATTTGGCGAGGCACTACTGTAAAGCCTTCGACTAAATTATGGTCAAATTAAATTAACCTCAATTGGATTAAATGAGCCAGGCGGCTGGCTGGCTGCCTTCATCGCCGCGCCATGTCGAACGTCCAACGTCGTGCTGGCCACATTTGCTGTGCGCTGGAGGAGAGCGGCGGCGACTGCAGCGTTCCTCGCCTTTCGCCGCCTTTCGTTGGCGATTTTCGGCTAAATGGCAAATGACTTGACAAGTGGATAGCGACGGGGCAGTCGGTACGTGTGTGTGACATAAGCGGACAGTTGCGCCTTATGGCCTGGCCCACAACAATTGCGGCTGCTGCTCGCGTGAGTTCCAGTTGAAAGTTAAAAGCCTTTGGGGGCAAATTGTGTTTACTTGCCTCCACACAAGATCGAAAGGAAATTTCGCAAATTTGCGGCATTATTAATTTCTTTCCGCAAGCCGTCCGCTGTAACTGTCGCCACCCGCCCGCTCGACTGCTCTGCGGCCTTCTACTGCGGCTGCTCGTCCACGTCATGCGACCGCATTTTGGTCACAACTAGATTACGTGCCACCAGCGCGCGCGGTCACAGCGTGCGACTCACAATCAGCTCAACGCGCTGACCAACTTCCCGAGCAGTTGTGCGCCGACGACTATCACCAACAACAATAACAACAACAATAACAACAACAGCAGCATAGAAAAACAAACTAAAAATTCGCCAATTGAAAAATTCAAATTTTTAGTTTTAGTCTTTGGTGCGATCGACGACTTTTCCTAAACTAAAACGGCTAATCAAGTTTTAAAGCGCACATAAACGCTTTAGTTTCGGCATGGCTTGGCCTGCTGCACTGCAGCTGCTGCTCGCGTGGCTGATGACTGTCTGCTGCCTGCTGCAGCGATGCGGGTGTGTACCTCGCAGCCGCCGTCGCACAGTGGGGTTAAAACTGTCGAAACTTGTCATTTATTTGGGCAATCAATGGATGAATAGGAAATTTAATATAACCGTGTCTTTGAGGTGCCGAATTTCGAGGCAGTTTAGACCAGTAGGAAAAATGGAAGGAGAACTCCACATCCTCGCGGGCAATGCAGCCTTCGATGCCACCTGAAGAAAATGTGGCTATCCGGATATGTGATGACTATGCGAGACAGAGACTGGAACGTCCGAGCACATGCTATGTGATTTTCCCGCAATCAGAAAGATCCATCTAGGAGGCTCCTCGGTGCTCCCATGGAAAACATGGAACAACAAACTCAGTAAAATGCTACATATTATTAAGAGCCTAACACAACTGAGTTAAATACAGGCCAGCCAGCACAATATCTGCGGTCGCGGTGCGCAACAAAGGCCTTTTAACAATATAAATATGAGAAAAAAATATATGAATTAAATAATCATTTGGGGAGTTCACAGTTCCATGCTTCCATCTAGTGTGCTTTCCTTGCCGCCTGCTAAATTAAACCACTTTGCCATCTGGCAATTTTTGTTGTTGTTGCTTTGCACGCAAACAAAAAATACCACTAGTTGAAAAAATTGCCATGCGTTGGGTCGTGTTTTTCTTTCGTGACAAGCTGGCATTTCTCATCAGCTGTTTTATTCGCGAAAATGGAAACAGATTTTAAGCAAATTTTATTGAATTCGCAGAGAATAACCACACACTACTTCCATTTTGATGGAATATTGCTTTTTGCAAGAGTAATAAATCCTTAATAATCGCTTTAGAAAACACTTGTAATGCGATTGTGGCAAATTAAGAATGGTCCACGAAACAGGGACGCTCAGAGTTTTATTTTACTATCGTGCTGAAGTTGCCAGATAGGAAATTTAGAAGAAAACTGTGAATACCCTAATTGAAAATTATGATTTTTGGCAACCATAAAAAAGCAACGGCCCACTGTGCATGCGCTCCATGTGCAAATGATTGTGAAGCCTACAACTCTTTAACGTCTTTTCATTTGCTTTACAACTTGGCTGAGCAGCAGCAGCGGCAGTGGCAGTGGCAGCGACAGCGACAGCAGCAACAAGGCAAATAAAACACCCGCACCTGGCCAAGCGTCGTAATGTTGCCCCCCGCGCTCGACCGCACTTAATGTCCGCGCATTTGTGGCCGCTGAGTTGCGCTCGATTGGAGTAGCAAAGGTTTGCGATTTTGCCTTTGCCACAGTTGCTGCCCCACACACACACACACACACACACATGCAAAAACAGCGGCTTAGATTAGATTGACTTGGTAAATTGCATTTTGCGCTGCGCTCTGTGGCAGTTGTTGTTGCTCAATACCAAGACACGGCCTGCTTTTAATTAGCATTGCTCAGTAGCACATATGCCGACTGGCAATGTCTGATGTCTGCGCAATGAATCTCTTTGCCAGTAGCAATTTCAAAATGTCGAATAATTTGTAACACTCGCGATAATTGCTAGAACGAGCGCGCTTAATAGCCTTTGTTTTTGCCTGCTGGCCGACGTGTGCGCATTTTATGCAGCACTACATTATGTTGTAAAATGGCTTTGAGTATAATTCAATTGCTGCCATAAACTCTTTAATATATTTTAAAAACACCTTTAATCTACCCACACACTGTCATTACACTTATTCGCAAGAGATAAACTCAAGTAACGTAAGTGTATTTGTTCCGCAAAGCGATTTTTATTCGAATTTTATTTCTTTTAAGAAAGTTATATCTAGCTTAAAAAGCAACTGCGGCTAGACATTTTTTATAAATTTGAGCTTGCACAGATGAATACGTAAGCCTAACTGACAGGCATCTTAAGCAAAGGTTTGGGCAGAACTTAATTTGCCGATGAAGTTATATTAGATAACAATTATAATTGCAATAAAAAACCGGGGTGAAGAAGGCGAGAAGAACAAAGTTGCACTGCCTTTTTAAAATAAAATTTTCCCTCTTTTTTTAGCAAAACATTCATTCGGCAAATGAATTACTACAAAAATTTGTATCCTATTTGGCACAAACATCGCTTAGACTCTAAGTCAGATGTCCACAAACTTTTCTAGACAGTTTCTAATAATTTCGCAAATGCTTGTGTGATGAGTTCTATAGAATTTCTTTCATTATCGTTAACAATTTCGACAAAGAGCTGGTATAACTAGGAACCCTAAACGTATGTATTTCTCTCGAAACGTTTTCTTACTAAGTTTACTAATATTTATTACTTGCTTTGCTTGTAAAATTGAAATGTGCCTTCAGTGTTGAATCGTAAAACCTCGACTTTAGAGACCACGCACTTCATACTTGGTGTCACACTAAAAAAAATTTAATAAAAATAATTCTTTTCTTGACGTAAAAAACGAACTGTCGATTTTGAGATTAAATCAAACACGTCAAAAGTCCTGTTCTCGTGTCGTTCTCTAATTCGTTAACGATAGTCTTCTTCTTCAAGTGTTCAAGAATTTCTCAACAATCGTTATCAAACTATGCGCCGGTTGGGTATGTGGAATATATTAATACAATTTCGCATCGCATAATTCTTCTAATTTTTTTATTATTTGAAATATGATCTTTTTGATCGCTTCTTTTCGAGACAAGCGAGTTTTCACCGTTGGCCTAGATTCAACGACGAATCAGTTTCTTATGATGAACAAAAACCAACTCTAGAATTTTTGAAGATACTTTATTTTTTACGAGTGTCTATTGTGAAATTAATTGCAACTTTCTGCGGCAAATTCCAACACATAGCCTCTAGCTATTCATAGCGCTACATCAGGTACAGTCGCCTCCACCCCGGTGCATCACTAAAATCGCTCTATTCGAGAATGCAATAAATCATATTTGAAACTGAGTGCGCAGTGGCTAAATACTCAAGGAAATCGAATTGTGCCGAGATTTTCCCAGGCTTTTGCCACCCCTCGCCGTAGTGACTGCTGCGCAGCTGCCACCACTGCAGCAGGATAACAGCTTCAATCTGCTTCACGTACGCTCAGCGCGCACTCAACTAAAAAGGACACACAGAGTATTTGCGCAAATCAAGGCCTCATACGAGCAGCAGTGGCAGCAGCAGGACCTCCCCTCATTGCAGGGCGGGAAACAAAGCAGACGAGCGACCTGAGCGCAGCCGCTGCTGGTGTTGTTGCTGCTGCTGGTGCTCAAGCTGCTGATGTGCAACATATTGCCGGCACGTACGCCAGTGCGAGATTTCAATGCCAACGTGGGGTGCGGCTGGGCCATGAGGCGGCTCTGCCAGGTTGCACTGCTGGGCATTTCGGATTTTTCTGCGACGCGACGATACAAAAAGTTTCTCACACTTTCCGCAAGCGGTGCGGCTGCCAGCGACTGTTGCTGCCCTGACGCTGCTGGTGCGCAGGTATGCGGCAAGGTACCAGCCGTCTTTTTTTGAAGTTCACGTCAAGTTTTTGGTGGTTGATTTGGTTTCTAGTGTTTTCCGGTTTGCCTGCGTATTGATGCGCTTTGCTGTTCCAGCGCAAAGTGGTGCTTTTTTATGGATTTCGGAATTTTGTATTTCTATAGCAAGCTCAGCTTGTGCTGCAACAAAGGCAGAAACAACAACTGGGCAGCAGGCTATTTTTGCAAGGTGTGAAACTTGTTGTTACGGCGTTGTCCGTTATTTTTTGAATTTTTCCTTTTTTTAACTAAAATTTCACCAAATGCTCAGCTGCTTCCGCTAAGGATAAAACATATTCGGTCAATGTGAAATTCTTGCAATTGTAAGTAAACAAGCTTTCTAATTCATATTTTTATTGGTAGACCATTTTGGCATGATTTAGTGTATAGGTGCTTGGTCTCTTAAGCCGCTGGGCTAGGTTGGAGCCATTATTGGCCCGATTCAAACTAACCACAAAAAATATTTTTGAAATTGTTCTTTTCAAATATTAATAAGGCATCTTTTGTTGCAATTTCAAATTAATATATTGATTACCTGCAGCGAGAAAACCTTCTGCATAAAAATTATGTACAAACACATAATTTTAAATACATAATGCCAAACTTGTACCTAGTTTTCAATTTCAGATCTGTCGTCATTTTAATATGGCTGCTATATTTCATGCCTTATTATAACTTGAAATAAATGAGAAATGACTGAAGAGTTCCATTGCTTTTTATCATCAACTGCTTATACCTACTATTTGAGAAAATTTAAAATCAGTTCACAATTTTTCGAATCGATCCGTATGAGCCCAGTGACTACCCTATACGCTGAGTGCGCTTTAGAGTAGGACCTTCCAATTTTCGGCAAGCATAAGATTAGTGTTCCAGGTGGAAACATTCATATTATGGCCAATTTTATAAGCCAAACCATCAGATTTTCTGTACCGTTTATTGCCCCTCGTTCAAAGTATCAAAGTAGTACCAAATGTTTGTTAAATATTTGAACAAAAAACCATTTTAAATTGTTATAGTTAGTTATTCAGACAAGAAAGGGAAAAGATGAAGAGAAGAATCATTAGAAAGCCAACAAGGCACGCTCGAATCGAAAGTGCTCATAAATGGCCACTCTTGTTTAGTTCAAAGTGGGCAATTGCTATTGGCCGAAAAGTGAAAAACAATTACTTCGACAATTCGCTTTATTTGTTGCCACAATTTTTGTTGTTGTTGTTGCTGTTTTGTCGAAGCTAGTGCTAGTAGCTTGTGGCACATGTGCACGCCATAAATAAAGCCGCATTAGTCATCGAACGCTATCGGTCTATGTAGCGGGGTTTTTGCTCGCTTGGAGAGGGGGGTGGGGGGGGGAGGGTTTTTGGGGACAACGGGTGGAACTTGCAATAAGCTTGTACGGTACGTTCATGCCTATGAGCCAGCATGGATCCTGACTTTCATGGCATCATCTGCCGCAAAAATCTTGTTGGAGCTTGGCGGCTCGAGCTCATATGAATTTGAAAGCTATATTACATATCGAATTCTTGATTCAACTTGTGAGCTTAGTCTTAAAAAATTACAAACTAATACCAAAAACATCTCAATCAAAATTAGACTCCAAATAAATGTTCTCTAATCTTTAAAAAGTAAAAGAATTTGTTAATCCAAAAATTTTCTATTATGTAAGAAATAATGTCAAAAGCGCCCCAAAGTTGATACGATTCAAACACCAGCAAACACTCAAAGACGACACTGTGCAAGTGGCTGGCAACAACACCAAACTATGTCGACTGGTGCTAAGGGGGATGTACCAACAATAATAGCAACAACAATTGGCAACAACAATAAACATACAATAAACAATAATAGAAACTTTCCAACAAGTTTCCGGCAAATTTACAGCGAAAACTATTAAATTTTGACAAATATGAGGTCATTTATTGTTTTGCCATGTGCACAAGAGCAAATCTTTATCACGCTCGAATGGCTGGCGGCTTGGCTGCACTGCCTCGGCGCACTGGCAGCGCTCGGCGGTGGCAGGAAAAGCGCAGACGTTTGCTAATTTCTGGGTGAAAGAGTGTCGCCTGGCAAGGAGCGTCGCGCTTTTGTGGCCGGCCGGCCAGCAAGCAATGCAAATTAAGATATAAACGCATGCCCAGCAGCAGTGCAACATGTGGCAGCGAGTGAAATTTAGGAGTTGCCAATTTCAACGGATGCAGGCAACAGCTACCGCTGCTCTTGCTACTCCTCCCTCTCTCTCTGCATGTTGATCTGTGAATTTAATAAAAACAAATCCCGCCGGCGTTGGAGCGCCTGCCCACCGCTTACCGAGCTGCCATTTAATCAGCGCACATGCCACATGCTACGCAGCAGCATCTGCTGTGCTCTTTCAGTTGGAGCATTGTTGTTGTTGTTGTTTTGGAATCAAAAATCTTGGCCAGCTTTTCAGCGGCTTTTGTCACCGAAGGGCGTCCCATATGTTTGTGTCGCTGCCGCTGTTGCATGCAACTTGCTGCTCGTTTGTGCCACAATTTGCTGTGAAATTGTTTGTATGTATGTGTGTGTGAGTTTGTTACTACCACTGCCAATGCTGCCATGGCCCAGAGCTGTTGTCCGTCCTGCCATTTGTACTGCTCCAATTCGGTTGCAGCAACGCTCGTTTGTGGCGTTGTCACGTGCAACAGCTCGAATTTGTCAAATGTTGCAATTTCATATTTTTGCTTATTGTAGCGATAAAAAAAAATTGTATTGCAGGTGTTGCTCAGAATTAAAATTAAATCGCTGCAGCATTATTTCTCTTTTATAATGAAGTGATGGCCATTTTCCGGCTGAGTGCGAAATTCATTAAATATTTTATTACCTTAAGGCTCGTACTCAGCTTCCAAGAAGAGCGAAAACTTTATAAAAAGAGCAGTTATGTGCGAGTCGAGCTCGCGCACTGATGGTTCTGTACCCTACCCAACGGTCGAATTTAATTTTTCCTTGCCCGTCTGTCTTTTGCTTGGTTTTGGCAGTTTTCTGTGAACAACAGCGCTTCTCCTTGCCCGTCTGTTCATAAATTCTTGAACATTTGGAGCTATATCTGAAAATATAACGAACTTAAAATTATGAACAAAAATATTTTTGAAATCCATGGATGCAGTCCTTTCTGACAATACTCCACATGACAATAAAAAATAACACATTTCAGCTGGCGAGGTATCCAGATTATGCTTAAAAGATGAACAATTTAGTTTTGTTAAAGTATTTTGGAAAAAATCAGGGGTACTTAAAATTAATGGTTTAGCAGCACTAACATCTGATGAGTTTTTATTCAGTTTATGGTAAAAATGAATCACTCTAAATGAGCAAATAGCGAAATCTAAACAATTTACATAGTTATCACGGTGGCTCGTCAGTCCAACTGGGGTCAATTTAAAAGGCATTATGAAAATTGAAAACTTTCATAGGATATGTGTTTTCTTATTAATACTTTTCTCAGATTCTGCACACTTTTTGGAAAAAAACCTTTAACTTATAAATGCCAGTGATGTTTATTTCACAATATTTGAAACTGCCACATACTCGTAAACTTAGAAACTGTTGCGCAATAGTGCCACATGCCAAAAATTGTGCGATTTACGACGCAGCTGCGCGAAATCCACAAAACTCTAAAATTATGGTGTCATGCTCATATGAACGTCAAGCAATTTCTTTACAAAAGATCTAATAAATACAAAGGATGTTTCACTTCCTAGTCAGTACTAGAGAGAAAGAGAGAGGGGGGAATCGCGTCTTTATGGCATTACGAGCGCAGCTACAAATGGTGTCGGTCGGTGGTTGTCAGCCTAGCCTGGCAGCCAGTGTGGCACGGGGGTTCGATGTAGTCGCACACCTGGCCGCCTTGTTTGTGCGTCCGCGGCATGTTGTTGGAAATGGGTGAGGCCGTTCCTCAATTGTAAGCAGGCTCACACACTCACACCCTGCTTAAGGTGTCTCGTAAACTCCATTCAAATGCAAAGAAATCCAAAGTCGAAGAAGTTGTTATCACGAGCGAACAGGGTGAAACAGCGCATCAGCGGAAGTAGGGGAGAGTACGGATAGGAAGGAAATAACGGCCACACAAAACTAGGCATAAACTCAACATTGCAGCTAAGTACATAGTTACATATAATCGAGCATAATGGATAGAGGAATATGGCAGGCAGCGATAGCAAACGGTCAGACAATTCGGTGATCGATATTTACGTTTGCCTGTGCGTAGTTTCTATTCTATGACGAAATTCGAAATGACTCAATGAAATAGTGCTGTATGTAGAGTACTTGATATACATATTCATAGCAATATACATATGCCTGTTACTGGGCAGTAGCTAAACTAGTCACGCTGAATTTCCAATGAAAACCACTCCAAGTTATCTATCTTAAGCAAATTCCCTCTAGATATTTAAATACGATCACAATTATATGCATGTACTTAAATACAGGGTCATTGATCGATGTGGCAAGTACTAGGAAATCTTCTAGTATGATATATCACAGCAATATCTATATTTTTAACTTATATTAGCGATATTGCCTGTCTAAGCTCTGTAGTAATGATTATATAGGCTTATTAAAATTCCAAGGGATTTTAAATGGTGCTTAAATTTCTTTCATTCCTAAGAAAAGTAATTGAAAAAGTTTGAAAAGTAAAGAATCAATTCCGAGTAATCACTCCAAAAATATTCTAGCATACACCCTGTTAATACTATAAAATAAATATATTTATGCATAAATTCATGAGAATTCCCTAGCTAACAACGTCATTACGCTAATCTATGACGTACATACTTTGGTGGGTTTCGTTATTTGGTGCACTGAGCAGGGGTTGTATTTCGCAGCATAATTTTTGCTAATTCGCAATATTTTATTGAATTTATGAAGCCGTTGTTATGGTTAATAAATGCCTTTAGATTGCAGCGGTGGATAGTTATCGGGAGTGCTGCTCCCCAAACAACATCAAAAACATTGAATCAATTATTTGGTCGCCCAATTTATTTTTTCACTTTTTTTTGCTTGTGAACTTTGTTGAGGAGAAATGCTGCCACTGCTCTTCGATTTTACTGCAAGAAAAATAAAGGATTATTGTTGAAAAAGTAGTTAAAAAATATTATTATACAATATATAGATATGAAAATTTAGATAATTCTGTGTCACACATTTTAAAAAGATTGTCAAACTACAACTGAAAAGCAAAAGGTACTGAAGGTGCGATGAAGGAACCAAGTGGAAGAAGTCCTAGCTTGGAACCAAAAACTGGAAAAGACGTGCTGAAAGCAGGTGCGCCTGTTGAATTCTCGTACGTGAGATCGAAGCCTGCAGAAGTTCGTAATATGCGTACAAGTTAGCAAGTAACCAATCGATCATACTACGTATGAGCGTTGCTAAAGTAAAATAAATAATATTTATTAAAATGGCAAACACCATAAATGAGCAACCCTTTATTATATTGCAATAATTATTTATTTTTTGCAAAAAATAACTGCAAATATTTTGAATACATATGTATATACAGCTTATGAGAACGTCTTTTTTTCGCAATAAATTCCATATCGGCTATCGGTCAACAATGTCACATTATTTTGCAAAATATTGACTTGCGCATGCGCGCCCAAACGCAATTTTGCACTGCTCAGTGACGCACTACACGGCAATGGAGCACTGCATAAATGCTATTTCAAATATACAAATCGAATGAGAAAAAAGCAACAAATTATTTTATATCACTTGCCGCATTCACACGATAATGAATTCAATTGTCAGCGTAAAAATATGCAAAAGGCACTTGAATCATCGCTAATGACGGAGCGCTGCGGACACATAAAGTTCGAGCATGAGAAAGGGTAACATGCCAACGCCACAAGGGGACTCCCTTGCACGTTGCACATGCGCAGCCGGAGCCGGAGCAGACAATCAGTTCAATCGTATTTTTTTGCATAAGCCTACCTGAGCCTTTATGAGCGGGCACACACCTTGCCATTTACATACATTAACCTTCGATTTCAGCATGCATATACACAAACACACACACACACATCACATGCCATAAATGTATATGTATCTGCACTCGTTTAAATGATATGATAATGAATTTCTTATGAAAGGATCAGTCGGTAAACAGGCAACAATCGGTACGCCGGAAATGGGCTTTGAACTTGTTGCAATGTGTGCTCGCACTGGTGTGTGTGTTTGAGAGTGTGTGTGAGTGCTTGAGAGTGTAAGAAGTGACAACTCTACAAATTTTTCCCATATTCGGAAATTCTCAAGCCCCTTTTCTTGCATTTTACAACATTGCGCTGCTCTTCGCTTCGGCATGGCCCTCTTCACGTACGTTTTTACGTTATTATTTAAATTTTTGTTGCTTCCGTGTTAATGGACGTTTAGAGCGGATGTGATTTCGTAGCATTATCAGACCGTATGCAAGTGTCGGCTCGGCACGGCATTATGCAAATTATGGCAATGACACTGAATATTGTGTGTGCGTGTTTTAATTACGTGCAGAGGCGCGTCCCGGCGGCTGTTCTCATGTACCTTACGCGCAAGCGCAGGAAACGTGCACAAAAACGAGAGCATACCTTTGTCCCTCTTGGCTGCATTGCAGTGCAGCGGAAGCGCCTTTAATGCCTTTCAATTTTAATTTCATTTAACTTGTTTGCTCATATCGATGGTGGCTCTATCAAGAGCAGACTAAGTCCACTTATGAGAATTTTCAGTTTCTGCTCGCTTGATTTCGACAACTAAAATGAATTTCTCATTAAAATTTGCTTCTAAAAAGTTTGTCGTGATCATGACTATATAATATGCAGTTATATTGATATTGTATTAGGTTCATCTATGAACAGTTTTGATCAAGAATCGTTCTATGGAAAAATTGTTTTTTACGTTTAAACTACTCTTGAACGGAGCTTTCTATATGTCTGTTGGGTTATCTATAGCTAACATTGTCGCAGGGGTTCGTAGTTTCATATTATGATTGACAGCTTAATATCTGTTTGATAAATTTATAATATATCATTTATGTATTTTTTTCTAGAAACACTGACAAAATTTACCTAAAATCAAGTCGATTTCTTTTAAATTTTATTGCTATTCGGTATTAAAAAAATCATATTGATCAATCTTTTCTTAAAGCATGTGGTAGCTTTTACGAAGACACTCCTAAGCTTATGCAGTGTTCACGAAAATGGAGGCTGACATCCAAATTATTACAACTGCTTCCAGTTTTACGAAATAATAATTCTTACTACATTCGAATTTTCAGAGCTTTTTAGAATTTCGTGTTGTAAATCCATCTTTCCTTTGGAGAATATACAAGCTCTCGATTGTAATTTGAATAAAATCTCTAGTTGAAATTTAAACAAGTTATATTTCCATTTTTGTTGTAATGGAAAAAAAGTATCAATTCTGCTTTAGATCCTGTTCCCCAATTTTTTAAAATTATGCAATAAGAGTCATTTTATATTAAGAACCTATTATCAATTTAAATTATATTAATTTTTGTATATTATTTGCTACGTTTTTTTGTAGTCGACTTATAAAATGATCAATTATATTCAAAACATCTACCAGCAAGTATGGAAGCCTTTCAAGTGCTTTTGTCTTTCATTAATTGTAAATTATGCAGGGATCCTTAATGCCATTGTCAACGAGTTTTCCCATATCCACAGCAAGTTTACATTCGCACACAAGCTCACTTGCCATGCCATTCACCAGCCGTCAACCTTTAGCCACCAGCACACCACAGCCGCACACACTTGATAGGCATCATCGGCAAGTCGTCGCGTGAGAAGCACTGGACACCACCATCAGAGCAGCAATTAATGCCGTACCTTCCACGACGGCACCGTGCAACGTCACTGGCGATTGACAGCCCCCGTTGCGAGGAGCGGCGCTGGGGCGGCCAATAAATAATTTACCCACGCTCTGTCGTTTCCGATTTCCAATTTCGGCGCACATCTTGCCACAGCCGAGGGTGAACGGGGCGGGACGGGACGGCATGCGTTGCGACATGCGGGCGCAGTTTCCGGATTTCGTGAGCCGCGGCTATTTGCAGCATGCATTTGCACATGTTCCTTGGCGTCGCGTGTGGGTTTAAGGGATGATCCGGCTGCTGCGCTTGTTGGCACAATCACGTGACAAGTTGCTCGCGCCTGAGGGGGTTCCCAGCACAACTCGATTTACAGTTCAGCTCGAGTCCAAGTCCATACCGGCTTAGCTCGCTGCGGCTCAGTTCAGAAATCATCCCACGGGATTCAATTTATGCGTTTTTGAATGTTTTTGATTACACGTCTAATGCCGCGGATATGACCACTGATAGGGTGGAACCGTGCCGGTGGAATTGTTGCTGGTGTTGGTAGTGGTGTGTGCTGGTGCTCTTGTTCGTGATGGTAGTTGGTTGGTGGTGGTAGCGGTGCCGATGCAATTTCAACATCATTACGAACGCTTTTATTTCGTTGCATCGCATTCTAATTTGTTCAGCTTATTTGTTTGCAGACGCTCAAAGCAAAATGTTAGTGCGTGTTCTTCTGGAGACTGGAAACTATTTTTTGGATTTTGCTAGACTGAATCGAACCGAGCGAGAACTAAAGCAGCATGGTTTTTTTTTAATGGAATGGTCTTAGAGATTGTATGGTAAGCCATTCAATACTGATTCAGATATTCAATAATGTTTTTCGTAAAATGAAGTTGCTTTAAAATTATCAAGATTATTGACATAGCAAAGTTAGGAACTATTCTGGAATTTCTTAGCTTCACTCTGGCTTATGCATTCTACTCACTTTAAAGTAGTAATACCAATATTTTTGCCTTTAGTCTACTTTTTTTTTGTTGAAAATATTAAGCCAAAATGCTCAAGTTACATAAAACATACAGCTACGTCAATTAAGTTGACAGCCCTTTTCGAGACAGAGACAGAGACAAGGAGAGAGAGCAGGCAATTGCAAGTTAATAAAGTCAAGGGGCTTCAAATCCGCTGGGACTTATAATTAAATAAAACTCGATAGAGCTTCTAATGAAGTAATGAAGTCAGTCAGTTGCAAGTGTTTGCATATAAAACAAGAAATCAACGAAATATGAAAATATGAAAAAGGCGCAATTCAAGGCGCTGTTAAAATTAATGTTACGCTATTAAAATTGTCAGTTCAGATTTTTCGGCCATTTTTCCACTTCAACGGCAAGAGATTAAATTTTATAATTTTTCAAATACCTGATATCAGAGTTTCTAAATGTTGGCATTTCGAGCAAGTTCCAACGTCAAAAATGTTAATTGCGAACGCGCTCAAGCGTAGCACCAGCGTCTGAGTATCACGATTCGAAAATCAAGCTTCGAACTTATGAAATCATAAAAATTTAAAAAAATAATAATGTGCTACTTGGAATGTATCATATCTACTTTAAATATATATATACATATGTGCACGATTATATCTGCATGTGTGCCGCTCGATTCAGCGATCCAGCATAGTGTGTGCGAGTAATGATCATGTGTGTCGCTCGGCCAGCGTCTTGGCTACATTAGGAATGCAAATGGAATATTTTGCGCGCTTGAATGAACTGCGGAGCGTAGCGCAAACACACCCAAAACACACTCCAAAATGCTGTCGCATAAGAATTTCCTTAGCATTTGTTGTCGTCGAGATTTGAAGGTGGGGTGCGCTGGCATCGACATCGACTGGAGGTGGGGAACTTAAAATGGATGGGCGCTGGCACGCGTGCATTTGAAAGCATGCAACAACAAAAATACTTACACACTACGCTAGCTGCGTGAATTTCTGAGCATATTCCAATAACCATAAAATAACAGAATAGCAGGTGATCGATTTTTGTATATGTATATCTTTTCCACTTTCATAGCGTGTATATTTTTTCGTTGGGGAGCGTTGGGCGTTGTTGCAGGAAGCCAACATTTCTGCTGCAGATAAACAAGAAAGTTGTTGCATTTGGGGTGCGGCATAAGCTTCGGACATGTAGAGGAAATTTAGCGTTTCTTAGGTAATTAAGTCTTTGTTGTTAATTTTAGTCTTGCTCAGAGGTTCACAAACGTATACTCTTTATGGGCGATTGTGCAATAAAGTCATGAACTAAGAAAACCTGCTAATAGCATCAGCAAAATGTCTCTGGAATAGAACTCACAAGGGAGAAGCTGTCGTTGACAACTTCAAATATTCATAGATGCTAATAATACTGACAGAGTAACCAGCAATCATCGTCAGCTGGGCAGGTGCGAAAACACAATAACCGAACTGATTCAATGGAAATGGCTGTCTGAGGCCCTATGCTCTCAAAAGTAGTTTTAAGAAAAAATTCAGGAAGAAATATTTAAAATTTTAAGTTTAATCAGGACGATTCCTAACCGAAAATCATACGCATTTTTTTTATTTCTTAAAAAGTAATAATTTGAGTTTAATAATCTAAAGTTTCTTCCATTGAAATGTAATAAAACTTTCGATATTATCGTTTATGAATAGAGAAAAGCTGCTTTCCATAAACTCACGCTCGATACACTTTAGAGCTCGATATCGGTTTTAGCTAATAATATAAGAATGACTTGACTTTGACTCTCTGATGGATGCTTCTCAACTAACACAAAATTTTCATTCATATAATACTACTTTTTAAATTGGCATTATTTAAAATTTTATAAATTCCTTTGTGATTTCTGTTTGGAACACATTGATACGCGCCTTGACCACTTTACACATTTTCTCCAAAAGCACAGCATCGACAATTTATATTCTAGTATAGAAATAATATTGTGAATATTTTATAAGGAGATATTCTCTTGTAGAGAATATTCATAGAATGTTACATTAAGAATGCTCAAATTCAGGCAATGCCCTTAGGTTGAGACTCCCTGCGATTGCCTAAAATCACGTTTGTATTAGAAAGCCATTTACTTGATTTATGCGAAATGGATTGCAGCAGTGCCAGCCGAAGACCCCCCAAAATAGGAGACAGCAGTGCACGCCTTCGTTCCGCCGCACACCCGCTCCCCGGCTCATTCTATAAAAGCGACGCACCACAGCGTGTCGCATTGAACTCCAAAAGTAGGAAACTCATTTGGAATTTTTTCCCGAACTTTTCGTGTTGATGTTTTGATGTTGATGTGCTCGAACTTTTGTCACGTTCAATGGCAAATGTTTTGATGATCATGGCCGACACGATTGCCGCGAGCGAATGTCATGTAGCAGGCTCTGCGCGGTGAAGTGGGAGCGGGGAGCTTCAGCGGCAGTAGCAGGCAAGTAGCAGTAGGCAAGAAACGCGGAGGTGTTTGTTTGTTTTTTGGTTGTTGCACTCGTCGAGCGCTTTTGTCTTTGTTTTGCTTTAGTGCCGGGGGCGGCGGTGGGGTGGGGAGGGTTGCCACAAAAATAGATCAGGCAGTGGGGCTGCCATGGGACCACACCATGCCATGCCGAGTGACTGTCACAATTGTCACTGGCGCGCTTGTTGCAGTCGACAGTAGCAGGTACATTGTATCTGCGTATCTGCTGGCTGCTGGCTGCCTACGACGAGGTTGTTAAGCTGTCATTTAGGCCGACAGCGCGATCTTAGTGCGCAGCGCACGCTCACTTCAATCACGGCAGAGTGGTGCGGTGCGAGGGGAGGTGTCTCGTGCACCTCATATCCGCTAAATAAGGTGACTACAGCAACGAAAGATTAATCGAATTCTCGCTACTTGGCTATTAATCTTGCTTAGCATGTGCGCGCTAGATGCGCAGCTGAATTTAAGTGGCATGGCATTGGGGCGACAGGTAAGGGGAAGAAGCTGGCTGGCGTTCGACTTTGTTTGTAAAATATGGTATTATTCTAACAAAGTTCGTTTACGTGCCTGTGTGCTCTCTTTCACATGTGAGACTGTGATGTCAGCTAATGTGCAACGCTGCCTCGCCCCGCCCCGTCTAACTTCACCCCTCCCCCTCCCCTCTGCAGCTTTGACCGCGCGCAATTATGACTCTTCCTGCTGCTCGTCTCCTGAAATATTTTACAGTTTTTTAAAAGTCTCGCACGTTCGCTCCTCCCCAGCGATTTTAATTTGTTTATAAGTTGGAAAGTGCAATTTTTATAGCATTTCAAATTGTTTCACTTTGTGCCGTCGTATCATAAAAAACATTAGGATTTGTTGCCTGCCTCATTTGATGCGCATTTGGACTGTGCTCTGGCTCTGGCCGTGCTGCAGCGCTGGTCTTTGGGGTGCAATATTTCGTCAGATTTGCTTTTACAGAGGCCTTTTTTTTGTAAAACTTCAACTTTTTTTTTGGAAAAATTTGTATGCAGCCGCATTTTTAAGGTTGCACTTTTAAGGTGCTAAGCATTTTAATTGCGCTAATATTTTACTTTAATTGCGTTTTCGTGGTCGGGCGCTTTTTATGATTATTGGTGTTTTGCCATTTGTGTCTTGTGGTTCAGATGATAATCCTGTGGTAAGTCCATATATGGGCAATTATATGTTAGCATTTATCTAGATATTACCAAAATATGGCGTGCACTGTTGATAATGGATTTAAGAAGTTGGGCATTATGATGATTTGTAAGGACACGCCAGTAGCAGTATTCATTCCAGATCGATCGTCAGCTTTTTAGCCACTTACTGATTACATTTCTTTGCATTTAAAAGTATTTTTGAATACCTGAATCAAAACTGAAATCCATGATACATATAAAATTGCATGTTTGTATGTACTATATATACATATATCGAATTTTCCTTTGCCATTCAACTTGTTGTGGATGTTTTCATTTGGCAAATAATGATGTCCTCTTATCTTATCGTCTCAAGAACATGCAGATTTTGATAATGGCGATAAGTTCCAAATTACTTTTTGAGCCTCACCTTGAACTTGCAATGCATACAAGAAGGGATGTAAGCCTTATCAGCCTAAAACTTTATCTGCCGATAAAGCGCAGAGTACCTACAGTAAACTATGGATTTAAGCCTTTATAGCGATGCACGATTGGAGGTATAATACAAAGATAATATACGAATAATATGCAAATTGAAAGCGTTTTCAATTAAATGTTTCTCACAGACGGCTTCAATAAAGATGAGTTGTATAGAATCGATTGATTATTCCAAATCAGTTATGAGCGGCTCCAGCCAAGAAGTTAACATTTTTGGTACACTACGAAATATAATATTCACATAAGTAAATATAACGAACATTATAAAATAGTTGAAAAACCGTAATAGCTATATAAATAAAAGATTACGGGACCAAATATCCGCATCCGAACGGGTTGAGAAGCATCTCATGGCAGAGAATATTCTCAGAGAGTTACCATTTTATTGCCATAGTGGCTCCGCGCGAATAAATAATTCGAAAAATAAGTTCTCTTTTTATTAAATGGCTGGGATTTAACCCAGGCTTTCCGCATCAATGACCAAGCACCATGGCGCCGAAGCACTGGTAATACGTAGTTTAGAAATATACCTTAAATATGGATAATCGTTTTAAATAACAATTGATATTTACTCTTCCCATACCTTTAGCTAAATTGCCTCAAGATAACAAAATTAGCTTTACTAAAACAAACTAATTCTAGGATAAAGCTTTTACGTGTTAAAATCGGAAATAAAAAGTCCTAAAAACGTCCTTAATCTTAACTCTTTTTTAGCACGATATCACCAAACTGAGCATAAAAGGCCCTTCGCTGAAGTGCCACGAATTAACCCTTTCACTACCCTTGTACACTACAGTGTACACATCTTTAAAAAATATTTAAAATATTACCGAACAAAATATTTCCGTTTTTTCTTTAACAATCATATTAAATGAGGTTATGCCATGCTGCTACTATTTTTTTTATGAAAATTTTTCAAACAATTTCATTGTAGTCGCGGTTTTTGTGAGCGAAGGTTGAGTTTTTTGCCTTAGCAGCGACTTTCGTGCCTTTAAGCTGCAACAACAACCACAACTGTACTTTTTTTAACACCAAATAATTTTTCCTTATTTACTAAAACTTCAAGCAATGATCTAACGCTTTTACCACAAAAATTTGATCAACGCTAAGGATAGGGCAATTTGTTGAAGTGAGTGTCACTGTACTGTACATGAGTAGTCAACGGGTGCTAATTTGAGCATTTTCCTTGTGTTTTTGTGCAGTCATTCTTTTGTATAGTCTTGTAAAACAAGCATTGAACGTGCAATAAATTTTTTTTATGTCTTCAATCAAAGGTAAGGCTAAAATTTTGATTTTTGTTGTTTTTGTTGTTGTTGTAAAGGGTTTTTTTTAAATAAGAAAATATGGGTGTAGGGGGTGGGGAAAATTTTTTTTTTTAAAACGGCTATTTTAAGGTCCTAAGCTCGAATCTGAGGTCAAAAAAATTATTCGTCCACAAACAAAAAGTGGGTAGTGAAAGGGTTAAGATAGTAATAACGAACCATTATCTTGAATGACAAAAATCTGTGGTCATATGCAATAACGTCGAAAACAACTGTTTCGAGAAAATGCAATTCGAAATTTGAAGAACAAGTGTGCACATCAACATAAGTGCATGTGTTTTTTTTAAATAATTTTTTTTCTGAGATGGGTACAGATACCGGGGTTTGAACAAAATATGCGCATCAACGTCAAGAATACAGTGGTAACGTCAACTCAATTTCGTCTTAAGTCGACTTAAGTCGTTATTGCTTTTGACCACAGAAATATGTGTGATCAGCTAATTGTACTTATGTCGACATTTCAGCAACTTCGATACTTTTCGCTCAGTACATTTCAGTACCATGTCCAAGCTCGTTCCTAGATTACTGCAAGCGCTTAGCACCGCATTGGTCATCAACATTTTCATATTCGACAGGGAAAAACGCATCTTCCGGTGTCGGCCAAAATTGAGGCGCTTTACACGTATCATGTACAGGATAATGTTCCTGCCTTTGCTTTCAATGACAATAGTGGTTTTTTATGTGTTTTTGTTTATTATTTACACCGCAAACAAAGAAAATTTTCAGGGCAAAGAGGGATTCGCAATGACCGGCTCCATCGGAATCAGTGTAATAGTTGTAAAAAAAATCACCGTCCTGGTAGTCATTTGTGTGGTGCATGGTTTGAGTTTCCGTCTCGCCAGGATTCAGCGACTTCTCAACAACTTCGTCAGCGTTTACGATCAATATCTGCTCCTCATCGGGCATCAACTGCGCTTAAATTGGACCGCTTTCGTTTTGATGACAATAAAACTACTCTACTCCGATATTCTCATAATATGCCTTACCCACAATGTTGTCGCACGCATTGCCTACATTTTCCATTATTGCACTGCAACCGCTCTTCTTATCGATGGTGATACTTTTGGGTCTGGCTATCTTGCACGCGCTCTTCCATGGCGCCTATGTAGCAATACAAAATCCAAAATCGCCAAAAATAGATGAGTCTTTGTGGTTTTATAATGACTTGTTGCAACTACGTTCCAATTTCGAGGCATATTCTATGTTAATTGTTTCGTTGGAGCTTCTCTTTGACGCCGTTGGCCTTATTTCTGCCATGCTCATGGTATACAATGGCATAACAATGTTTGTTGGCGTTGTATTCGGGTTCCTGTTCCTGTTCTATCCAACTCTTGTCGCCCTCTTCTCGCACGACATTTGCAATATTCACGAAAGTTTGGGCAATGATTTACTGCAAATTGGTTCTGGAGGTGTCAGGAATGCCAATGATAAGTTAGTAATATTCCATAATCAAACACTCATACCCCCTCATATTTCTACATCTTTCTCTTACAGGTGGAATTGTTTTCGATTCAAAAACTTATCATTTACAAGGACACGAATGCATTCTTTGACATTTTCCACTTGCGTCGGGACTTTATTTTATTGTGTTTGGACTTCGCCTGGGTAAATGCAATGTTCATACAGAGCATTTATATTGCGGCTGAAGATACCATGGTCAGCACGAATATTTATCACAAATGAGTATGGTTTTCTTTTTAACTTCTTAACTGCTGGCAACTTTTAATAAAGTCTTGGAATCTATTAAAAGATTTAGCAAAAATATCTCCAGTTCTGTCGTTCTTACTTAAATTTCAAGTTTTCTTTATTAACACGATGGTACTATTTTTAGGTACTATGTTTAGCACTGCAGTTTAATGGCTTCTGTATAAATTAGGACTTAAATAAAATACATAAGATATTATCTATTAATAGGCATATAGGCAAAGCAAAAAAGGAAAAAAGAAATAAAAATCACATAAAAGAAATAAACTTGGAAATGTGAGCTAGTGCAACTAGAAGTACACTTGGGTAGAAGAGAAGGTACAGATCAAACAAAGCTAAAGTGAGTATTTGCTATAGACAAGTTTTTAGCCCACCACAAAGAAAAAGTGAAAGTAGTACTTTTGGTTCCTCGTATATTCTGAAAAGCATTAAATATTATTTTACAAAAAACGATAGCAATTTAAGTTAATTGAGGAAAACCCAAAATAGGTCGTTGCATGCTTACGCTCTTTTTTTTGCCATTAATTCGGGAGTTTACTGTACTGCCAAAGATATGCACCATTTTAAAAATTTTGATGACTGATTGTTTTGTTAACATTATTTTAGAGCTATGAGTCATTTAGCCAACATTAAAACACTCCAACATCACAGCATAAATACATTTCAAAGCATTTCTCGTTCAACTTTATCAGCTGTAATCTGAATGCTCACTTTTCTCATGAAGCCTGGACCGAAACACAGCGGCGTCAATAAACAATTTATTATCATGATTCATTTTCGTTATAAATTCATAACGAAATTATTAACAAAACGAAACTGCTTGTTCCCAGCGGCTACTAGCGGCAGCTACTAATGTGGTCAGCGAGCGAGCGGGGAGCAGCAGCGTCGTTGGCGGCGCAGGCGGTGGCGGTGGCACTGGCGGGCGTACTAACGCCGCATGTGGTCCACGGCGAGATTCCCAGAAGATGAATATCTGTGCGCGCAGACTAAATCGCATTTTAATTAGTGATCGATTCTCGAGTTGGCGACTAATCTAATTTATTGTCACTGCCGCTAATGAAACGCCTCGCGGCCCATTACGGCCAATTTGTGTGCGCTTAACTCAGCGTAATGGGGCCGGCGTAGCCGGGCAGCTCGGCAGCTCGGCTGTCGATAAAACAAATTAAGTTGAATTATTGCCAGCCACACCGGCCGCACACACTACCGTTTCCCATATATTTTTGGGCCAAGTTAGTGCGCAAGGAAGCGCGATGCGCTCGGAATCCTAACTTTGGCTATCAGTTCGTATCAGAACTGTTCAATGTAGTCGTTCTACAAAATGTTTTACAAATAAGCGACAAATTCCTGCCCTCTCAGCGATGTAACCCAACGAACTTTTACGCTTAATATCATCGAATACGTTACTTCACCTGAAGCTTTTTCCTCCTTAAATATTTACTTAAGATTAGATTTAAGAAATAGACAATTTTATATCAAGAGAGCAGCTGGATATACAAATAGACACAGAAACTCGAAATTGATATCTTACACCTTTTTTCTTATTTCTCGAATGTGTATACCAACTACTTTAAAAATTAGATATTAGCAATTGAGAAAATTCTCTTTCTACAATTTGAATTATATCACTTTCTTCTCTCTTTTAATTTGGTTGCCTTTTCGTTACCGCTCAATTATCTATAAGATGGATGTCGCTGGATGCCTTCGGATTTCTTCTACGATCTCAATGTCTTGAGCTTAGTCTTGTTCTATTTACAGCACTAGTTAATGGAACCTACACATTTATTCTATGGCTGTGTCTGAATTAGAGAATTTTTATTGGTCTAGTTCTGGGAAAAGTTTAATATGAAGGCTAAGTATACTCTCGGAAAGTTGCAAACTACATTGCGAGAGACGCTACCGTTTGCAAAGATACTACATGCAAAGGTGGACAAGGATTCGATCCCTAACACTAAGTCACGGCGGATCTCCTTCTTTAATTTCAGAACTTTTTTGCACATTTCTTCAAACTAAATTAAATTTTTATGATAGGCACATTTATTCCAAGCGCTGGTGATATTGTTTATTGGGTAATGGTATGATTGTATATGCTCACGTAACATTTTATCTCTATGTTCCCATATAACCGTTAAGTCCGTTGATAACAGTATCAAGTTACCTTATGAGTTATGCAACAGTGGCCTGGCCGGCCATGCAGTCATTGTGGCGGCATCATTGTCATAGTCGGCCGGCCGGACGGTTGGTACGACCGTTAGTCTGTCGCTTGTGGCGTGGCGTTGGCGGCGCGTGTGTGTGTGTTCATTGACCTGGTAAGTGCCGGAGTATCTTTGAGATGCGCATGCGCCGAGCGCCAGTGGCAGCTGCCGCATTTGTTTCACTGCATCTTCTTGCTCTAAGCTCTTTGTTCCTTCAGCAGGCACTTTTCTTCGCGCATCCCCCTCTCGCCCTGGCGGCATTCGTGTGCGGTATTGTGTATCAGGCGCCAATTATTCTAAGATCTTGTAGAGTTGCCGCAGCGGAATGCTCGCCAAGATTCTTCAACCGGCATTGAATGCTTCCGACTCGTGGCAAATTTTCCACATTGCCAGCAGCTGTGGTGGGAAAATGTTTTATATTCATTTGTTTTGCATTTATCTTTGTCATTGGCTGAGGCAGGGGCAGGGGCACGGAAAGAGTAACATCTTTTAATTTAAGATGCAGCAATAAAGTTTGGCTTTTCTTATAAGTTCAGCATTTAAGGCAGATAATACTAAAGCAGATAGGAAGAGTTACTTTGGTTGACACCTGGACGCAGTAGTGACATATTTTTACCTTCCCATTTTACCATTTCCCATTGAGCTAGACTGGTCTGTTTTTACTATAAATGTACTGTCGTCATAAAGAAAAAGGCAAAATAATCTTAGATTTGAAACTTAAATTGTACAGATTAACATTCAAACGGTTATTAAAAATCCAAAAATACGATTTTCATGCTAGAAAGGCACTAGTTAGTGTCTACACTAAAAAATTTTATGGTCTTCCTAAAATGAAATTTGGCATATGCAGGCATCTTTTCATATACTTTTTGCACATTTGGTTCGTTTTTCTACATTTATGCTTAAAATTTGTCCATATACAAAACCCAAATTTATGATTTATTACATATTAGATCATATTTCAATTTAATATCAAATTTGTGGAAAATCAAGAAAAGTTCTCCAAGCCATACATATACATATAAAGGACATTATATTTATAATATATATATTTACATATAATAATCTAAATGCACAAAACTATTTTCAATTTGTTGTCTAGAGAAATAAATTGAAATTGTATAAGAAATAATTTCGTAAAAGTCCAATAAGTCCCAATATACTGCCATCTAAAAAGGTTTTCCAAATTCCAACGGGTTCAGGTAGCAGCAAAATATTGGAAAAAAATAACTAGCTTCTGGTCATTTATTTTGTATTTTTCGAAAGACGCATCTTTCCTTATTTCTAAGCAGCCGTTCGCGACTTAAATCTACTCAAATACTTTTACGCTTTTCCAAACAAACAATATAAACAAATTCCTTTTAGGACACCGTTTCTCGCTGGCAATAAAAATTAATCTACCCCAGCTCAAAAGAATGAACCGTGAGCAACTTACAACTTTGATTTCGCACACCGGTTTCGGTGCTTCTCACATTTGGCGCCAAAAAATTAGACATTTCACGAAGGAACGAAATCTTGAAGAATTCTTAACGAGCAATTGTGGTACGTGCTAAGGCACATGAACAGATGCAGTTGTCCTTAAAAGTACAGCAAGAAAGAAAAAAAATGGTAATGAAATTGAAAAATCCAAGCGAAACAATTTCGAACAAACGAGCGAGGAAAATGAGCGCACGGGGACAAGGGTTGATCATTGCCACGCCGGGAAGGGGACATGCTGACATTATGCTGAGGTGAACAACAGCGGTGCCACATGCTCACTCGACGAGGCGAGGCGAGTCCCAGCTCAGGTCGCCAGGTAGTTTTGCAAAAACCTTTAATACGGGGCCCGGAGAAGGGGCTGATGCGCGGAACAGACAGACCGACGTTCAGGTAAATGCGTAGGGTAGGACATTGGGGTGGCGGTGCGGCAGCTGATCGCGCTTGCGTGGCAGTGGCATGTTGCTACGCATTCGCTGCATTTCGTAGGGGTATGTGTGTCTGTGCCATATGCCACAAATGCATGCTGCAGCAAAATGCACCTAGCTTGGAAGGGGCTGCTGCGGCCGCCGCATCATGATCACTGGGGTTGCTTGTGCAGCGTGCAACAGCAATATTGCACTCCTGTGCTGGCCAGCGTTTCTGTTGTTGTTGTTGATCGGCTGGTGCGATTATTTGCGTTTTGAATTGTGCCCATTGTTGAGTTCGTATTGTCGAAATAAAATTTTGATTTCATTTGCCGCGTGCTAAAAAACTGCAGCTGCAGCAATTTTTGGCAGTCGCTGTGGCACGTGAGATTATGATCTGCCCCTAATGGCGTTTGGCATATGAAATAGTCAGTTATAAAGTGTATGGATTTATTTTAGTGTTTGGGTTTCCAAAATAATAGAAACTAATGCTGAAGCTATTTCTGCTGGCATGTTCTTAGGCAATATTTGAATTTGCATATGGAAACGAAGAGAGACTCCAAGAACAGGATACCAATATTCCTTTAGGAAGTATTAGAATACACAGTGTTAACACTAAGAGCGGTCATAGACTGTAATCCAAATTAATAAATACATCAGCTTTACATTTTGCTTGAACTTACTGCCGATTTTATCTATAATATTATATGTAGGTACTTAATTTTTCAATATCTATCTCTGTTCTTCTTTCATTTTCTTCCACATATTTCTATATATATTTCTCTTTCTATAATTTCTAGAAATATCAAGCTACTGCTGATTTTTTTAACGTAAATTCAAATTCCTAGTTACTTTTGTCTTCTAAGGTATCTTTTTATAGAACGCCACAGAATCTATAGCAATAACAAAATCAATTTGAACTGACAACTTGTGTTTGTTAGACATAATTTTTGAATTCTTTTCTAAGAAATTCGCTATACTGTAGTTAAATATTTGATTTTAAGCACATGCCATTTTTTCATTAATGCTTATTCTTCCTTTAAAGATTTTTAATGTTATATTGAACATTTGAGCATATAAACAACCGTCAATTTCAAGTTGATGGAGCATGCTTAGTATACAATTGAATTGACTTCGCCCCACTCTTAAAACTCTTAGCTTCAAGCTTCCCCCTAACGAAAAGAGACAAATTGCTCTTAAATAACTGTAACTTTCCAGTGCAAAATAAATGAAATTGAAACAATTGCCAGAAAGAGCGAGGTGGAACTTTATGAAAATGTGCACAAAAGAGAAAAGCTTGCAAGCTCCAAACTCCAAGCAAAAGTCGAAGAGTGCCTGCCAAGTCGCTTTGCCTTTTCGAAAGAGCAGCTGCCGAGGTGCGCTCACCTGTTCGACCCCACTCAACAGCGGCGCAAAGCACGAAGGTGCGCGATCGCTGAGAAATCAGAGAGCACGAGACAAAGTGCGCATGTGCAAGTCACATAAGCACAAAAGAGACAACTCCACCCAAACACACACACACACACACTAGCGATCGCGCTTATATACCGCTGCGACTGGGAAGTTCATAATTCTGTGTGTGTGTGTGTTAGTGCGGTTGTTGAAAAGTGGAAGAAGGCACATGCAGGCTTCAGCTGCTCAGCAGCGATCATGAGGGGAAATGTGCGATCACTGCAACTCGGCGACTCAACGACGCGAAGAAAAACCAACAAATCTCAGCAGAATTGACAAAGGAACCAAGCACGTTGGTGAATGGTGGATGTTGGATGACAATGTGCGGCCGGCAGCGGCGTGGCAAGGTACTTACACACATGAGTCTGCACGCAGCTACACACTCGCATGTGGCACGTGCTGCCGTTGCACGAGCGAGTTTAACGATCGCCTGAAATGCAGCAGCGCGGACGCACATCTGTTCCGATCGGTAGCGAGGATGATGCGGATGGTGGTGGTTGGATGTTGGCTGATGGTTGCTGCTCTGGTGGTTGGTGGTTGCAATGAATGAATCCCTACGATGCGGCCGAACGAAAAGGAATCTGGCGCTCAAGATCGGAAGTAAGTAGAACGAAATATGCGTGTCGAGGCGAGTCGAGTCGACTTGGCAGCTTGCAGGCTTGCCTGCCCGTCTGTCTGTCTGGCTGCCTGTCTGCCTGTCTGGGCAAAGAGGGGGTTGATCGGTGTGAGGCGCTTATAAAAATTATGTTGATCGTTGCGCGTTGCATCATTCGTGTTTAGAACTGCTAACGGTAGAGTCGAGGATCAGAGGATCGTCTGTTGCTGATGTGGCAGAAAGGCAGAAACAGTGATTTATATAAAAATTATTTAAAGAAATACATTAAGTTAAAGAAAGATTTAAAAGTTATTGATCTTAAGCACGATCTTGCATCTCAGTGAAAAAAAAAACAAATCAAAAAGTTGCTTGTGTGTGTAGAATAAAAAAGCAGTGTTACTTGGCAATTGTTGCTTTTGTATGGAGGAGCAGCAGTTTAAGTTGGGATTATTAGCACAGTTGCCTAACGCTGCTAGCCATGGATAAAGTAAACTATAGCAAATGTCCGCTGAAAAAGCGACCCATAATGTTGCTGAACGAGGAGCCGCTAATGGAGACTGTAGATCACTTGGATCAAGGTAAGCTGGAGCAGCAGTTTAATATCGCTTGAGTTTCTGCAAAATTTAAAATGGAAAAATATTGTAACTATAAGTTTTAGTAGTACTTCAGCTTAGTAGCTCTTTAGCTACACAAATTTCAAGTATTGTGAAATTCTGAAGCTTAAGCTCGAAAGGGGAAGCTTGAGTGGTACTCGATCAAGCTATTAAAAGCAATTCGCTTAAAAATTAAAAGATCTTCGTAAATAATAATCTATTTTAATGCTATTTAAAAATGTATATTTACTTTTAAATAATAATAAGAATAAGAGGAAATATCTTCTGAAGCTTAAAGTCTGGGGTACATGGCATGCGAAAACGGCCATTTTGGAATGCTGTGTACCTCAGGCTTAAGAATTTTGTGAAAAATTTACTAAATCAACTTCGATTATTTTGTCCTTAGAGCTTTGTCTGCCTTCTCTTATATGTCGTCTGACTTTCGTTCCTAACATTAATTAAGCTACTTGTATTACATTTATAAGAGGATAATAATAACACTTAACTTGCTCTTAATTTTCAGATGAAGGTCCTGTGGATTTGAGTCTGGCAGCTGTATCCACTGCATCCACGGCCACACTTAACAGCAGCCCCATAAGCGACGAACAGCAATGGTGCAAAGATAGAGACACCGCCGCGATCGCCAATCCAGTGTTGCAGAAGAGCGCCTTAGCCATGGCGCAAACCAAGGAGCAGCTGGCGCGTCGTATTTGGGAGGAGACGCGCGAAATAGCGCGTACCTTTCCTGACGTTTTCACGCGTGAGGAAATCGCACGCAGTTTGGCACGACTGGGCTATGGCGACTTTCCACTGCCCGCGGAGCAGGACGAGAGTGAAGAGGTACCGTTGGAGCGCGGAGATGAGCGGCGCTTAAGCAGCTACGAGCCAGCGTACAACGCAAATGCGTTGCAGCTGACGCCGCCACTGACAGCAGCAACGCAGCAGCAGCTCGTTTATGAGCAGCACGAGATCAAAGTGGAGCCGCTGCGTTATGAGGAAACGCCCATTGTGGGCTTTCGCAACTACAACAACAACTTGATGAAGAGCATTGCCGAATATGAGGACTGCCTGCAGCCGCAGCAATTCTCGCGTGAAACTTCGCCGCTGCTGCTGCGCGACAGCGAGCCGCATGTGGAGCCCTATCAGCGCGCCCAGCTGGAGTACGAGCCGCAGGACTTGAGCGTGAAGACGTCGGCAGCGCTGCCGAGCACACGCCGTATTCTCGGCGAGAATCTGAATCTGCAGAATGTGGCGCGTGCGCTGCTGAGCATGCAACAAATACACGACAGCGGCAGCAGTCCACGCAACAACAAAACTGAGGAATATCATGGCAGCAATAACAACAACAACAACAGTAGCAGCGCCAGCAGCTTGAAGATCAAGAACAGCACCGATCTGTACTACCAGTGCCAGCAGTGCAACAAATGCTACTCCACGTACGCCGGCCTGGTGAAGCACCAGCAGACGCACGCCTACGAGAGCACCGAGTACAAGATCATACGCAGCAACCCGCACGGCCCGGGCGGCCTCGTCGACGCGACGGAGTTCTGCAGCGAGCAGGCCAGCGCGCTGATACAGGCCTCCGCCGCCGCCTCCACACAGTCCATGCAGAAGCCGGTGGGCGTGCCGCGCTACCACTGCAAGGACTGCAGCAAGTCCTACTCTACCTTCTCCGGTCTGACCAAGCACCAGCAGTTCCACTGCCCCGCCGCCGAGGGCAATCAGGTGAAGAAGGTGTTCAATTGCAAGAACTGCGACAAGACGTACGTCTCGTTGGGCGCACTCAAGATGCACATACGCACGCACACGCTGCCCTGCAAGTGCCCCATCTGCGGCAAGGCCTTCTCGCGGCCCTGGCTGCTGCAAGGACACATACGCACGCACACCGGCGAGAAGCCCTTCAGCTGCCAGCACTGCCATCGCGCCTTCGCCGATCGCTCCAATCTGCGCGCGCACATGCAGACGCACTCGGACGTGAAGAAGTACTCCTGCCCCACGTGCACCAAGTCCTTCTCGCGCATGTCGCTGCTGGGCAAGCACTTGCAGAGCGGCTGCCAGCAGTCGCCCACCTTGTGCGGCTCGAACTCGTCCTCCACGGAGAATCTGAGCAACTATAATCACGTGCAGCTGCCGAATAGCTGCCACGAGTACGACGAGAATATGCCACTGCACATGAAGCAGCAGCAGCAGCAACAACAAATGATCTACTACGCGAGCAGCATTGGGAGCAGCGAAGCCGAGGAGGAAGAGCGATACGTGTCGGTGGCGCAGCAGGCGCATCCGCTAATGGCGCAAATGAGTGACTATTGATTGGAGAGAGAAGCGAATAAAATGATCAGAGATCGCACAGATTGACCAGATTGACCAGCGATTGTAAAGGAGTAAAGAGAATCGTATAAGTATATACAGGTGAATTAGGTGCCACATAAAAAACTCAGTGATCGGTTTGAAAGATCATTAGAGAAAGAAAGATTTCTAGAAAAAGCTTGGGCATAGAGCCAGATGGATCATAGTATAATAGCCTTTTGGTATGGATTGGGGATCGTATACTAAGATCATATACAGAGATCGTCCATCTTAAAGGCTGATAAAAGATTGTGCTATTAGTAGATTGAGAAGCACACAGGTATATCGAGGACACAATGAAATATGACTATTATATGCACAGGAAGCTCGCAAGCCGCATATCAAGTATGAGGATCGTATAGGAAGATCGCATAGTAAAAGTTGATGACTGCCAAAGGATAGCATCACCAAATTCACATTTCACTGAAGCATCTCATAGGCGTAGGAAAAACTAGTTTAATTGAAGATCTAAAAATTGAACTAGTTTAACTTTGAAAAATTGGGAACACTCAAGAAAACAGTGCCAAAAATTAGGCGTGGCAATTTTATTGCCACTTTAGGGACATTTAGTGTAGGCTTAAATTTACAGTGACATTTTCTTTAGTATTATTTATTAGCTTAAGTTATTCAATTAAATTAATTATATTTATTGTATCTAATTTATTGTAATTTAAGACCAAAGCAGTAACATAATTATTTATTGGACAGTCCACTGTCTAGTCACTCTATATCACACATTCACGCTCAATACTAAAGAGAGAAAAATTCTAGTTAAATTGTTTTTGTTATTTTTTTAAAGTGAACGTTGTTGTTGTGTTTTTGCATTGTAATTTATAGAAATAATTTATGCATTTTAGCTGCACAAGTGCGTAGCTTAAGCTTGGCTCCATTTGTGGTAAGCTAAATTTATCGCGCAATTTGTGTTAAGCTTGAAGTAAGATTTAAAATGTCTCGTATTATGATATGCCAATTAAATAAATGTAAGCTAAAAAGAAACTATATAGTCGCTAGAATTTTATCAATACAATAAAGAGTAGTGCCAGCAACAAATCCGAAATTTGAATTATGATAAATTATTAATTTTATGATTTGATTCTTAAGTTCGTCGGAATTGGAATTTTTCTTCTTAATAGCAAAAGTGTTTTCTCAATTCTGTACTACAATGAAAGATATTGAAAATTTGTTGCATTAATTGGCAAAATAGCAGTTATTTGGTATCATATTGAAGTTTGGAATAATTTGAAAAGAATTCGAGAAAGGCAATAATTGTTTCAAATAAAAATTTGCTTACACTACGATTTAAAATTGAAAAAGAAATGTTAGCATTTGTAATGAAATTGCGATACTGATATACTTAAAAGTGACAATAAATCTCAGAGCTGCCCATTCATTGGTAATTTAGTGATAAATTGGCGCCAAAGAAAGAGCTCTGTTAACATTTTCAGGTTATGAAACTATGACGTTTTAGTAAATTTTGAAAGCTCGAAGTAATTTTTGGGACAAAGATATAAATAAATTTACTATATACGCGGCGCCGTGACTACTCCATACGCTGAGTACCTACGCTCTAGTACAGGGCCTACAAATCTTCGGGGCATCGAAAAGACAAGAAAAGTGTTTGTTCTCGTTGCATCGACGAGAAAAGTGATATTTTTTGCTGGAAAAGGCCTCAAAATTGTGTTCAGCATATGGCCCCGAATCTTCCAGTCGCGGCGCCGTATTGTATGTACCGCAGTGGCTCGGTGGATGTTTGTTTCATATCTGATGTGAGAGGTCACTGGTTCGATGCCTAGCATCTTGAAATTCGAATAAACATATAGCAATTCTATCTAATTCCATACATGGTCATACTAGTTCCATGCCAGAGATGACTATATGGATTTCCTTTAATGTATCAATTGGAATCATCTTCATAACATGATTTTTCACAAAAATTTGTTTGATCACCCGAACTTATTTCGCCAACCAATATCAAGGCACTGTTTTTTTTTCACTATATATATATGCCATAAAATACACACATAATAAATATTACTATGAACATGTTTGAAGAAACAACTTCCCTTATATATAATTATTATAATAAAACTTTATATAAACACAATGGAGTTTCAATTAAGCGCTCATTAATTTTCATTGTCGCCTTGTATTTGCAATCAACTGATTAAAATACAATGGCAACACAAGAGCTGGCTAAGCAACGAAAACGCTTCAAGTCTTCAAAGGCGATAGCCAAGCCGCGTGTAGGCGTCTAAACCACAATCCATAATTATTGTTAGTGCAGCACCATAATAAGCCGGTACCAGAACCTGCTTGCAGGAGTACTCGTGCTAGAAAAGACTTCATGAGCCAAGTCAATGCTTCGCAATCAGCCTGAAATCAAAATTAATTGCCAGAATAATAATTGTTGTGAATGGAAATGCGAAGCCGAGTCAATTGCGCTAACAGGCGCTTGCAAAATGTGGACACACTGAAAGAGATACTACAACAACAACTGAGGGAGCAAGAAACAAAAGTGGTTTCGGAAAAATAGTAAATGAAAACTGCGACAATGTTTTGGCACAGCTGCGAGTGGGGCTTACAAAACAGAGCGACAGACAGATGCACGGACGGACGGACGGACGGACGGACACGGCCAGCCAGACAAATAAACAAACGTGCTCCGTCTGGTTGGGTCTTGGTAGCAAGCGGCGGCAAGTTGCCGATGAATCATCGGTTTCCTAGACGGCTGCAGCGACTGCAACCAGTGCAGCCACACAAAAAAATAAAATGGAAAAAGTTTACTTTTTTTGCGCTCATATGCCGTATCGACAGCAGGCGGAAAGTGTTAGTGCAACTAAGAGGAGCAGAGCTGCAAGCATGAGTTACGATTTATTTCAGATAAAAGATAATATCAGAGATGCAGTTCGATTCAACAAAAGCTTTAAGTCATTCTAGCTTTCGTATTTGTAGATTTTATTTGGAGAAGAAATCTGGTCTCCTAGCCACAGCAAGCTGAAGGGTCAGATTTTGTTAGCGTTGCTTTGATGGAAATATGGGAAGCCTCTGGTAATGCAATGAACCTAGCCAATCGAACTGAGTGCCACACTAACCCTAACCTAGTTTCGGATTCGTTTTACAAAGTAAAATTAGTTAGTTTTGAAAAAGATTAAACTCTCTCGCTTAATGTTGTTGTAGAACATATTATGTGTACATTTTGTTAACAACCAATAGAAGAATAATCAATATGTTTCGTTTCTAAATTTCAATCAGTGAGTAAATAAAATCATTTGTCGAATTTTCCCATTTTTCCTTTTATATTTAGAAGGCGTATAGACGGATATCGAACCTTTTATTCATTTTTAGGCATTCAAGAACCACAATAATCTGGAGGGAAAATGCCTTGGAGTTACAGGATTCCGAGACCTCAAGCTATCGCTATACATTTTTTTGTGTGTGAGCAGATGTTTATTAAGAATTTTTAAATAGATAAGATAGATAGTATTTAAAAAAATTAGTACCATTGTGTTATTAAAAAAAAATGTTCCAATTAATGTGCGATTGACATCACTGGAGCAACTATATTTCCAAATATTTTTGCAAAATATTGTAATAGATTCCAAGAGTTCTTCAAAAATTGCCAGCAGTAAAGAAGCTAAAGTGGCTCTACATTATCCAGATTTAGAACACCATACTCATTCGTGATGCATATTTCTGCTGACCGTGACATCCTGATCAGCAAAATAAATGCTCTGCATGAACATTACATTTACCCAGGCGAAGCCGATGAATATGAGAATGAAAGTGCAAAATGCTAAAGAACGCATTCGTGTCCTTGTAAATGATAAGTTTTTGAATCGAAAACAATTCCACCTGTAGGAGAAAGATCTAGAAATAAGTTGGGTGCATGAGTGTTTTATTATGGAACCTTACCAACTTGTCATTGGCATTGCTGACATCTCCAGGACCAAATTGCAGTAAAACATTACCCAATCTTTCGTGAATATTGCAAATGTCGTGCGATAAGAATGCCACAAGCATTGGATACAACAGGAACGGGAACCCATATAAAACGCCAAAAAATATATTAATTTTATGGTATACCAAGAATATTGCAGAAATAAAGGAAACGGCTTCCAAGAACAGCTCCAACGAAACAATTAACATAGAATATGCCTCGAAATCGGAACGTAGTTGCAATAAATCATTATAAAACAACAAATGCTCCTCTATTTTTGGCGACCACGGGTTTTGTATTGCTGCATGGGCGCCATGGAAGAGTGCGTGCAAGGTAAGCATTCCCCAGAGTATCACCATAGACAAGACGAGCGGTTGCAGTGCAAGAAAAAAGTAGCCCAGGCGTCCGACAACATTGTGGGTAAGGCAAATTATGAGAATATCGGAGTAGAGTAGCTTCATTGTCATCAAAACGAAAGCGGTCCAATTTAAGCGCAGTTGATGTCCGATGAGGAGCAGATATTGATCGTAGACGCTGACGAAGTTGTTCAGAAGGCGCTGAATCCTGGCGAGACGAAAGTTGAAACCGTGCACCACACAAATCACTACCAGGATGCTGATTTTTTTTATAACTATTATGCTGAGTCCGATGGTGCCCGTCAAAATGAGTCCCTCTTTGCCCTGAAAGTTTTCTTTGTTTGCATTGTACATAATCAACAAAATCAGATAGAAAACAATTCCTGTCGTTGTAAGCAGAGGCAGGAAGATTATCCTGTACAATATTCGTGTAAAGCGCCTCAATTTCGGCCGATACCGGAAGATGCGTCTTTGCCCGTCGAATATGAAAATGTTGATGATTAATGCGGTACTAAGCGCTTGTAGCAATTTAGGAACGCGCTTGTCCATGGCGCTGAACTATACTGAGTAATAGGCACCGCAGGTGCTCAAATTTGGACATAAGTACTCATAGCTAATTATACATATTTCTGTCATTAGAGATAATCCTGTTTTATTACTTGTTTATTTCCTTGCACTAAAGCGATTGGTCTTTTATGCTAATTTTGATAGCATCGTCCTGAAAGAAGTTAAGTTGAGTTATGCCAGTTCTTAGAACTTTCTATTTCCGATTTCGATATGCTAAATCTTCTTCTTATTTGGTATCCGCATCTTACGATCAAATGAAACTTAGTCAAGTAATCACCAAACTATCTTGAAAGTTTTTTTTTAACGCGTAGTCTTATCCTTTCAACGCCAGGTAGCGTACCTCGCTCTTATGAAACGCGAGATATTGAGTAAAAAGGCATTTCTTAGAAAAACCAGCAGTACCGCTTTGCGGCAACTCTCCCACTTTTTGCTCCTAGCATTTAGCATTAAGGGGGAATTCTAAATGTTGCTTATAAAAATACAGACAAAATTGTCACAGAATTTTATGTTTAATTTGAAAGAATCAGTGAAAATCACGTAAGAGTTTTTTTCTAAGAATATTTTAACCCATGCCTTTTTTTGCCCCATTTCTCTAAAGTTACAATATCTCGAAAAATGGTAAAAATTTAACAGACAACGGATTTCCCGAGTGATCAGAGTAAATAAAGCAAAAAATAACGTTCTAAATGAATAAAGTAACACAGCCGCATTCTTTTCGGAAATTAGCATCCTAGAAAAATATATTACATCAAAAAATACAAAAAACTGGTAAAACTAAGGTTTCATTGCCGAGCTTTCAGTTCAAGATTACCTCAAAGAATAATATCAAATTTTCTTCTGGTCCACTTCTAAGTTATCCGGCAAATTCCATTATTGAATTTGTCGTCTCTTTGGTCTATCTGGTTTTTGCTACCGCAATCCCTACCCCTAAGTAAAAAGAAAAATAAATGAAAATATGACCTCTCGATATTACATATTTTTGCAAGTTACTAAAATTTAGACTTCAATTAAAAACTTGCTTACATAATTGAACTTATTTTAATTTTAACCGAAATCTAACCGAACACTGTTCATCTCCGGCCATTTACATTGTCTAATGTTCAGGAGTACGGCTACTATTCACATCTGGCAGTGTGGCTATTTTTATTAGTTTTGTTTTTTACCCCTGTCATCTTATATTTATCACAAACTTCTCTTTCGCTGGAAAAATTACTAAATAGTCCAATAACCGAGGCCATACGGCGAGAAGTGTTAGCGGTAAGCCACCAAAATGTAATACCTTTTACATGAAAGTGGAATGAAAGGCATTACTGTTGTTGTGCAGAGATCAACACGAAAACATTCCGAGTCTATGCTAAAATACTCTCTCACTCTCATCACATGCTCCCCAAAATAACGCTGTACAAAACCAATGTGCAAAAACAATGCTACATTCAATGTAAACAGAATAACGGTAACTCAAACAAAACATTGCGTACGCAATAGCGTTTTATATAATAGTATGATAGTATGATTATATGATGATAATGAATTTATTTTCACTACACCTGATCGAAGATGCTATCTATATAATAAAAGCCCTCGTCATTGCTTCATTGCCTCACTGATTGTCATTAACTCAAACGCTTCATATAAAAGTTTAGAAAGTAAGTAAGCAAGAGCTGTGATAGCACAGGGAATAAGGCGCTGGCGCAGAAACCGAAAGTGCGTGCGTTCGATCCCTGGCAATTCTTATTTTTTTTTTAGTATTAAATTTGTTCAGTCACACGAACGGCTTCTATAAAACTCTATTAGAACATGAGGAGGCAAGAGCTGTGATAGCACAGGGAGTAAGGCGCTGGCACAGAAACCGAAAGTGCGTAAGTTCGATCCCTGGCAATTCTTATTTTTTTTTGGTGGAAAAGTTTTAGTTCTCGGTGGTGATTTTCGCCAGACGCTGCCGGTTGTACAAAGAGGAACTCGCACAGAAATCATAGAGTGCTGCATCAAATCAAGTAGATTGTGGAATCAATTTGAACAAATCTCTTTATCTTCAAATATGCGCAGTGAAGGTCAGGACGACCACAACAATTGGCTATTGCAAGTCGGCTCCGGAACTTTGCCATCGCCACCATGCATCTATGAGGCAGACACAATTGAAATTCCTACCGCGATGATCACAAATGAAAATCTCATTGGCGCTATCTTTGGAAACATTCAACAAATGTCTACTGATGAGCTGGCAAAGAGAGTCATTGTTGCTCCTACCAATGCACAAACTCTAGAGATGAATCGTAAAATTATCGACTTGATTCCTGGCGTCCCTCAAATTTATTACAGCGCCGATTCGATTGTCAGCGAGGACCCTAATGACGCACTCAATTTCCCCGTTGAATTTCTCAATGAGCAAACGCCTTCTGGAACACCACATCATATCTTGCTGCTTAAAAAGGGTGTCATCATCATGTTTCTTCGGAACTTAAATCCCAAGAAAGGCCTTTGTAATGGAACGCGATTAGTTGTTGAGGAGCTTGCACGTAATTTCATCAAAGCAAAAATCCTTTCTGAGTGCAACAAAGGAGACTCCGTTCTGATTCCACGCATTGATTTGGCGCCAACAGAGACAACTCTACCATTCGTCTTGAAGCGACGACAATTTCCAGTAATTCCGGCCTACGCAATGACGATCCACAAGTCGCAGGGCCAGTCTTTTGATCACATTGGTATTCATCTTGAAACAGCAGTCTTCGCCCACGGTCAACTTTACGTTGCTTTATCCCGCTGCAGGAATTCAAACAGAGTCAAGGTGTTCATCGAGCCCAATCCTCAACAAGGACCTCTTCTTAACGATACCCGCCAATTCACACGCAACGTAGTTTACACAGAGATCTTATAAGACAAATTAATTTCTACTGCGTATTTTTTGTGTTATTTTAAAAATTTAAAATAAAATATCGTCCTATATGGCTAACAGTTGATGTAAAAATGGATTACCGAAACCTTAGTGGTAACGCGTAGTAAATTTTACATAAATAAAAAAATGCCGGATGATTGGGCATAGTATGACGATTTTTCATTTGAAGTTTTGCAGCAAGCAGTCACAATAGAAACAATAAAACACGAAGGCAATCCCGAAGCGTCTATATAGATTCCAACGCCACCGAAGAAAGAGATTCGATTTGCCACTCTTTACAAATTTGGACGTAATCTTGAGCCTGTGGAAATATTTAAATAGCAGAGATAATATGGAGAGAATATTTTATTAAAATATTTGAAAATGGAAGGTCCAGCACATTCAATACAATTCTTAGACATGATAAAGATTGGTGTTACAAGTTTGATCCAGAAACAAAGGAACAGTCGATGGTATGGAAGCCAGTAGGTGCTAAAAACTGATTTTAAGGTCTGTTTTAGAAAGTGAATCTATTTGCTGAAGAAATATGTAGAAATTAATGGAAACTATGTTGAAAAAATAAAAAATTATGGAGACTTAAGTTATAAAATAAAAATTATTTTTATAGCCAACTAAGCGAACTTTTGTTAGTCCCCTCGTATGTATGTTTTGTTAAAAGGAAACGTATAATAATCAATATCATTTATTCCTTTTTTATGGGAGAATTTTATTTGCATTTTTCTAATATGGCGGATCAATGGATATCTGGGTTTCCTTAATTTTATTAGGGTTCCGGATATTTTGTACGACTTTTCCGAGACTCGAACTATCTAGTTGCGGATTCCAACTATTAGCAGACGTTTGAGAAACCTTCTTATAGAGCGCATGGCTTGAAAACGTAACCAATACACATAAACAAGGTTTGACTATTCGAACAAAATCTGATTCGGCTTTTTATCCAACTCAGAACTTCGAGATATTTATTGGCCCGAACATCACATTTAACACATATTACTTTCTTCATAGATTAATTGCTTCTGTTCTATAGCATTTAAATCATTTTAATCAATGAAGTTAGTTATTCATAAATCAGATGCTTCCAGATATTTGTGAAAATACTTAATACAAATTTCATAGCTATATTTGATGTACATCCGTGCTGACATCCTTAGAAGTAGTATAAATGCTGTGCATTAACATCGCGTTTACCCAGGCAAAGTCGAAGAATATTACAATGAACCCTCGACGCAAGTGCAGAATGCCAAAGAACGCATTCATGTCCTTGTATATGATAAGTTTTTGAATCGAAAAAAATTCCACCTATAAGAGAAACATGTAGAATTAATGGGGTATGAATGTTTTATTTCAGAATCTTACCAACTTGTCGTTGGTAACGCTGATATCTCCAAAACCAAATTGCAATAAATCATTGCCCAATCTTTCGTGAATATTGCAAATGTCGTGCGATAAGAATGCTACAAGCATTGGATATAACAGGAACAGGGGCCCTGACAATAAGCCAGCATATATAGGAATAATATTGTATGCCATAACAATTGTAGAAATAAGGAATACGGCGTCCAAGACAAGTTCCAACGAAACAATTAAGAGAGAATATGCCTCGAAATCGGAACGTAGTTTCAATAAGTCATTATAAAACAACAAAAGCTCCTCTATTTTTGCCGACTTCGGATTGTGTACTGCTGAATGGGCCCCATGGAAGAGCGCGTGCAAGAATACCAGACCCCAGAGCATCACAATCGATAAGACAAGCGGTTGCAGTGCAAGGAAAAAGTAACCCAGGCTTTCGACAACATTGTGGGTAAGCCACATTATGAGCATTTCGGAGAAGAGCAGCTTCATTGTCATCAAAACGAAAGCGGTCCAATTTAAGCGCAGTTGATGTCCGATGAGGAGCAGATAATGATCGTAGACGCTGACGAAGTTGTTGAGAAGGCGCTGAATCCTGGCGAGACGAAAGTTGAAACCGTGCACCACACAAATGACTACCAGGACGATGATTTTTTTTACTACTATTATGCTGACTCCGATGCAGGTCGTCGACATGAGTCCCTCTTTGCCCTGAAAGTTTTCTTCATTTGCGGTGTATATAAACACCGAAAGAACAGCGAAAACAAACCCTGCCATTGTAAGCAGAGGCAGAAAGATTATTCTGTACATTATTCGTGTAAAGCGCGTCAATTTCGGCCGACACCGGAAGATCCGATTTCGCTTGTCGAATATGAAAATGTTAATGACCACTGCGGTACTAAGCGCTTGCAGCAATTTAGGAACGCGCTTGTCCATGGCGCTGAACTATACTGAGTAATAGGCACCGCAGGTGCTCAAATTTGGACATAAGTACTCATAGCTAATTATACATATTTCTGTCATTAGAGATAATCCTGTTTTATTACTAGTTTATTTCCTTGCACTAAAGCGATTGGTCTTTTATGCTAATTTTGATAGCATCGCCCTGAAAGAAGTTAAGTTGAGTTATGCCAGTTCTTAGAACTTTCTATTTCCGATTTCGATATGCTAAATCTTCTTCTTATTTGGTATCCGCATCTTACGATCAAATGAAACTTAGTCAAGTAATCACCAAACTATCTTGAAAGTTTTTTTTTAACGCGTAGTCTTATCCTTTCAACGCCAGGTAGCGTACCTCGCTCTTATGAAACGCGAGATATTGAGTAAAAAGGCATTTCTTAGAAAAACCAGCAGTACCGCTTTGCGGCAACTCTCCCACTTTTTGCTCCTAGCATTTAGCATTAAGGGGGAATTCTAAATGTTGCTTATAAAAATACAGACAAAATTGTCACAGAATTTTATGTTTAATTTGAAAGAATCAGTGAAAATCACGTAAGAGTTTTTTTCTAAGAATATTTTAACCCATGCCTTTTTTTGCCCCATTTCTCTAAAGTTACAATATCTCGAAAAATGGTAAAAATTTAACAGACAACGGATTTCCCGAGTGATCACTCTGAAATAAAGAAAAAATAACGTTCTATATGAATAAAGTAACACATTCGCATTCTTTACGGAAATTAGCACCCTAAAAAAATATTTTACATAAAAAAAACAAAAAACTGGTAAAACTAAGGTTTCATTGCCGAGCTTTCAGTTCAAGCTTACCTCAAAGAATAATATGAAATTTTCTTCTGGTCCACTTCGAAGTTCTCCGGCAAATTCCATTATTGAATTTGTCTTCTCTTTGGTTTACCTGGTTTTTGCTACCGCAATCCCTACCTCAAAGTAAACAAGTAAGGAAGCATCAGTCGGGTTTCACCGACAGAGTAATACCCTACACCATGTTCCCAAGTGCGGTGATAATTCACTGAAATTGTGGGTGCATTTTATTTACAATCTACATAGTGGGCGGACCACGCCCATTTTTGGCAGACTACAAGATATACCTAATAGGACTATGTATGCCAAATATTGATGCTCTGACAGGTGTACAACAGTTGGGATCGGCATATTTATTTTACTGCCCCCATGGTGGGCGGACCACGCCCATTTCTGGAGAATTTAAAGGTATTCCTACAATGAACGAAGTAACCAAATCTGGACACTCTGGTGTATATATTATGGAAGTTAAGACTATTTTTCGTTTATCGCCTATATAGTAGGCGGACCACGCCCATTTTTTCGTATGACATAGATGACCGACCCTTTAACTTGAATACCAAGATTTATTCTTTTCAATGAGTAATTAGACAAACTACAGCAATTTGAACGCAAAAAAACCGAGGTAGTGGGACTTACAGGCCTGTAATGGGCGTGTCCTTCCACCGATTTGGCTAATCTCAGAACTTAAACTAAGATAAGGTTCACTCTAACTGTGTACCAAATTTAGTCCAAATCGGACAACTCCTTCTTTCTATCCTGAGCGGACAGACAGACGGACAGACAGACGGAAATCAACACAGAAAGTGATTCTAAACATTTCTATATACTTATGTCTATACCTGGGACGGCTCCTTTAATGCGTTACAATTTTCACACAAAGTTATTATACCCTATTACCATATGTGTAGGGTATAAAAAGAAAAATAAATGAAAATATGACCCCTCGATATTTAATATTTTTGCAAGTTACTAAAATTTAGACTTCAATTAAAAACTTGCTTACATAATAGAACTTATTTTAATTTTAACCGAAATCTAACCGAACACTGTTCATCTCCGGCCATTTACATTGTCTAATGTTCAGGAGTACGGCTACTATTCACATCTGCCAGTGTGGCTATTTTTATTAGTTTTGTTTTTTACTCCTGTAATCTTATATTTTTCACAAACTTCTTTTTCGCTGGAAAAATTACTAAATAGTCCAATAACCGTGGCCATACGGCAAGAAGTGTTAACGGTAAGCCAAAATGTGATACCTTTTACATGAAAGTGGAATGAAAGGCATTACTGTTGCTGTGCAGAGAAGAACACGTCTATGCTAACATATTTTCTCACTCTCATCACATGTTCCCCAAAACAATGCGTTTTATTTAATAGTATGATGATGATATGATATGATGATAATGAATTTATTTTCATTACACCTTGTCGAAGATGCTATTATATGTGATATTTCCGATAGTTTATAAAGTTGAAAAAGGATATACCTTGGTGCGTTGGAAATCCCATTGCAGAAACCAAAAATGCATTTACCATACCAGTCAACCAAGCCTGCCAGGGGACATTGCGGAATACCAGAAAAACCTACCAGACATTTCTAACTGTAGTCGGCGCCCAAAGACGCACCGATTCGCAAGGGTTATCCTTCGCTTGATATCAAGGCTGACGTTGAAATATGGCGACGTATAGCTGATCTCATATAGGGCTATCAAATGGAGCCGATGAAAATGTGGTTCATTTTTCGTGGGTCCATTCCAGTATTATGCGCAATATTTTGCGGGAGATTGCGCTGTCTCTTCAATTGTATCAGTCCGCTCGAGAACGAATCTCGCAAAGTTAGAACAAAATCTTCGACTGATGATGCAAGCGTCGCTCTGGCGAAGTCCATCATTGATGAGGAACCAAGACTGGCGCAGGAAAAGAACCGCGTGTACGTTTTGCTCAGTATTATCTTAAAAAATTTGAAAATGGATGGAGCACCTTCAAGAAAATTCTTAGACATGACAAAGATTTGTTCTACAAGTATGATCCAGAAACAAAGAAACAGTCGATGGTATGGAACCCAGTAGGTGCTAAAAACTGGCTGAAGAAATATGTAGGAGTAATGGAAATTATGTTGGAAAAATAAAAAATTATGGAGACTAAAGTTATAAAATAAAAATTTTGTTTATAGCTAACTAAGCGAACTTTTGTTAGTCCCATCGTATGTATGTTTTGTTAAAAGGAAAAGTATAATAATCCATATCTTTTATTCCCTTTTTATGGGAAAATTCTATTCGCATTTTTCTAATTTGGCGGATCAATGGATATCTGGGTTTCCTTAATTTTATTAGGGTTCCAGATATATTGTACGACTTTTCCGAGACTCGAACTATCGAGTTGCGAATTCCTACTATTAGCAGACGTTTGAGAAACCTTCTTAAAGAGCGCATGGATTGAAAACATAACCAATACACATAACCAAGGTTTGACTATTCGAACAAAATCTGATTCCGCTTTTTATCCAACTCAAAACTTCGAGAAATTTTTTGGCCTGAACATCACATTTAACACATATTACTTTCTTCATAGATTAATTGCTTCTGTTCTATAGCATTTAAATAATTTTAATCAATGAAGTTAGTTATTCATAAATCAGATGCTTCCAGATATTTGTGAAAATACTTAATACAAATTTCATAGCTATATTTGATGTACATCCGTGTTGACATCCTTAGAAGTAGTATAAATGCTGTGCATGAACATCGCGTTTACCCAGGCAAAGTCGAAGAATATTACAATGAACCCTCGACGCAAGTGCAGAATGCCAAAGAACAGGTTCGTGTCCTTGTATATGAAACGTTTTTGAATCGAAAACAATTCCACCTGTAAGAAAAAGATGTAGAAATAAGTTGGGGTATGAATTTTTAGTTATGGTATCTTACCAACTTGTCATTGGCAATGCTCAATTCTCCAAAACAAAATTGCAGTAAATCATTGCCCAATCTTTCGTGAATATTGCAAATGTCGTGCGATAAGAATGCCACAAGCATTGGATATAACAGGAACAGGGGCCCTAACAATACGCCAGCAAATATAGGAATAATATTGTATACCATGAGTATTGCAGAAATAAGGAATACGGCGTCCAAGACAAGCTCCAATGAAACTATTAACATAGAATATGCCTCGAAATCGGAACGTAGTTTCAATAAGTCATTATAAAACAACAAAAGCTCCTCTATTTTTGCCGACTTCGGATTGTGTACTGCTGAATGGGCCCCATGGAAGAGCGCATGCAAGAATATCAGACCCCAGAGCATCACAATCGATAAGACGAGCGGTTGCAGTGCAAGGAAAAAGTAACCCAGGCGTCCGACAACATTATGGGTAAGGCAGATTATGAGCATTTCGGAGAAGAGCAGCTTCATTGTCATCAAAACGAAAGCGGTCCAATTTAAACGCAGTGGATGTCCGATGAGGAGCAGATATTGATCGTAGATGCTGACGAAGTTGTTGAGAAGTCGCTGAATCCTGGCGAGACGAAAACTGAAACCGTGCACCACACAAATGACTACCAGGACGATGATTTTTTTTACTACTATTATGCTGACTCCGATGCAGCTCGTCGACATGAATCCCTCTTTGCCCTGAAAGTTTTCTTCATTTGCGGTGTATATAAACACCGAAATTACAGCGAAAACAAATCCTGTCATTGTTAGCAAAGGCAGGAAGATTATCTTGTACAATATTCGTGTAAAGCGCCTCAATTTCGGCCGACAGCGGAAGATCCGATTTCGCTTGTCGAATATGAAAATGTTAATGAACACTGCGGTGCTAAGCGCTTGTAGCAACCTAGGAACGAGCTTGGACATGGCACTGAACTGTACTGAACGAAAGGTATCAAAATTGTTAAAATATACCAAAACCAATCGCACATATTGTTGTCATTATAGATAATGCTTTGTTATTGCTAGCTTAATTCGTCGCTCTTCAGCGAGAGGACTTTTTCGATGGCTTCATGCTAAAGAAAGTTAAGTCAGAGACAGTTTATTAAATATTTATTAAATAAACTGTCTCTGGTTAAGTTGTGCTAGGCCAGTTTTAAGGATTTTCTATTTCCGATTTTGAAATGTAAAAACTTTTTTCCTATTAAAATTGGTTTAGTTGTAGGAAATTTTCTGAACTTGAGGCGATTCAGCTTAAACTCTCTCATTGTGAGCAACTTCTTCTATTACAGGGATGGGCAAATGATAGAATGATTTGATTTTTTGGATGCGGATCATTTAGAATATTTTTGTATGAAACCGAAAGCTTTGAGTTTCATAGTTTAGGCATTAATTCATAGTTTAGGCAACGATAATTGAATACTTAGATTAATTCTGCAATTAGCATTAATGCTCCCTCTCTCTCACTCTCTCTTTCAGCGATTGATTGGATTTTGTTGGATGTGCACCAACTTTTTGCGTGTGGTGTACACCATGACAGCAGCGTGTGCTGCAGCGCGCGCAAAAAAACAAGCCAGAAATCAAGTCAAGCTTAATTTTTCATTGATTTCTGCGCTGATTTGCAGTTTTCCGCACAACGGCGCGCGGAGAGCTGCTCCAGCTGCAGCGGTGGTGCGGCTTGGTGGCGGTTAGTGGTGCTGCTGTTTGTGGCAATATGCTGTGCCGGCTCTGTTGCTAATGCTGCACCTTAATTCACTCACGATTTTTGTTGTTGCTTTGGCCATTTTTACTATTGGCAACAATAAAAAAAACAATAGTAAAAAAGCGCCATGATTATAAATGCCGTCCACGCAGCTTTCGTAGCTGCTGCTGCTGCAGTGCAGCTTTGGAAAATTTAACGCCACGCTGAATTAACCCTTTCATGCCCAATGTTGCCTATAGGCAACATTGTACTTATTGGCTTCTAAGTCCCGCTATTTAAAATTTTTTTACATGCGGTTTTTGGCATAATGTAGATTCATGTATTGTGCAAGCTTACAGCTACTTGCTCTATTGCAAACTGTGCACATGTTCATGCAGTAGCCGATCTCCGCAACGAGAAATTGTAAAGATCGTTTCGCAAAAAAAGTGTTTATACTAAAAGTGTTTAAAAACATTAAAATAATTTTTTTATTGTAAAACCAAGGAAACACTATAAATAAATAAAGGTAAAAGAGTTATTTAGGGAAAACTAATCATGAGAAAAGTATTTAGTTTGCTTGTAATATTTTTGTAAAAGTGCAGTTGCCTATAGGCAACATTGGGCAACTGTAGCAATTTCCGAGCAATGTATATTTCATTATGTATATTCATATTTCGATGCGTTTAAGACGTTTAAGCCGACAGAAATTGGAAACAAATTTACACTTTAACTGGGATGATTTGCGGAGGAGGAAAATGGAGAAGAAGAGCAGTAAACTTCGAAAACTCCATCGAAGAAAAATGAGAAATATGATTGATAAGGGCGGAAATATGAAAATTTATCTAAATGAAGAACTAATTAGTAAAGAAAATGACTGAAAACAAATTTAGAATGAAAAGTTGTACAGGAGGTGATAGAGAAAATTTATTTGCAATGTTTGAAGTTATTTTGTGCAGAGGTAATGGAATGTAATACCAGTTGGAAAAGCGGACAGCGCAGCAATGAGGTGAAACAATCAATCGAATATTTCACCCATTTCTTTGAAGATGGAGTCTGGAAGAAGATTTATGACTAAACAAACTTGTATGCGATGCAAACTAATGGAACGGCGTTCTTGCTGACATACTGCTAGAATTATACTAAATAAACCATAGCTAAAATAAATGTTATATGCTCATAGTATTCTGGTGTATGAATTCATCTGTAGTCGATAGATAGCTGGTGTATCGCAGAGACCTCAAATATGCAGACGGCGAAGTAAAGCGTATTCCACTAATATGATTCCAGTTGGATATAGCTTGCTAACGAGCTTTTGAACGCAACTCTAACAGTAGTTTTATCAAGGAAAGGAGGTCGACCAGAATCACTCCTTACAGATATGGTGTCAAATCCTTCATAACCAGGATCTTTATCACCGCCTCCATGATCCCTAGATCTTCCGATGGCCTCTGAGTTAAGCTCCTGTAAAAGAGCACACGTTGCAGAACCTATAAAATCCATACGATCTGAATATCTCGGTCAGTGGGTACGATGGGGAGCAAAAAGCAGATGCAAGCTATGCCAAACTGGTTTTCCACGCTCTAAATGCAACAAATTCAATGTTTAATTGTGCTCCAATCTACAAAAAAATGGTTTTGTGTCTTTTCGTATTTAAATTTCAATAAAAAATTCATAAAAAAATAATTTATTTGGTTTTTCAAATTCACCACCACTGCCCAATGTTGCCTATAGGCAACATCCTGTAACTTACGAACCAGGACACCAAGGACTTTGAAATTTTGGTCAGTTCATATTTGAGTCAATATTACCACATATCTGACCTCAAAGAATTTTTAGCTCCGCCCAATTTAATTCGGGCATGAAAGGGTTAAGCGGTAGCTTTGCTGTGCAACAACAACAACAAACGCTTCAACAATAACAACAAACATTTTATATTACAACAACAACAATGACAACAAAATAGCAATAATTTTGTTAGGGAAAAAAAAACAACGATTACAACAAAAACGACACGTCACCAACAAAATGTCGAAGGCTTCGTCGACTGTGTGCCATGGACGGCGCGGCGGAGGAACGTGCGGCAGCTTGCAGCTTTGCTTTGGCGTTGTCGGGTGCAGCATGGCCTAAACGTAATACTACTCGTCTAGGGTGACCAGACGGTCTTGCTAATCCGGATCATTCTCTATTTCGGAATCTTTCCAAGCGCATTCTAAGCTCAGTCGCCAACTATTCCACATGCCAAAGTATAGCGCAAAAGATCTCTAAAAGTACTTTATAGAAAAATGTCATCGACTTTCATCTGGCTTAGTAAAGACAACAACAGTCTAATACTGTATAAAATTTAACAGATTTAAGCATACAAGAAAAACAAATATTTGAAATTTTTTTTCTTATTCTTATTGCTCTTTCAGTTTTTCCCTGAAAAAACCTCATAAGTGATATTTTCTATGTGAATTCTATATAATTTGCAACAACTAAGTGTCGGAAGCAGAAACTTTTTTGCGAAAGTCTGCGGAAAAGCGTTAGGTTAGGTTAGGTTGATCTGGCTGCCTAATAAGGGCCACGCATAGACCCTGTTGGGTCCCTAGCGATACCAGTTTGGGTTCCGTTTCAGGAGTTCTCAAAGGAATGATCTGTCAGAATTTGGGTGTGTTTCACAAATTTCCGAAGGGGCTTGATACCGAGAGTTCCGAGATCTGTTCGAGCCCTGGAAAGAAAGGCGCTCCTAAACAAGTCAGAGGAGTTCTAGCGATGGCGGGGCAGGAGCACAATATTTGTGGAAAAAAACGTTAAAACTTACATGTTTTTAACCCTTTATATCACTGTGTGACATTACTGTAACAAACCAAATAATTCAAAGCATATTCCAATGTGTTTATTTTATTCCATTGTAAATCAATGTAACACAACAGTAACAAACCTCCCTATGGATTTTAAAGCAGTTCGTGTGTATGGGGTTACTTTATTAGTGTCAGATTTTATGTCAAGTTCATTTCGCGCCAATTTGCGACATTGCTCCGTGTGTGAAAATTGTAAAATACGAAAATAATAGAAAAAATACTCAAAGTGAATTTCTGTGTTATAATTACAGTAGGTAAGTTTATGAATTCGAGTATTTATTGTTAGGAATGCCTAATATTTAGTAAATTCATGAAATATTATTGAATTACTGTTTGTGACATTTCTGTAACATTGCGTAATAATGTTCCTTCAGTGTAGTACATTGACCTTTCTTTGGGTTTTTGACAGGATGACTTCTCGACGACTAAGAGAAGAAGAAATTGAGCAGTTTCTTTTCGATTATGAGGCTAGTGAAGATGGCTTTGATGATGACGACAGTATTGCGGATCCTGACTTTATTCCTGATGTAGAGCTGCCATTGGAAGATGAAGATGATGCAGAGATCCCGGGAGCAGATATTGATAATACTATTGAAGACTTAGAACAAAATGTTAGTATTTCCCAATGTGAAACCGCTAATGCAGCTTCCCCTAAGCCAGCACATTCAGTACGCCGCCAAGCTAGACCAAAGTTGAATGTACTCTGGAAAAAGAGGAATATCGATGTAAATGAGCAACAGCTTCGTTTTATGGGTGATGAAACGTTGCCAACAGAATTTTTAGACCTTGATACGCCGATACAGATTTTTCTTAAACTATTTCCTCATGAACTGATTCAAAATATCGTCAACCAAACCAACGTCTACATCGTTCAAAAAGATCCCAACATGGCTTTTCGCGTTACTGAGACAGATATGCAACAGTTCATTGGTCTGGTTTACATCATGTCCTTAGTTCACCTTCCAAGAGTAACAAAACATTGGAATGGTAATATAGGCACACCCCTAGTAAAGGATACAATGCCAGTGAACAAATTCGAAAAGATCCGTAGATTTATTCATTTCAATGACAATTCGAAAAGTGTTTCTCGCGATCATGCTGACCACGACCGATTATTCAAGATTCGACCAGTCGTGACAAAACTAAACGAAACCTTCAGGAATGTGTCCTTAGAAAAGTATCTTTGTGTAGATGAGCAAATTTGCTCCACAAAAGCCAGGCACAATCTCAAACGATACAATCCCAAAAAACCAAGTAAGTGGGGATACAAGATATATGTCCTGAGTGGCGTAAGCGGGTTTGCCTACAAGTTTGAACCTGAGACAGGAGCAGAAAACATTGTCGGATCCAATGAGCCGGACCTGGGAGCCGCTTCAAATGTTGTTGTCAGGCTTTCGCGCGAAATTCCACGCAACCAAAACTACCGACTTTACTTCGACAATTACTTTACGTCCTTGCCACTCCTCGAGCATCTGGCCAAACAGGGCATAATTAGTCTGGGAACTATCGGTCGAAATCGTATACCCGACTGTAAAATGCCCACAGAGAAAGACATTTTGAAGAGAGAACGCGGCTACTCTGTAGAATACGTGGGCAGCGTTGGAGGAATAAACCTATCAACAGTGGCATGGAAAGACAACAAAGTTGTAACCCTTGCATCAAGTTTTGTTGGTGAGTTGCCCAAGACACAAGTCAAAAGGTACGACAAATCCAAAAAAAAATATGTGACAATTGACCGACCAAACATCGTGGGTGAATATAACCGCCATATGGGTGGCGTCGATTTGATCGACAGTATCATGGGTAGATACAAAATAAAGCTGCGAAGTAAGAGATGGCAAGTACGCATGTTTTATCATTTTTTGGACCTGGTAATGTCTAATGCCTGGCTCTTATACAAAAGAGTGCGCAAAACAAAGAACATGCCAGGCACGCAACTGTCGTCAGCCGATTTTCGAGAGGAGGTTGCAACGGTATTGTGCAAATTGGGGACGAAAGCCAATTCAACACGGCAAAGCATTGAACCAAACATTCAAGCAAAAAAACGCAAGGGTCCAGCCCAATATATCCCTCCAGTGGCTGTGCGAAAAGATCAAGTTGGGCATTGGCCAATATGGTCCGAAAAGAGGATCCGCTGCAAGTATCCTAACTGTACTGGCGTATCCCAAACTGTTTGTGACAAGTGTGGCGTAGCATTATGCTATAATAAGCAAAACAATTGTTTTAAGGCATTTCATACATCGTAAAAGAACAGTTTAAGACAGTGTAACACTTCTGTCACACTCCCCTTTTTTTAAATTTTCTATCTTACTAATAAAAATATTTCAAAAATTAAAAATACGTGTATATTTTTTCGTTAAAACCTACCAGAAAACCAAGAATTTGAAAAGATTCACGTAGTTGAGTTATAAAGGGTTAAAACTTATTTTGGTCATAGTGGAATAATATCAAGTGTACCAGATAGATTGTCAAACCTTACAATTTCCAAAATATATTTTGATTTTCTTTTCTGCTTCTTCGTTATATGTCTTAACCCATCCGAGACATTAGTACAAAAAAGTTACTCAACATTTTTACGTACCAAGCAATTTTTTTTTTCAGTAATGAAAATATTAATAACCGCACGTGTGTTACATGTTTCTTTCCTTTTCTTACTGCCTAAGATCTCCTTCTCCTCAAAATGGTTAGCGCAAACATGCGCTGAGGAAGAAAAGGTGATATTGCTGGCTCTTGACCATTTTCGTCGCAAATCTTCATCGTTAGGCACAGAAAACATCGGTTCATCGTAAGTGCCTTTGCACAAATAACAACAATTGGGCATTTTTATTTATTTCTTTTTACTTTTTTCTTCAAACGTAAACTCAAACTGAAAACGGGTTAATATTTTTGACAATTATCAGGTATGACAATAGAATGTCATTGCTATCTGGTACACTTGATATTACTACAGTATGATTTTGGTAAAGCTAATATTTGCAGTTGCAGAAAAGGTTTGTGAACCTAAAGCTGCGCTGGCTAAATAAAATGAAGGATTTAGTAACCATAAATTTTTTAAATAAAAAATATTCACTGTTATTTTTATGAACTTAAACTCCCGTACTTGAACCGTGTACGAATAAAGAATATTTAAATTGAATTTAAAAAGATACAGTATAATTCGCTTAGCTGCATTCAATTAAATTCCAGAAATTTCGGGCTCTTAGGCGAAAAATGCACCTAGCCGGACTTTTTTTAGTTGCCTTTTTGAGGCACTTATCCGAATTCGCATAACAACATTGTGAGGCGCTTAGAAGTAAACGAGAGAAATACACACCTTTAAACCTATAACCGTTTTGGCAAAGAAAAAGCTGAGTTTTTAACATATTTATAAAAAAGTTTATTTTTATAAAAAATATTTTAAAAAAAGAATAAAAACTTAACCATTCGTTACAAAAAAGTACAGAAATATGTTCATACATATATTCTTAAGGCAATAGGAACTCCACTGAGATGCAATTGTTTACTTATAGTAATTTATCAATTCAATTTAACTTAAGCTTATTATTGAAAGTTGTACTGTTTTTCTTTAAGAAGTTTATAATTTCACAGCGCATGAGCGCATTGACTCGAACAATTGACCGCGTTTTTACTTTGTGCGCGTCATATGTATAAGAAACATTTGCTCATGTTTACTTGAAATAGTCTGTAATTTTACTTTGAGTCAAGCTTGTGATAGACATTTGGACTAGAAGTTCTTCGATTTCAAAAAGGCAATTAATATTTTTTATATTTTTTTCGGTATAATACCGTTGTAAAGTATTTAAGGCCATAATAGCCTCCTTCTCCGTTGGACACTCGACTTCGTATGCTTCGCTTGCTTCGTCATCTTCTAAATCTTCGATATTTTCATTAAACTCAACATCGCGAATAATTTCATCTTCCGTAAGCTGCCCATAACACTCCAGATTAATATCACAATTAATGTATTCTTCTTGGATTGGTACTTGATCGCATATTTCCACAACGCGTTCTGAATCGGAATCGCAGCACTCATTGACAGTATCGAACCCTGCCTGTAAAAAAATCGATTGCTGAGTATGAAATGCAATGCATCTTTTTATGGTTTCTTTTCTTACCTTCTTAAAACAATTAATAATTGTCGTCGGCGTCACCATCCACCAAGCTCGCTTGACGTAGTAAAGTGCGTCCAAAATAGATATAGATTTGATGAAGTGCTGGATGGTCATATCGCATTCCAAGGCGCATATTTGTTTTTTTACAATAATTTGCCTATATTGTGATTTAAAAGCGCGGATTATGCCTTGATCCAGCGGCTGAATAAGAGCCGTAGTGTTCGGCGGCAGAAATTCCATTTCAATATTTCGCAATTGACATGTCACTTTGTGACAAGCAGCATTGTCTGCAAACAAAACTATTTTCCTGGACTGATTTTCTAGTTCTTCATCTAGCGTGTGGAGAATTTGGTTCCACAAATCAGAGGTCATCCATGCTTTTTTGTTTGCAAAGTATGGTAAAGGAGCAAGCTTGTTTCGAAAGCATCTGGGATTTTTCGGCTTTCCGATAACGTACGCTTTTTTGAATGTGCCTGTCGCATTACATAGAAGCAGTAACGTAAGTCGCACTTTTTGACTTTTACGACCTCTCGGCTGATCGTTGCTTTTAAAGAACGTTGAGTTTGGCAGCGCTTTGTAAAAAAGTCCAGTTTCGTCCGTATTGAAAATGTTTTCCGGATCATACTGCGCGAGAATTTTAGGAAGGATGCTGGTAGTGTAGTTCTTGGCGCTTTCCTCGTCATTATCCTTAACTTCGCCTTGTATTTTGCCAAATTTTATGTTATAGCGTTTTCGCCATCTATAGAGCCAGCTGGGATGAGGCTCGAAATCGTCATGCAGTTTCACGGCAAATTCCTTCGCCTTATTTAAAAGCATCAAGCTAGTTATGACGGCATCCTTCTGCCTTTGCTGGTCAAACCAGACACTTAAAGCACTTTCAACTTTTTCGTGTGTGCCTTTCCTTTGACGCTTGCGCTGCAGGCTTCCACTTTTTGAAGCTTTTCTAATCACGTCTCTATTTCTCCAAATTCGATTAATTGTTGTTAAATCGCACTTATACTTTTTTTTTATTTCTTGTTTTGCGACGTTATTTCGCACTAAATCAATGATTTCCAACTTTTGCTTAAAAGTTAAAGGCGCGACGCGTTTACTCATTTTGAAAATTACATAGTTTGTGAGTTAGAGATGACCGATACCTTTCAAGACGATACAATGCTCAAATTTCAAGAGATGAATTTTGGTCAGGGCTGCAAAATGTAATTATTACTATGAAATTTGTATTAAAAAGCCAAAAATTAGAGGCTACTAAAGCGAATGTGCAGCTAAGTGCAATGCAGCAAAAAGACAAACTTTCATATAAATTCACAAAAAAATTCTGCGGTAGCAGGTTTTTATGCAGCTAACTGACATATGCTCTTAAGTGCGATGCAGCTAAGCGAATTATACTGTATAAATTTCGGAACTCGAAAATGTTTGTGAAAACTTAGCAAAGAAAGAGAGAGATAGGCAGGTTCAAAGGATAACGTGTTGATTTTGATATTTTCGTATTTAATCTTTTTTTTTTTACTAATTTGACTTATATGCAATTTGGATTGTTGTGTTTTTTTCTAATGGAAGACGTTTTCATTCAATTGCACTGAAAAGTATTGCTGTGTGCCGCTTTACGTATGAGCGCATCTGGTCACCTTATTTACGCTTCTAGTCATTTTCAGCACGTGCATATGCATGTATGTGTATGTGAGTGCAAATGTGTTTGTGCGTTTTTATTTTCCTTTGTTGTTGTTGTGTCATTTTTTAGTGCTTTTTTGGCGCTTGTGGCTCGAAACTTGACTTTGATTTGCGCAGCACGCGCTTTGGTCTCACTTGCTGCTCCTTTTTGTGACTTTTGTGGCTTGTTGTGGCTTGTTGTGGCCGCCCTTGCAGCGCTGCGCGGCAGCAGCGGCTGTGGCGGTGGCTCGACAGTAGGCCTGTTCGACAGTAGCTCGCTTGGCAGCGGTGCCGTTTGCAGTTTGACACCTCGAAAATGCACACACACACACACACCAGCCTCCCTCCACTCCCCACTAATCCCATTTGCGGCCGGGCAAAATTGTGTGACGGCAGCCAAACAGTGGGGGTCAGAGGTTAAGACTTTGCATTGACAAGTGTCTGTCTGGCTACTGTCGAAATGTCTGTTGATCTGTCTGGTTCTTCGCATTCGCGCATATGCTATGGTGTTAGTGTGAGTGTGCTTGTGTGTGTGGTTCCATTTAATTAGGCTTGAAATTTATGTGCGCGGGTGAATGAACCGCGTCTGGGCTTTGATTATTGTCTCTTTGTGCGGTTTGCGGCGTTGCGCGGGCCTCTTTTTGGGTTAATTGGTATTTTGTGGCAGGTTTCGCCGCGATACACGCCTCACTTTTTCGCGGCAAGCGTTTAAATGGTGCAATGACGAATTGGGCTGAAGTCGTTAGTTCATGCAATATTTTGTATTTACTTCAGTTGAAAAGATATTAAGATAGATTCAGATTTACAAATTAAATGTCAAAAAGTCGTCACTACTTTATAATAATTTATTTCAATAATAAAAATTAATTACTTTAATACAATAATTACGTTATAAGCTGCCAGCACCTTCGAGTAAAAAATCAACGAGCAAACGAATTTAATTGGAAATTTCTCGACCCGTCATTGGAACATTATTATCATTACTTTACACAAAATCAATGCCGGCGGCTTTGCTCACATGTGTTTTGAAATTTGATCGAATTGTTTCAAAAGAAAAATTGCTTACTGTTCGAACTTTGCAAATTATAAATGACAAATTCAAATAGATTCACAATCTGGAGAGAGTATAATAGAAGTCATAAATAAAATTTGTATTTTTCAACATTTTCTCTGGGAAAAGAAGAAACCATGGAAGTGACTATCAGCTTAAATTGCATCGCCAGAATAGAGTTGTATGGCAATATTTGCTCGTATATACATAGTTAAAAATTCATGAATGAAATTCATGTTCATTCCTTCATTGGTAATATGTAGTTTAAAATCTAACTTAAATATATAATCATTATAGATATACATATGTAACTGTGTTCACAAACAATAAACGCCAAAGTCGAGTTAGGAGAAAATTTGAGTTATTAATGTCATCATGTTCAGCGTGTCTCAATCTCAATGCTATAAAATTTTCATGTTTGTATCTCTTTAGGGATGGCAATTATCCATAAAAAACACAATAGCTTTAACATTTACTGCAGTCAAAATTTGAAACTTTAAGCTGCTCTCCTGAAAAAATAGTAAAATAGACTTAGAAGGTTATGACTTGTGACCACAGAAATATAGATATGTAGTTACTCGTCCTATTTGACCCAGCTCTCAAGTAATCAAATTGTATAAGAAAAAAGCTTTTACGTGTCGAAATCGGAAATAAAAAATTCTAAAATCTGGCCAAACTCGACTAGACTTTCTTTAGCACGATGGCACCAAAATGTACAAAAGTCCATTCGCTTTAGTGCAAATAAGCTAAGCGACAAAGCATTATCTATAATGACAACAATATGTGCGATTAGCTTTGGGAATGTCCACATATGAGCAACTTCGGTACCTTTCGTTCAGTACAGTTCAGTGCCATGTCCAAGCTCGTTCCTAGATTGCTGCAAGCGCTTAGCACCGCATTGGCCATCAACATTTTCATATTCGACAGGGAAAAACGCATCTTCCGGTGTCGGCCGAAATTGAGGCGCTTTACACGAATATTGTACAGGATAATCTTTCTGCCTCTGCTTACAATGACAGGGTTTGTTTTCTATGTGTTTTTGTTAATTATCTACTACGCAAACAAAGAAAACTTTCAGGGCAAAGCGGGATTGAAATTGACGGGCTGCATCGGAGTCAGCATAATAGTTATAAAAAAAATTATCGTCCTGGTAGTCATTTGTGTGGTGCACCGTTCTAACATTCGCCTCGTCAGAATTCGGCGTCTTCTTAACAACTTCGTCAGCGTCTACGATCAATATCTTCTCCTCATCGGACATCAACTGCGCTTAAATTGGACCGCATTCATTTTGATGACAATGAAGCTGCTCTTCTCCGATATTCTCATAATAATTCTTACCCACAATGTTGTCGGACGCCTGGGATACTTTTTTCTTGCACTACAACCGCTCGTCTTGTCGATTGTGATGCTCTGGGGTCTGATATTCTTGCATGCGCTCTTCCATGGCGCCCATGCAGCAATACACAATCCGAAGTCGACAAAAATAGATGAGCTTTTGTTGTTTTATAATGACTTGTTGCAACTACGTTTCGATTTCGAAGCATATTCTGAGTTAATTGTTTCGTTGGAGCTTGCCTTTGACGCCGTTGGCCTTATTTGTGCAATACTCATGGTATACAATACAATTCCTCTATCTTTTGGCATTGTATACGGGTCCCCGTTCCTGTTGTATCCGATGCTTGTGACACTCTTGTCGCACGACATTTGCAATATTCACGAAAAATTGGGCAATGATTTACTGCAATTTGGTTCTGGAGAAGTGAACATTGCAAATGACAAGTTGGTAAGATTCTGAAATAAAACATTCATACCCCCTCATATTTCTACATCTTTCTCTTACAGGTGGAATTGTTTTCGATTCTAAAACTCATCATATACAAGGACACGAATGCGTTCTTCGGCATGTTGCACTTACGTCGAGATTTCATTCTAATATTCTTCGGCTTCGCCTGGGTAAATGCTATGTTCATGCAGAGCATTTATGTTGCTTATAAGGATGTTAGCATGGAGGTGCATCAAATATAGCTTTGAAATTTATATTAAGAATCTTCACAAATTTGAATGAGAAAAGAAAACGCCTCAATTTAAAAGAAGTCAGCTGGCATAGCTAAGAACTTATTAAGGTCTATGCGGGGCCTCCTTATATATTTGTACATCCCATATTTGTACATACATATATGTATTTATATACATATGTTGAAAACAATTGATAATATATAATATGTGGCATTCACCTAAGACAAGATTGTGTTGACTTGGAAACCTATATCATGTGTTGGCAAGCATAATTTACTCGATTTTTTAAATCTCAATATTTGATCAAGGACATGACGCCACATCAGTCTATTAAATCGATTATATTTGTAGAGCGGACTTAAAATGTACACATACATACATATGTTTATATCGCAATTTTTGAGCGGATATTGAGGTGCACAGATCTGATAACTGTTTAAACGCCTGCCCCAGTCAATGAGCGTGCTTGAGTGTAGTGATTAAACTGGGCGGCAGGCTGGCAGGCAGTCAAGCACTCGAGTTGGCCAGGCTGACAGGCCGGCACGCATGCGCCAAAGCCAGGCCGCAGCTGTCGCGGCTAATGCGCCGCGGAACGTGCTGTTTGCATTGTCGGCGCTGCGAAAATTGATATTTAATTATAGGTCAGAGCGGCGGCGAGCGTGTGTCGAAAACCGCACTTTCAGCTGATTTAATCAAAACCTAATTTTCAGCATAATTTTTAAAGTAAACAAAAATGTTCGCGTTTTTTTAGAAAGGCGCTGTGAAGTGAACAGCTTTTGTTGTATGCGTTTTCGCGCAATTTAATTTTTATTTATGAAAATAAATGCTCCTTTGTTCAGTCGTGGCCATAATAAAGCAATTGTAAGGCTGTGCGCTTTCATGCTTGGCTTTCAAAAAAAAAAGGGAACAAAAGCAGCAACAGCGCAAAAAATGTGAACTTTATCACATCATCTTGAACCTCATCACCCACTTGGTGCATGCCACTTCCAACATGACTTGACCTAATTTTCATGTGTGCCCCGGCTGCGGCATCAATACCAGGCAGTCATGCCGCCACAAATCCCGTACAACAGCAGCAGCAGCAGCAGAGAACGAAAATCAGCCAAGCGGTCGAGCGGTCGGGCAGGCAGCGGAATAAATCCGCCGAAAACAATTTGGCAATTTATGTTTCGGGCTACGCTGCTGACTGTTGACTGCTGCGGCTCGGATCTTCCTTCCTTCTTCTCTGGCAAATCACTGAATTTATATGTTCTCTGATTTTGAAATATTTATTGCCAACTTCATGCTCGGCTTGTCTGCGCTATGTTGTACACATGTTCGAACCAATGTTCAGATACGTAGAGAGGGGCTGCGACCTTAAGTTGAAAAGTGTTACCATATTAAGAAACGTATCAAGAAAATTTTACAAGAACTTCAGTACGAAGAAAATAGCTCATGGAAGTGGAACAGAAATTTACAAATAACATCGAAATGATGACATCCTGGCTCAGTGAGACAGCTAGGCCTAAGCCTCCCTTGAAGGGAACCGCAAAAATAAATTTTTTTGCTTTCCATTTCTAACTGTGATTGGAAGTATGTAATCATATTTTTCATTAAAAATTGCATTGCCTTTTCAAAGTCCGTAAAATAGACACAAAAGACTTGAAAATTCAGAGCAAAATTTAATGGAAAAGTTTATAGAAAAATAATCTATGAAATTATTCGTCGTTAATCGAAGGCATTTTTATATTATCGGAACAATTATCCACTACCGTCATTGCCTAAAAAGCTCTAAAGCCAAAGTAAAACAAGTAAGGAAGTATCAGTCGGGTTTCACCGACAGAGTAATACCCTACACCATGTTCCCAAGTGGGGTGATAATTCACTGAAATTGTGGGTGCATTTGATTTACAACCTACATAGTGGGCGGACCACGCCCATTTTTGGCAGACTACAAGATATACCTAATAGGACTATACATGCCAAATATTGATGCTCTGGCGGGTGTACAACAGATGTTAACGGCATATTTATTTTACTGCCCCCATGGTGGGCGGACCACGCCCATTTCTGGAGAATTAAAAGATATTCCTACCAGGAACGAAGTAACCAAATCTGGACTCTCTGGTGTATATATTATGGAAGTTAAGAAGATTTTTTGTTTATCGCCTATATAGTGGGCGGACCACGCCCATTTTCTTGTATGGCATCTAAGACCTATATATCAACTTGGGAACCGAATTTCATTCATTTATATTCGTAACTAGTCAATTGGGAACCATTTTACCGAAAAATTTTTGCCGGCTATATAGTGGGCGGATCACGCCCATTTTTTCCTGAGATATAGAAGACCTACCTCTTAACTTGAATACCAAGTATTAATCTTTTCCATGAGTAATTACACAAATTATAGCCATTTTACCGAAAAAAATTCGAGGTAGTGGGACTTACAGACCTGTTGTGGGCGTGTCCTTCGGGTAATTTGAATAATTTTAACACTTTACCTAACCCGGGGTTCACTGTAACTGTATACCAAATTTGGTCCAAATCGAACAACTCCTTCTTTCTTTTTTTTGCATACACGCAGACAGACAGACAGACAGACAGACAGACGGACAGACGGACAACCGGAAATGAAAAGAGAAAGTGTTTCTGATCATTTCTATATACTTATGTCTATACCTAGGACGGCTCCTTTAATGCGTTACAATTTTGGCACAAAGTTATTATACCCTATTACCATAGGTGTAGGGTATAAGGAGTTAGCTAATCCCAAAATAGAATTTTATACAAATTTTTGGGCTTTCCGACAAAGCACTATAAAAATATCTTTAAATTTTTTGGCTAAAAATGTAGATTTTGTTGAAATATAATATTTTCAACAGAGTAAATTGAAAAAATACGTCATTTAAGTTTCCATAATTTGTACTAATTTTGACAGATCAGAGCAAAAACTGATTTACTTCGATTTATCTATAGCCAAGGCGTCAATAATTTTTCTGCTTCAATGCAAACTATGACTTGTCCATTAATCAAATGCAGTCGTATACCCGTATCCTTTTTTTTGACAAAAATGTCAACTACGCCTTTTGGCGTTTATTGCTTTTCGTTTGGGGCCCAGAAGAAAGGGCTTGTGCTGTGACTCGAAAGTGGAGGTAAGCAAATGAAATGGAGACTAACTGAAATAATAAAAAAACTTAAAAAAGTGGCATGGGCGTTTCATTGACTGCTCGAGAGGGGGGCTCTGATGGCATACATATAAGATAGATAACATATAATGTGCAATATTTGAGTTATTACATTTTTGCAGAATCGATTTAACAGTTTTCACAATTATTCTTTAGCTTGAAGCATGAGAGTGGAACAAACCTCTTTTAACTGACCCCTAGCTACGCATCTGATCTGAGTTGGAAGCAGAAGAAGCGACACACTCAAATTGCTTAAAAAATGGGAGGAGGACATTAAAATGCACAAAATGTATTTATTACGGCATCAAGTGATGAGACTCTATCACCCCTCCCGCTGTTATCCGCGAGAGTTGACTACGACACACCTCAGCTGCATACGCGACAGACCTGCCGCTCCTGCCTACTTGCTGCACAGAGCGCCCCGGCGTATGCGCCAACCCACAGGCTGCACGATCCCGCTGCCGCTGCCTGCAACTGCAGCACAAATGCGGAAAGTGTGTTTCGGGATGTTTGCAGATTGATTTGCTGCGCAGGCAGGCTAAGATGCAGATACACAGTCACACACACACACACACAAACACACACACACACACACTCAACTGCAGCAGTTGAAAAATATCAATTGCCACGCAAAAAGGCATTTAACCACAAAAATAAAAATACAAAATAATGCACAATATATAACAACAACAAGTAAACAAACTCAAGTTGAGCTTCACCGATAAAATAATACCCTATGCCAAGTAAGGAAGGACAAAGGCGAATGTAGAATGCAAAGTGTAATAATTAAGAAGGCTCAATAACAGTTTGAGGGCTTAATTCATCCTGACTTACTTGAACAAAATAAAATTTTAGGTTAGGTTAGTTTAGGTTAGGTTAACAAGGCAACAAACCCACCCAGAAGGCCCAATGTACCTTATAATTAATTAATTAATTGACTGGCACAACAGCCCGTGTGGGCTTAGGCCTAGCTTTCTCGCATTAACTTGTGTGTGCTTGTTATATTTTTTGCACAAGTTAACGGGACCTACTTTACCGAATCCGAACGGGTTTGAGAAGCTTTTCATGGCAAAGATTATTCTCGGAGAATTGCCAATTCACCGCGAGAAGTAACTTATATACATACATATATATATTTAACCAGTAAATGCAGAAAGCCGTAACTCTTAGGTCTGAGCGAAATATTCTGATATCCTAGCGTATCTTGAAATATCCTTTAAAGGAACTCGTACCTACTATTTCTGGCAAGCTATTGAAGAACTGTTTTTGCATGCATCGTTATAAAAGAGGAGTTGTTGTTAAAATGGAAAATGCTAGTCTCTTTAAGAAGAAGAAAGTTTGCTGAAAATATGCTATTTTAGTTATTGACCAATCATTTTATTCGAGCCACTCTTTTAAGGCCGCAACTTATTTTAATAGATTTGAATATTTTAAATAAAATTATGTAATTGTAAATTTTTGCACATGAACCAGCAGAACCGCTTTTGCTTTACAAAATGAAATAGCCTACGATCAAATGTGTAGCGCATGTAACAGCGGAGCTGCAGAGACGGCTCAGTTTGGAGGATGCAACAAACTTAAGGCTTAAGAGTGCAGTTTAACTTTTAAGCCCAAATTTATATTGATGCCTCGCGGCTGAATTATTTAAGCCGACGAATTCAATTAGAGACAGTGACTTGGTTTTTGCGCCATGCCGCCTCAGCCGCCGCCGCTGCTTCGCACAGCAATGTTGAGATGCGTCTGCGCAGGCGCATTTCGAGAAATTTAATTCGACTTAGGTTGGCTGCACTGCGGCACTGCGGCACGGTGTGGCATGGCGTGGCGCACGTTTTGCCTTTTTGCGTTGGCGCGTCATTTTGTGATTGCGGCTTTTGTGCGCGCAGCCCAGGCAGGCCGACATGTTCTTGTTGTAGCGCGCCACGCCGCAGCCTGGCATTGTGGCAGGCAGATGAGACAAGTGAACTCCTCTGATTTGCTTGCACTTGATGGAGGCTGCTGCGCGGCTCCGACTGCGGATGCGGATGCATTTGTCAGTTGCTGGCAATTGTGGCACGGCTGCGCTGTAGCTTGCGGTGGCTCCGTGGCAAGCGCGTCTATGCGTCGTGCCATTTGCTTTCATTACAGGCAGGCGCAGATTTTTTAAGGTGCGCCTTGTTAAGAGCAATTTCTCTGCTTTATTTTATTTGGCTTTTCGAGCAGGTTGAGGAAGGCACTGCCGCGAATTTCGTGCTCATCCTGTTGGCCCATTTCGTTATTGTTTTTGTTATTGTTGGTTGGTTGCGTGGTGTGGCGTCTGAGAACACTTGCCACACCACTGGCTTGCGCTCATCAGCGCTTCCTCCACATCCTCCTCTGTTTGTATGGTTCATCAAATTCGGCGTGTCATTATGCACAATTTGGCAGCGAGCGTGATATGCCGTTTGCTTTGTTGTAAGTACCCCTTGCTTGCTTGCCACGCCTTTTGAATTGTGCTGTTGCAAAAAGTGTTAAATGTTAACTTTAATTGGAGAAATCGTTCAAAAAGTGGAGTCATTTCATTTTTATTGTTTATACCACAAAGCGCCTTTCCAAAAATATCCGAAAAATTGTAAATCCATAAGGAAAATTATATTTTAGTTATACATAACTACGTTGCAGCATTGTAGGTCTATCTGACTAATTAAATATCAGCGCTATATTAAATTATTGTAAGTATCAAGGGCTGAATGACTTTTTCGATGTGGAATCACAACTACCATTTTCATAAAAGCACAACCTGTAAAAAATTATGTGTGAGCAAAATATTATATGCCATCGAACTGCGCCCGGAAGCCACCCACCCATATAGCAAAACAGAAATTTTCTGTTTACAGATGACCCAGTTTTTGATGTGGTGCCCATAAAAGTGCACAAACTCAACAATAAGTTCAAAACATTATCTTACATAAGAGACCATGCAGGTTACCCACAGCGTTACACATTGACAACAGCTACAAAACAACAACAACAAAAGTCGATCTGTAATGAAGAAAAACAAACTTTAATTATAGATCATGTTAATAATTTCTCAATTGAAAGCGCACTATCAGCGAAATTTCAATCAATCATAAATCTTGAACTGCAGACGTGGGTTTGGTTCGGAGCAGCAGTGGCTTGACTTGGTTTGCTTGCACTACCCAAATCTTGGCTAATTAATCAAAGCCAATATTCAGGTATCGAGCGACTTGACGCGATCGGGCGGTTGAATGAGCGCGCGAACACGCTGACTGACTACAGAGAGTGAATGAGCGCGCGGGGTCGGGACCAAACGAACGATTAAACGCCACAGCATGAAGTGATTATCTGTTCGTCCATTCAACTGTTCCACCAAACCATTCAACTGTATGTGCAACTGTCATTGCGCACAATATTTCGTGTTTATTTGTTGCGGGGTCTCAGGTGCTTTGGCAGCAATCTCAGTTTCATTCAGCAGCGAGCGATCTCGCCTTATATGGATTGACATACTTGTTGGCTTTTTTTTATTTACACTTGACATCATGTATGTGCCGCATACAATGAACTCTTGATGAATACAGACTGAAAGCGTTGAGTAACAATATTGCAACAATTAATCACCTGTCGTCGACATCGATCAGTGGGGATCAGTCAGTCGCCCGCATCGTTAACAATGCCAACGAATTTGGTTGCTTTATTCCATACCATTTTCTGTAGAAACCAGTTTCATTCTGGCCAAAATTAAATATTTTTTTATCAATTGCACAAAAGTTTTTGCAAAACGCGGGAAAAGAAAAGTTGATTTGGTGATCGCAAACACGCCGAAGTGTTGAGTTATCGCTCCAACTGTCAATGTGTATAAGCGCAATTGGCAATTGTGTTTAATTAATTTGGTGGCAGCGCGAGCGCGCCACATTCCATAAGCGGCAAGCCCCATAGTGTCCGCATGCAAAGAAGCCTCAAAGAAAGTGGGCTTAAAATACAAAAAATCCAAAGTCACGAACTTTCTGGCCAATGACTTTTTTTGGAATTCATCTGCAAGTTGGTAACACGACGCGTGCGTGCGTGTGATCTTTGGCAGCTTACGGTACCTTTCAGTTTGATTTAAACAAATCGAACACGATTTGTTGGTGGTGCTTTTGGTTGTTGTTTTTGTTACAACTGTGCTTGTTGCTGTTGTGTGTGTGCTTGCTCAGGCCCGTATCTACAAAAAAGGTGCTGAGGGGGCGATGATTTAAATATAGCATTTTGTTGAACTTGCCTACATTTGCAAATGGAAGCGACAATTTTTATATGCAAAAATAAAAATGTGAATGTATTCACATACTTGCTTCTAATTGAACAGGTACGACTCTAAATCTTTGGTAAAGAGGCTCACAGCGTAAGTCGGGCAGACGTTTCTTCAGTGACTTTAAAAAGCAGAATCACGTATTATTTAATTTATGTACATATAAGTATGATGTAAGAAGACTAAGAAGAACCAAGCCACAAGATCTTGTAGCTAATATATCTTAATTTTCTATCATATAACTCAAAATATATTACTTGTTAGCTTAAGCTAGGTGTAATTTGATGAAATGTATTTAAATTTTATAACGTTTCAATTAAAAAAAAAAAAATATAAGTATGATGAATGCATTTTGTATTGGAAAGTAAGAGGAAAGGGGGTTGCAGTCCCAAACTCGGCTTAAATGCAGCCCCGTGTTGAGCTCCGTGAGGCTGTAGTCACCTCTTGCTTGCTGGCAGCCACTGTTGGTCATCTGTTTGCCTCTTTCACTGCTCACGGTGGCGGCAAGTGTAGGCCTGTCAACCGATTTGCCAACGCTAATGTGGCTGCTGCTCCTCGGCTTAATTTAAGCAACATGCACAGTCGCACCAGCCAAAAGCACCATCCTCCATATTTGGCCAAATTCAAATGCCATTAACACGTTCCGTTTCGTTCGTTCACTCGTTTTCGTGTTGGATCGCAGGCATTTGCACGCATTTCTGATCACGTAAATTTGGCGGCGGCGAGCTAATGCGTGTCTGCGGAGGACACGTTCTCACACACACACACACACTTGCACGCTGCTCATTTACGGCCGTGAATTTGTCAACAGTGTTGGCCGCTACAGTCGCTTCTACTACTTCTTTCAAGTGAAGCCGTGACCCTGCTCTGCCTCAGCCTTCGCTGCGCCTGGCCTGCCACCGTATTAGCCCATTTTTGGCGGCTACACCGGTAGCGCTTGCACGCGTCGCGCTAACCTGTCGTGATTCCTGCCTTAATTTGTTTCAGCCAGTGAAATTTGTAAGGTTTTTGCCGTTTTGGTGCGTCGTGTTAAGTTGGCCTTTTGTCGTCGTTCGGCTGCCGCCGCCTTGTGCCGCCGAACAAAGTTATTAACCTCGGTCGGTCCTGCCGTTCCAGCAGCGGCGGACCAACAGCAAATAATTGTGTTCGCCTCATTAGCGGCACTTTGTAAGGCTGTTGTTTTATTGTTATTGTTGTTGTTACTATTAGTAGTGTTGTTGTTGTTGCTGCTCTCGATAATTTAGACAATTGTCAGACGTTGAAACAGGACAATAAAATTTGTTTATTTTTGTGTGACCTAAAAGAAGCATGCACAGTGTTAATTTGCGGAGGGTTTGCATGTCTTCAGTGTGTTAAGACATGGAATTTTTCTTAAACAAGCGTTGGTATCGAGCATCCGGGGCTTGGTGCACGAAGTGTCTGATATAAATAGTCTGATAATACTGTATATTTTTACAAAAGATAATGAAATACTTTTCTTTCAAAAACTGTTTATAATATGATATGATATGCAATTCCATATATAACAACGAGAAGCTGCTCCTGTTTTTCCTAGTGTTGACTCAATAGTAATATGTATATGTATGTATGTCGTATTCATCAAGCCGTCAACAAATTTAATTTCTTCGTTGTGATAATTTAGTCTTCTTCTTAAAGCTTAATTTAAGGACCTTAAAAATGTTTATTTAGATTCTCAAAGTAAATTGCTTTAAGCCCTTTGAAACTTCGCATTCATGAGGATCTATAAATAAATGAAGAACTATCACAAAAGGTCATTTAGGCCGCGGTGACCAGGAACTTGATTTCTACTTCAAAAATAAAATAATCTAGCATGCATTTAAGTAAATGTCCTGTATCTATTAAACACAGCTTATGACATCATGGTGGGTGAAGTATCTAGAGGAATGCAGCGAAACTAGACTAAGATGCAGTTTGACAGAGCTGAGAAGGAAGCCAACATCAAACCATCAGCTTCGAAATAACCAAATAAGTAGTGATTTTTTTGGCAAAGGTCCAAAATGCTTTCGAAACTTCATTTAAGTAACTTTTTACTAAAAGTTTTCCTCCCTAACCAAACAAGAAAAACTGAAGTAAATGATCATAAAATGTTCACTACAGTTTTTAGTTATTAATACGAGTAAATACTAAAACGATATATGTGTTTATCAATGCATATATGTACTTACGTACATTTTATTTATGCATCGAATCAAATCTCAAGTTTAACGAAACCATTTAACACGGAAATATGGTGGATTTATATTTGCATATGAGTTTACAATATGAATAAATTGCAAGGCTGACAACAACAATTGCCAACAAGCGACAAGCGCAAGATTAAAGAAACAAAAAAAATTTATTTAAAGTGACAAGCCGTAATGCTATATGTATGAGCATATGTAGGTACTACATATGTCACTTCATATATACTTAGTATATGCGCATTACTTCAGCGACAAACAACACCAATTTCAAAGCCCCTGCAGCAATTATTAAATCCACCTACAATTGTTAGAAATGAGAACATTTAAATCGCGGTTGCTAGATAAAATGCAAAAAAAAACGTTAATGAAATCATAAAATGGCAAGCGGCAGTCAGGCGAGCCATGAAATGCTCGAGCTAAGCTGAGTTGAGTTGAGGTGTTTGGAAGTGAAGTGGAGCCACCTGACACCCGAAACGCGTGTAAACTTCACTCACTGCGACTCTGAACAGGGTCGTAGCAAGGGGATGGTTAGGGTACTCGGGTTCTCCCTGAAATTGAAAATGAACTAACATACTTTGTTGTTCCGCAGCTGTTTTATCAATATTATAAGTGCATTTCGGAAAAAACTGGTGACCTCGACTGTTTTTGAGGCTTTTTTCTCGAATATCTGTAAATATAAGAAAACTCTGATTTGATTTGCTATACTGTTACACTGTACTGTGTCGATTAAAATTTGTCTCAAAAGCTGTCAAATTACTCATAAGATTTTAAGTGCTCGAAAACTACAAGACTTTCCACTCGAATTTCTGAGTTAATATTTAAGGCTTGTAATTTTATTAATACCTAAAACTCACTTATAATCTTATTCGTATAGAGATTGGATAATTAAGTATTGTATTATTTGTTTCTTACATTTTTTACAAAATTTCAATCCTTTACCAGAAATAAGCTTCATAGGCTTTGTCCTGGTTTTCTCTTTTGAGAATCAAATTTTAAAAATGTTATCTAGTTGTTGAAGAAATTATATACTGGATTTCTTATGAAAAACATTAGAGTAACTGATTTTTATTGCGAAAAGAATTAAGCGATTTAAAAAATTGGAGTATCAGAGCTAATTGACGCCCAAAGTTGTGTCAATCGCAAAAATAATGGCACTTAGTTTGGTATCTACTTTTATTATGGGCTAATTTTCCAACTAATGGACACCGCTTCAGACGGCCGAATACATTTTTCGTTTCATATGACATCGACATACATTTTTTTGTTACATAGCCAATGTAAAACTTCTCTAGCTTGTTCGATAGTCAGCGGCCCTAATAAATAATAATAATATAAAATTTACTTGCGCCTCTGAGAATATTTTTTCTTGGCTACGGCACTGACTCTGACAAGCGATTCAACACTGATGCTTGAGCGAGCGCTTTTAATGATTTCAGCTTGGCTTTGCGCTGGTTCACTTGTTGTTATGTCTTGCCCACCACTTCAACCTGTTCCCGCGGCGGCGCAATTGCCTAAGACGGATTTATTTCAAAGTTAATTACTGCGGCTGCGCGGCTGATCGGCGTCAGCAGATTGATCGCACGCTGCCGCAAGGGGGCGTTCGAGGCGTCAGCGAGCTGCGAGCGTGTTCTGTAGTTTTGGCGCTTTTTTCGCATACGTCCAAGCGCTAGACAATGTGTCAAAAGCTGTCGGCTGCGCTCGTTGAAAGGCATGAAATCATAATTATTTTATAAAAGCATCATCCTAAGTGAGTTGAGTGCAAAAGAAAAACAAAAAGTATTTAATGAACAAAATATTAGAATGGAAAATATTTTTGAACAAAATTTCGCAAGCTGGTTTGCACGTTTTTGCTGTCAATATGTCATGCAGACAAGAAACTTGTGAGTTGGAGCTTTGAAGTTTTTTGAATAACTTTTTACAGGTGAAGTTTCTTTAACCCTTTCATGCCCAATGTTGCCTATAGGCAACATTGTACTTATTGGCTTCTAAGTCCCGCTATTTAAAATTTTTTTACATGCGGTTTTTGGCATAATGTAGATTCATGTATTGTGCAAGCTTACAGCTACTTGCTCTATTGCAAACTGTGCACATGTTCATGCAGTAGCCGATCTCCGCAACGAGAAATTGTAAAGATCGTTTCGCAAAAAAAGTGTTTATACTAAAAGTGTTTAAAAACATTAAAATAATTTTTTTATTGTAAAACCAAGGAAACACTATAAATAAATAAAGGTAAAAGAGTTATTTAGGGAAAACTAATCATGAGAAAAGTATTTAGTTTGCTTGTAATATTTTTGTAAAAGTGCAGTTGCCTATAGGCAACATTGGGCAACTGTAGCAATTTCCGAGCAATGTATATTTCATTATGTATATTCATATTTCGATGCGTTTAAGACGTTTAAGCCGACAGAAATTGGAAACAAATTTACACTTTAACTGGGATGATTTGCGGAGGAGGAAAATGGAGAAGAAGAGCAGTAAACTTCGAAAACTCCATCGAAGAAAAATGAGAAATATGATTGATAAGGGCGGAAATATGAAAATTTATCTAAATGAAGAACTAATTAGTAAAGAAAATGACTGAAAACAAATTTAGAATGAAAAGTTGTACAGGAGGTGATAGAGAAAATTTATTTGCAATGTTTGAAGTTATTTTGTGCAGAGGTAATGGAATGTAATACCAGTTGGAAAAGCGGACAGCGCAGCAATGAGGTGAAACAATCAATCGAATATTTCACCCATTTCTTTGAAGATGGAGTCTGGAAGAAGATTTATGACTAAACAAACTTGTATGCGATGCAAACTAATGGAACGGCGTTCTTGCTGACATACTGCTAGAATTATACTAAATAAACCATAGCTAAAATAAATGTTATATGCTCATAGTATTCTGGTGTATGAATTCATCTGTAGTCGATAGATAGCTGATGTATCGCAGAGACCTCAAATATGCAGACGGCGAAGTAAAGCGTATTCCACTAATATGATTCCAGTTGGATATAGCTTGCTAACGAGCTTTTGAACGCAACTCTAACAGTAGTTTTATCAAGGAAAGGAGGTCGACCAGAATCACTCCTTACAGATATGGTGTCAAATCCTTCATAACCAGGATCTTTATCACCGCCTCCATGATCCCTAGATCTTCCGATGGCCTCTGAGTTAAGCTCCTGTAAAAGAGCACACGTTGCAGAACCTATAAAATCCATACGATCTGAATATCTCGGTCAGTGGGTACGATGGGGAGCAAAAAGCAGATGCAAGCTATGCCAAACTGGTTTTCCACGCTCTAAATGCAACAAATTCAATGTTTAATTGTGCTCCAATCTACAAAAAAATGGTTTTGTGTCTTTTCGTATTTAAATTTCAATAAAAAATTCATAAAAAAATAATTTATTTGGTTTTTCAAATTCACCACCACTGCCCAATGTTGCCTATAGGCAACATCCTGTAACTTACGAACCAGGACACCAAGGACTTTGAAATTTTGGTCAGTTCATATTTGAGTCAATATTACCACATATCTGACCTCAAAGAATTTTTAGCTCCGCCCAATTTAATTCGGGCATGAAAGGGTTAAGTTAAGTTAAGTGCACCGACAAAAGGGCTTGTGCCATGCTTGAGTCACACTTGAGTTTTTCTGGATCAAAATTTACATAAAAGTAACATAATTTAGGGCAGGTCCGTGGAGTGAATTTTGGGTTAAAAGGGTTTTTGGCGCAGATTGTTTGAGCTAGTTCTTAAGTGAGTTGTATAACCCGAATCGATATAAAAAACTTACAAAGCACAATAAACTCTGAATATTTTGAAAGATCTTGAGAGTCGTAACATACTTACTTACATTCTTACTTTATTCGAACTAGACACTGAAAACATTTTATTGAAATGTCGGTTCCTAATATTAAATTCGTTTCAGTGAAAAGTTTCCTTTTATTCGGCTTAGTTCGCTATAGCGATATAATAATAAAATATCAGAAAAATAACGAATCCCAAAGTATTTTTGGCAGAAAAATAAATAAATTTCCACAATTCATGAAAAAATGACAACTTTAGATAAATATGGCGAAAATGGAATGGCATTGAAATTACTTGGAAAAACACATCAGACATTTAAGGGATACTTTTAAATAAACAACGCAAGATAATGCATAAAGTACAGCAACTAGCAAATGTATTAAGTTGTTGTTCAAAGCAAATCTTCTTCGGTATACTTCCGCTAGACTAGTTTCCCTACTACAAGAATACCCCGACTGAGTGGATGAAATTAATTGCATACTTGTAAACCACTCTTGTCACTTCGAAAACTAACACCAAATTCAGTATGAGAGCATAGTGTAATAATATCAAGTGTGCCAGATAGCTTGACGTACCCCAGCTTGTCAAAAAATATTTTGATTTTTCTTTTCTCCTTCTTCGTTATTTGTCTTAACCCATCCGAGACATCAGTACAAAAAAGTTACTCAACATTTTTACGTACCAAACAATTTTTTTTGCAGTAATGAACCAGCACGTGTGTTACATTTTTTATAACAAATAGTGTTTATAAAACAATATTTAATACTTTTTTATCTCGTTAAGACCACCTGAACTTCGCATTGCTCCAAAGAAATTTTCTAATACGTCTTGATTTAGTCTACTAGTCAAAAGGTAGGACATTCCAAACATTTCTTGCAGATATTTATACAGCAGATTTAGGAAGGTATTCGTTATTACCACAAGAGTTGGGCATTGATGTTTTTTCTTTTTACTTTTTTCTTCAAATGCAAACGCAAACTCAAACTGAAAACGGGTTAATATTTTTGACAACGCAACTGTCAAGCTAGAGTATGAGAATAGAATGTCATTTCTATCTGGCACACATGATATTATTACACTATGTATAAGAGTTGCGTTCGTATTGCATATTTTGTTAAGTAGAAAAAGGTTCCGGCTTACAGCTTAAGCCTCTAAGAATGGCACTGCACACATGCATGCAAGATTAGCTTCAAACCTCTTTAGTGCACCTACACTCCCCGCGCTAGCAAGCCTACAACTTTATACATATATAACCTGAAGCCTTTTGGCCTCACTTTGACATGAAAAATTATTAATTAAACGCTATTAAGCGACATGCATTAAAGTGGCAGTAACAACCGTGACAACAGCAACAACAACAACAACAACAACTATAAAAACAACAACAACTGCAGGTAATAAAACATGCACTATGCCGGCAAGTTGTTGTCTAGCACTAGCTTTGGATATCTGTGTACAAGTATCGTAGCTGCCTGCCATTCTGGCCTTAATTGAGTAATTTATATTGATGGCGGCGTCAGCGCTGGTCCGTGGCGCATGCGCATGCGCAACAAGCTCAACGTCAAGTGATCTCCATCTCCTCCATGATCATCGTCATCGTCAACATCTACTACATCAGCAGCTGAGGCAGAGACGGCAGCATCACAAGCATCTGCAACTACAGCTAGTAACAGCAACACCACCACCAGCAGCAACAACATGAACACCAGCAACAGCAACAGCACCAGCGGCATTGCTGCATATCGGCGACTGTTATTATTATGATTACCAGCGACATGAATTCAATTAACACTTGTCAGTTGTGTGTGTCAGTCAGGCCTGCCCGCCTGCATATCCCCCCGATGTGCTTTCGGCTACTCTGCCAGCGTAAAACAAAAGGCTGCGCTCACGATTTTATAGTCAACAATGTTGCTGTTTTTTGTTGTTGTTGTTGTTGCTGTAGCACTTTAGTACTTTATGCATATGCTAAATGCAAATTTTTCGACATAAATTTTCATGTTAAGTTGCATCTTAAATAGTATGTTCAGCATCGTGTGTTTTTCTGTGGGTATCGTGTTGATGTGTTGCCGATAATGAAGCAGGCGGGCGGCTGAGGGCTTCTTTGTTGCAAACTTGTTGCTGGAGTCCATTAAAAAGTTTGCTTACGCTTGCACCATATATTTAAGCGTTGTTATTATTATTTTGCGCACATACATATTTTAAAGCATGATAATAATGACTGCCGAAAAGTTAGATTACAAAAAACAAACAAACAAAGCAATCAATTCAAAAATTACAAACAAGTTGCAGAAATCATGCCATGCAACAAGTGTCGCTTTTGTTATATTGGCAGTAAAGAGAACAATTCCAAACCAATATACAAATACTTATAAATTGATTTTATTTATTTATTTATTGTATTATAATTAATTATAAGAACACAATTCTTATAGTTAAATGAAACTAAGAGCACTAGCTGCCAGGGCTTTCAGCTCGAAATATAAATTGATTATGAAGAGGCCATCAATTAAAAGTTACTAGAAAAATATCTTTGAATTTACGCTGCCATTGAAAAAACTACAGAAGTATTTTCTTGCATGAAGCTAAGCAAATTTTGAGCGTAAGTACAACAACAAAAATAAGAATCGTTTTTCTTCTTACATAATAAGAGTCAAATAGCTATTTCGATTTTTGCCAGAAAACCTCATCTTTGACTTTTCGTTATTAATTCCAACAATTTGAAGTCTGCAAATATTCGCATACTGACAATCTCCTCCTTGACTTTTCAATGTCAAACATAATAATTTAAAACAACATGTTTTCAGGCGGAAAATAACTTTTTGTGAGAGTCAGCAAATATTCGATTCTGTTCAAGAGAATTACAATGGCTGGACTTTAAAAAGGTCTGAAATATCTCAGATTTAGAAATTGACTGAATGTCAAAAGTATACCACAAAATGCCATCAATAAAGATCATCTGTAAAAAAATATGACAGCAAATGGGTTTAATAGAAGCCAGTACCGTATTATAACTAACTAATGCTCACAGTGAAAAATAAAAACCCTTTTAAAAATAATCTGTCATTGTTTATATGGTTGAGATTAATTAAGTTAGCAGGTAGCTAATATCTGAAGCTTTTTGCTTTGTGACAAATTTTAAAATGCGCATTTCAGCAGAGAGAGAAGAAGAGCTATTTTTCATGAAAATTTTCCTCAAGCGAGGTAAATTTTTACTACAACATTTCGTTGCGGTAATAAATCTTCTCAGAATTTTGAACTATTATAGATTTGCCCCGGTAAATTTTGTTTGCCTTGTCTATTTTACCGTTTTGCTCATATCTGATTAAGAAGGTTCTCATTGGTAGAAGGAAGAAATTAGCTTTAAAACGAAGAATATATTTGATTTGGCATTATTTATAGCTTGGAGAAGCCATTACGAGTACAATTACCACACGAAAGTATGTCAATAACATGAGAGCTCCCGACGGAAGACAGTAGTGCACTTTCTGCATGCACTGCACTGCAATTTGGCAGGGCTCATCTCTCAACGCGGCTCCTGTGCGATGAGAACTTTGTGCACGGCGTCTAAGCCTCGGCGGTAGTGCAGCAAAGGCCATATTTCATAATAATATTTATGGCCGCCATAAAACCTAAGAATCTTTAGCACAACCTGCGCGCTATGAGCGCCGGGGAAGGTAGAAAGGTGCACACTACCGTGCAAACCTTCAACTGCAGTTTCAATTGCAGAAGCGGCGATGACGTTGGCAGTTGCAGCACCAGCAGCAGCAGCACTAGGAGCAATGCTCGTGGCCGCAGTGGCGGCTGTCGGTGATGACGACCCAATGCCCTCTTTGCCACCTTACAGCAACTGTTGGAGTTGCTGGTCCATTTGCTACGGCCGGGGATGCACGCTGCTGTTGTGTGAGAGTGCAGTGTTACATTAACTTGGCTAAGGCAAGCAAATACTCTGGCCCCAGCAGCACGGTAAGTTAGGTACCCTGATGGCACAGGGTAGCTCATAGTAGATATTTTCAGTGGGAATTTTTTGAAATGCACACCGCTTTAAAGAGTGATTAAACAAATCTGATCAAATAAGTTCTTTTAGAGACTGTGCTGAAAAATTAGTGGGAAAGTGGGCAATCGATTTTGAAGAAATCAAGCAGGAGAGGGAGTCAGAGAGAGAGAGAGAGAGAGAGAGAACATATGTAAGTGAATAAGATTGAACGATGACTACAGCCTGTGCTACTTTATATTAATTTTGAAAAACCTGCACTTGCCAGTCACTTCAAAGAACGGAAGTTGGCACAAGAAAGCTAACAAAAAGAACGAAACAATAGAAATGTTTTTCTGTTCGCAATTTTGATGTTTGGAATAGAAGTAATGGAAAAGTATTTGCAAGCGGATATATAATAAAATATTTTAAAATTTTCTGATCTATAATAATTCTCTAGCAAATTTATGTCTATTATCTATATAAGCTATCGCCAAATATATTAAATCTCCTTTATTCCGTCACATGCAAAAGAAGCAATGGGTGGAAGCCCAAATTTGTTTTCCATTTCATACAAGATTGAAAAAGAACTAAACATGAATTTTGAAAGGTTGCCTTGCGCTTTCAAAGTGGGCAAAAAGAGACAACAGTTAACTTTTCCGGCAGCGCTTTTCCGGCTGGGACTCATGGCAAAAGAGCGACACATAAATTCATTTAATTCAATAATACCAATTCACATGCACACCGCACAACAATAAATAATGTTATTAATAAATAATAAAAGGCAATAAAATATGGAAGCTGTCTGCTACCAGTTTCCATACACATACATACACATACACATGCTGCTGCTGCTGGTAGAAGGCTAAAACACTGCGGCGTGCTTTCGGGCAATTTCGCTAAGCGTTGCCATTAGCGGCAAACTGTTGCCACTGCCTCTGCTGCTGCTGGTGCTGCGCACATAATGATGATGTTGCCAACATGTTGCTGATGATCGTGCTGTTGCTGCTGCTGCTGATGATGATGAGTGGCGTCGCTCGTTTGCGCGCTCAAAAGCCAAAGACACACGCGATTATGACAGCGCCATCTTTCATGGCGGAAGTGAAGTGCTGCTCAAAGGATGCGGCTTTAATGATGACATATGCACTTCGGCATGCCCGCGTGAAAATGTGTGTGAGTGTGTGTGTGTGTTTTGCATTAATCGGGCACGCATGATTTATAAACACTTGCGGCATGACTACCTTTTTACATTAATTTTTAATTTTGCAATTTTATAAATGCTCGCCCTGCCACTTTGTCGTGTGGAATCAGTTGCATGATTAATCCTCTGCAACGATGCTGCCAGATCGATTTGCCTGCAGCTTCTTGATTTCTTCATTCTGCAAATTAAAATTGTCTATTAGATATTAGCCCAATTCACAATCTTGTGCAAATGGTCTGGGATTATTGCAATTGACAGTTTTGTATCAAACTACTCTCAAAACAACTGTAGTTTTGCTACGAAACTGTCAATTGCAAAAATCCCAGACCATATGCACAAGATTGTGAATCGGGCTATTCTGTTTTTTATAGAAATTATGAAAATAAAATATTTTTCACATTTCGGAATTACAATTTCAATTTCAATACTCTCTAAAAATTTTTAAATACATTTTTTTGGATCTGGCAATATTGCTCCGAGTTGCTGAGTGTGCGTTTAATTGCTGTGAAGCAACCAATTAAATGTGATTATCGAGCTGACACTTGCGAAGCGGCTGTGTGTCACTTTCATTATACTGTCAGGAGTTTGACATTGAATAAACATTTTTTATAGCAACAATTTTCACAATTACATGCCCCCACGACCCACGATTGGCATTTAAAGTTTTAAATTTTTAATTTTGGAATTGCAAATTTTTAACATAAGTTCTCTCAATAGTTGTGAGGCAGGCCATAAAATGTCTATACTCAAATTAATATTTCTTGATCGAAAATGCATTTATTCCGAGCCGCCCACTCACCAGCATCTCACATATCACCATCGCATGCCAGCAGCTCCACTTGCGATTTATGCACTGCACGTGCTTGGTGCAACGCTGGTGACACTTGCGCATCGCTGCTGCATGATTCGGACCTGAGTGCTAAGCGTTCACGCATCCGGTGACTCGCGCGCTTGCCATCCCGTTGTCTTCGATAGTCGGGCTTTTGGCAAAAGTGTGAAAATGATATTAACCCTTTCATGCATTTGTTGTATATGTACAACATCGTACTTTGAGTGCGTATTTCTTCTTTGTAACGGTATATTTTGTCAAACGAAGTTTGCCAAAAATTAGTACGATACCTTTACTTTAGTTTTATGTTGTTCTTTGACTTCAGTAAAAAGATTTTGGGTACCAATTTCTGATTTTCATGTTCTGAAGTCGGACGATTTTGGAGCACGAAAAATTTACAATATTTAAACGTTTAAATTTTTATGAAAACCTTTAACAATTTCAACGGTGATTTTTTTCCTACAAGAATATTTAATATAGAAGTGAAATAAATCAAGAAACAGGTAAAAATAATCTTCATATGGTTTATAGAGGCTAAAATTGATCTGTAGTTTGTATACAATATGGTGCATGAACGGCGTGTTTTGTAGTTCAAATGTTTGATTTTTTGGTGTTTCCGGTTATTTTGATTTCGCTTATTTTCGCTACAATTTTGGATTCTTTTAGTATCTTTTCGAGTGTTATTGCGTATTTTTGTACACTTCATCTATTATGGACCTAACAAAAGGGCTAACTATTGAAGAAATTAACAAAAGTTTATGTTTTTCGGCAGATTAGTTTTTTAGATAGAATAGTTTTATTCGGACTGAGTTGCCAAAGAGAAATGACTTAGACTTTACCATTAATGCATCTATTTCGAGTAATTAGTCGTTTATGAACTATTAGAATTCACATTAAAAGTAACTGATTAGATTTTCTGGCAAAAACCGAAATTGCTATATGACCTGCCCATGGGAGCAATAATTCTAATTATTTGTTGTTGTACACTTGAAATCGCTTTGTTTTAGAACAGAAATAGACAGATATTGTCATTTCTCTTTGAAAAGGCAGTCTATTTTATCGAAATTAACAAAATAATTCAAATTATGCACTAATAGCTGAAAAATGGTATGAAAACAAATTACAATTTTTGTCGACGGATTATGGTATTAAACCACTATCTTCGTGTCGCCGATGGAGTCAAAAGGATAACAAGTTCATTGAAGTATCATTGTCAAACATTGTTCAACCAAAAACATAAAAGGTTTTATATTTTTGGTTCAACAATACAATCGCTTTATGGGAGGAATCGACTTAGCGGATATGCTCTGTGAGTTGTAACCTATAAAACTATCGATTCTGAAAATATTATATTATATTTTCTTTTGGTTGCTTTACTCCTCAGTTACGAATAGCTGGCTTTTCTATAGACGGCATTGTGAGCTTACTAAAGTCAACGAAAAAAAAACACTAACTCTAATACAGTTTTATAAACAAATTGCGATTGGATTAATTCATACAAACACTTTTAGTCTAGGGAAACGTGTCAGTCCATCAAGTTCTCCACAAACTACTCCAACATCTTCAAAGCGTAAAGTACTTTATACAATTCAAATTGAAGATGGAATTGGCCAGTTTCCATCTTACAAGCAACGCAGTCGCGTTACAAACTATGTAAAATTGGTTTCACAACTGTAATTTGCACTAAATGTAAAGAATCCCTATGTTTTACTCCTAAAATAAATTGTTTTACTGATTATCATGTAAAATAATACAATTATATTAAATTTTGAAAGACATTGTTACATTTATTGCTTACTAAATAAAACTAAGTTCTGTTTTCATTTCACCAAAAAGTATGTTCTTTTTACTTCGTTAATGCACCATGTTGTATGTGTACAACAATTTTTTAAAACTAGTAGGAGCGATTAATTTTTACCAAATAAATTTTTTTCTGTTATTTGACCCCAATAAAGTCAAAAACCACTTTTAAAAAAAATCTAACTGCCCTGTACAAGTTTGGCGCATGAAAGGGTTAATTTTTATCGTTTGGTACTTATTAATCTTTTCGGCAGAAACGAGTTGAGTTGGCTGGGTTTTACAAACGTATTTATTTTAAAGAAATTTGTTGGAAAAAAAAGAATTAAGTAGTTTTAGTGAGCAGCTTGACTAAGGCAGTTTGGTATTGACTGTGGATGTTGACACGCACCATATCAATATCATCGGCGTACGTCAGGAGATTAACAATTTTGAAAAAAATAATACCGTCGTGTTTCAAACCGGCTTTTCGCAGTATGTTCTCCGTTAGAAAGTTGAAGAGGGCGCAAGATTGAGATCGCTCTGTTAAAAGCCACTTACGGTATCGCAAGGATCGAGCAGCTAATTTTCAAATGAAAATTTACCATAGTAAATATTATAGTAAAAATTTTCCAGAAAGATTTGTTCCGAAATATTTCGATATGTTGAATTTTAATTCCAAATTAATTTTAGTACAACGGAATTTTACTATGTCATTAGATAATATGACACCTCTTCCACATAGCAATTTAAGTTTTTGTAGAAAAAATTGTTTCCGATATTTCGGTGGCAAGTTATCTATAAAAAGAAAAGTGTATCACTGCCAATTAAGGAGCAGCTACTGATCTGTGCTATTACTTTCAGAGAGAGATCAAAATCTATAGAAAATGTTCATATATCTTCAGCAGTTGTTACTTACAAGCGTCTATTCGGAACTCCATTCGCCTTCGAGTGTAGGTCAAGTAAGTCCCATGCGCCCGTATCTGCACTGCCATTAACTGCAACTAACATGCTCGAATATTTATGCTGTGAATGCTGGAAAAATCTGCTTAAAAATGTTAATCAAGTGCGCTATTAATACGATAATAATCGAGCTGCGACAGACGCCCATTAACCGAGCGATGCGCCGCTCCAGCGGCAGATTTCGGCAGAAAAAATCTATTTATGCGCTTATGTGCCACAGATTTGCATGTGAAGTGCAGCAGCAGTGGCAGCAAGTTCAAGAACTCTCGCCGAAAGCGCTGGAAGAGAGAAGTAGCCAGCTTGTCGGTGTGTTGGGAGGTGGGTAGCAAGGTGGGAGCCTAGAAAGGTGGCTAGTAGGTAGATCGCTGCAGAAGAACGTGTGCTAATTTACATGATGGCATCTCGGAGTAGTACCAAAAGCAACAACAACAACAAGATCTAACGGCCAGCCACAGTTCAAAATTAAATCAAATGCCTACACACACACACACACACGCAAGCAAGCACATAACCACACATGCACACAGCAATCGGGCAGCCAATAATGAAGAGCCGCATATCATCTGCACCAAATCGAATCGCGCTGCGGCTGCAACCGCCGAAAGTTGTGGCAGCATGTGGCACTGCCGTGAAAGCGTGCACGGCGATTGCTCTGCTCTGGTGGCAAGTGGCGGCGGCAGCGGCAGCGGCGTGGCTGCGGTGGCACAAGTGCAGATTGCCAGCATTAGATGAAATATTTATGCATATGAATTGAGAGGAGCGCGCGGGCAGCAGACGGCGGCCAGCCGACAGTCAGCAGCCAGCAGCGCGCACAGCAGGATGTCCACTCGCTACAGCTCCTCGAGACGCAGTCCACGGCTTGGCGCAAAATATCAGGTAGCGCGCACAAGTGTCCGGTGACGACAAGATATGAGCTATTCGGCAGTCACGTTTTATTTAGATTTTCATGTGTTAACCAAAACAGATGGACTTGTGGGCATTACACAAACACACACAGTTACTTCTTTCAGAATCACGCATACAGTCACATACGACACACACACATATCACACTGTGCTTGGCGACTTTGTGCAACTTTACGCAAAATCGCTGCAAAGTATGGCCCATAGCCTGAGCGTCGCTGCCGAGGCATTCACATCCGTATTTGAGATGCCAAGTAATTTCTTTTTATTTTTCCAAAAAATATTTCTTACAAAAGGTTATATTTCTTTTTCTTAAACGATATGCCGATGAAAAGCGTTGATCAGTCATCTTTTGAATTTAACTTCATATTGTAAAAAAGTGGTTGGAAGTATTCAATGAAGTGAGTAGAAGGGAGACCTTGGAACATATACGGTTTTCCTGCCCCGGCACCGCTGGAACTCGTCTGACTTGTTTAGGAGCGCTTGTGCTTTCAGGACTCGAACCATTCTCGAGACTTTGTATCAAGCCTCTTCTGACAGATCATTACTTTGACCATTCCTAAAACGAAACTCTAACTGGTATCGCTAAGGACCCAACAGGGTCTATGCGTGGCCTTTTTAGGCAGCCAGCTTAACCTAACATCCTTAATATAACAGCTATTCACACTTGTATTCAATTCAAATGTTCCTTCAACTGCGATTATGGTGTGTCAAGTGGAAGCGCTGAAGTCGAATCTGCTGTTTGGCCAACATTTTTTGATTTCTCAAAAGCTCGGGATTTCATTTTAGCAAGCTTTTATTTGAGCGAATGAAGTTATTTTGTTTATACTCAATATCAAAGTTACTGTTTTGCTTTAAAAATATTAAAATTAATATTAAAGTGATTAGAAATGTTTATTTCAGTATTTCCCACAAAGATCGTAGATAATCCGTCAATCATATGCGATTTCTAAGCCGTTTTGAAATTCTAAGCCAAACAGGATATTCTCAGCATGTTGGCAACGCTGCTCCCAGTTCATGCTTGTGTACCTTACCACCCGTTAACATGCTGCAGCGACAAGTTCAACACTGCTCCAAGGCGTTATGCCGTGGACAAGGCGTGTCACAGCAACAGCAGCCCCCTACCTGCTTCTCTACTTTGCGCCTCCAAAAAACAACAACAAAACGCTTTTTATTCCATAAAAACAGTTGGATTCCCACTAAAAGAAATGATAAAATCGCAGCAGCTTTGATGTTGCTGCGGCGGCATGTCGTGGCCAGTTGGCGCGACGGTGAGGGAGGCGGTAAGGGCGACGGGCAGTGCGCGGCGTATTTGCATATTACAGCGACTGGGCTGCAGTACGGCGGTGGCGGCAACGTGGACCGACCCAGCCCATAAAGTATAGCTCAATCAGTGCGCGCTGCTCTGGCGGCAGGGTGGGGTCTGTCTGCGCCACTGCCTTCATGTCTTCGGCGGCGGCGGCAGCGCATGCGTAGACGCACACTCGTATTTTAGGCTTTTGAATGAGTTGCTGTTGTTGTTGTTGTTGCTGCTGTTGTAGCAAATTATACGCTTTTGTTACACATATTTTAAGTTTAATAGAGCAACAACAACAGCTGCCGCATATAGTGTCAGTCCAAGTGTTACAGTAGTAGTAGTAGTAGCAACAACTGATTAGTTAGTCATTTGGTTGTTGTTGTTGTCATTCATGCTGTTATTGTTGTTATTGTTGTTGCGGCTGTCGGCTTTATCTCAAAAGATAGCGCAGCAATTAAAATAAATTAAATAAACGAATATTGTCACTCCCCGTTATGCTGTTGAGTGCTCGATCTATGTGATCGTCCGTCCGTCCTTCCGTGCATCTATCCATACGATACGTGTGTCCAGCCACTGTACGCCGCCTTCGTCGTTTAGTAGTTTGCCGCATGGCGGTTTCCAATACGCTTTGTTGCTGCCACAAGCGTTCAAATTATTTTGATGGGCTGCCTTTGTCTTTTTTTCTTCCGTCGATCGTCCCCTACGCCTTTTGATCTTCATACATAATTTAAGTTCGAATTTGAATTTAGATTTGTATTTGTTAATTTTTATTTTCATTTTAATTTTCATTTGAAATTTGATTTGAAATTAATTATGCCAGTGTGTGCCGTCGTGCTACGCTTTTGATATCATGATTGTTAGCATTTTCATGCCTGCTTGTATCTGCTTTCAGTGTAATATTCAAATCATTTCATTAATTATTCAATGGTTTCTTGGTATTCTGCTGCCGTCGTGCATCTACGTCCATTTGTCCTATGCTCGCACACCACAAAGTCGTCTCGGCCAGTCGCCCGACCAAATCATATCAAGTCAAATCAAATAAAAATCTTTTAACGATCTTTTTTATTTTTATTTCAGCAGAAATTAAAACCGAAACAAATGAGCGTTTTTCATGTCGGCTGCTGTCCGTTAATTTATGCCAAAACAAGATTTATCTCACCTCTGTATTAATTGTTTATGATTGCTGTTGATCGCGCGGCGATCTCATCGCGTCATATGCAAATACAGCACTGTGAGAAAATTCCATTCGAGTGTCGTTCTTTCTTTTTAATGTCAGTGTCGAGGAAAGCATTTTACATTGCACTTTGCTAGTTGCATATAACTGATCAATTTTATGTGCCTGCCACCTGTTGGCATTTCAATATAACTGTTAAGAAATTCATTTAACGTTAGAGAGCCTGGGAAACTGCAGCGTTAGTTACTAGAAAATGTTTGTGGCAACTGCAAGAAACTGCAAATAAATTCCTAAAATGCTATAAAATTCTATTATAGCTTTGTTTACATATTGAACATTTTACACGAATAAATATGACTATGGGAATTATTTGATGGATTAAGAGTTTAGTTTGGTTTAAGGGTCGAATGTGTGAGACTAACGATCCACAGTTTATCATATGAAAACTATTCGTATATATGTGTATCTGCGGTCACAAACCATAACTGCCCAAGTTGAGTGAGTACGAAATTGAGTTATTTATGCCATCGTGTTCAAAGCTTATAGCTCTGCATCCCTGTGCTTTCGTATGATTTTTTCAGGTGTAACTTAATTTATGCAAAAGTGACTAATGTCAAGTCGTCAATGCTTAACCCTCTAAGACTACTTTTGAAAATAATGGAAGAAAATAAGTTGAATAATTTTTTCTAGGGTAAATTGTGGCTCCTGAATTCAAATATGTGTTCAAAAATTGCGTATAAGCTCTCGTTTACCTGTAAGGTGAGAAAATGTAAATAAGTGCCTCAAGGCACTCTTGGGGCTTGAGTGTAAAAAAAAGTCATTTGCAAATAACAGAGTTTAATTTTATTTTTTATTATGATACTCCAAAAAACAATTTTTGTTGGCTGTGCAGCATAAATGCAGATTGCATTTTGAGCAAATGCACTGCGTTTGCGAACTTTTGCAGTTCTTGCACCATCTTTTTCCACCGTCTCGATCCAACCAAACCGGAAAATGGTTTACCTGATCAAAGCGCAAATCCTGAACTGGATGCTTTGACTTATCACCAAGCTTGAGCTGGGGTTGTAAAGGTCGCCGAGAGGTTGGTGACTGCGTAGTCAACTCTGGCTGAGAGGACGGAGACTGTATTACGCGCCCTGACTGAGAAGATGGAGACTGCATTGTCCGGCTATTGTGATCACTGATTGGGCGACCTCGAGAATTTTTGTTCTGAAATGCTACCAATCCAGCAGCAATCGATTCGCGAAAATCCGGGAGCTCGAGCAATTTGTCCGTGCTTACGTTCTCCTTTTTAATACGCCTAAATAATATGTAAGCATTTGTCGCTGCCAAATCGACCAAATGGTAAAATATTCGAGTCGTGGCATCCCGAGTTTTTGCTCGAATATGATAACGACCCATAAGTCCATCCATTAGGTCTACGCCGCCCATGTGGGCATTATACTCGCGAATAATTTGTGGACAATCAACTTCTATGTATCGCTTAGATTTCCTGTCGTAACGAGGTACCTTTGCTATTCCTTCATTTGGATTTGTCCTTGCAAATGACTTAACGCCCACATAAGTGGACAGCAAGCGAACGGCTTTATTGTCTTTCCACAACACATTACTTATTTCGACTCCATATGAGGAGCCTACGTACTCCGTCGAAAAACCTCTTGGCTTTTTATTGATGGTACTATCATTTGGCAGCTTGCAATTGGGGATACGATTTACACGCACTGTGCCAAGACTATAAATACCTTTGGCACGCAGATAGACCAACAAAGGCAGCGACGTATAAAAATTATCGAAATAAATAATGTGGTTTTTAAAACTTTGTACGGTTTCTGTTAAACGTACAACAATGTTGGCCGAAGTACCAAGATCTGGGTGACCAGGTAAGATCACGTTATCACCTGCACCGCTGTAGATCTCAAAGCGGTAAGCATAACCAAACGAATCGCAAAGTACAAATAGCTTAATACCCCACTTGTGAGGCTTATTGGGCATTTGAAAACCATTTAGCAATTGTGCTTTCTTACCAAAGTCATTGAAGCCACCAGAAGAAGGCGAAGACATACATGCTGAATGTTCAATTAATGGCAATGGCGATCGAGGCCTTTTTACGGGTTTCCGGGTAGGCTCAGGCTCCTGTACTATATTTTCCACATTTTCAACTGTATTGTCTATAACTGACACAGCTGAAACATCTTCCAATGCTGTGTTCAGAGCTTCTACCACATCAAATTCTTCGTCTTCATCATCACTTGATTTGCTCGACAATTCCTCGTCCGACTGGACTAAATCGAACAAATCCAGCAATTGTTCATCGGTCAAGTCCGACAGCTTATATCGTTTACGCACTTGCTCTGCCATTTTTTTGCTATTTCCATTAAGAAAAGGAGTGTATTTAACTAAAACTAACACGAAAATTGCGAGTAATTGTGAAATAGCTGATGCCAACAAAAGTTCACTTGCAGCCCTAAGAGTGCCTCAAGGCACTATCACTATTTCACCGCTACAACGCACAATTTTTAGATATTTGCAATTATGCCACTTGATTTTAGTAGTAAATAAACATACCTCCGATGGAAAAAATTAAGGATTGGATAGATTTGATAAATTCACTTTTATTAACACAACAAAACAGAACATGCACCAGACCAAATTGTATGCGCGAAAAAACACATGTCTTGTGCAGATCAAAACAAAACTACCGTTAAAAGCTTTCGAAAGCTTTCAAAGCTTTCGCATATAAGTTGGTGAGCTTTTTATTAACTACCAAAAAATATTCAAATGATTGAAAAGCTTTTAGTTTTTTTTTTAAAGCGAATAATATAATAAGTGCCTTGAGGCACTCTTACGTGTTAGAGGGTTAATTCTTAATATCGAAATCATTTGGAGCAACAAATTAGTAAGCGCAAAATCTTCCCAGGGTATTTTAACAACTGTTTTCGCCACAGTTTATTAATATGCATATTTCGCAGAATAATTGCTCAAAATATACAACGGCAACCAAACAAAAGCAAAAACTACAACAATTTGGTAGCAAAAAATGAAAACAGCAACTGTCGCTACCACAAAAAAGCGATATAAATTTCAAGCAACAACAAAAAGGCAACAAACAAAAGCAACACATGAGAAGCGAGCGAAATTTGAAGCTAACTGACGGCCCGGCCTTGTTGTTAACAAGATCAACACTGCCACCAACACCAACACCAGCACAACAACAACACTAACAACTACAGCATGGCGCAGCAGAAGAGTGGTGGCATGGACAACTGCTAACTTGGTCCAAATCGCAGCAGCAGAAGATCAAACGCCAGCTCGAAGTCATTTTGGCGGCGGCTTCTGATTGATCTTTCATTTCTTCGAGGGTGAAGTTGTTTGGCTGCGTGCGAGTGTGTGTGTGTGTGAAGCGCCAGTATGTGAAATTTTTTTGGGAGCTTTTTGCTTGTAGCTGTTTTTTTTTTTTTGGTTAACAATAATGAGGCGCAAAGAACGCGCTTCATTAAATTATGCCGAAATTAAAACAATTCAAGGTTTTTGCGGTTAACAAAAGCGCGCTCAATCAATGAACCAAATGTGAGGGGGCAGTGTCGGAAGAGCTGGCGCTGCTGTGGCCGATGTTGCTGACGTTGTTAGCGTTGCTGTTGACGGTGGCTGCTGCTGCAGGTTGATTGCTGCTGTTGAAGTTATCACTGATTGCGATAAGCGATAAACGTTTGGCGTATAAGGAGCCACCTCAGAGCGTAACCGATGGCTACAAGCGTGAATTGGAGCGTTTTGGCTGTTGCTGTCGCTGCAACTGAAGATGCTGCTAATGGTGCTGATGTTAAATTTATTGCTGGCAGTGCTGAGCGGCACTTTCGCGCTTGTCTGTTTGATATGTTAATCAGCTGGCCGTTTTATGTTTACTTTGGTGGCGTGTAGCGTGCAATTCCGCCGTGGGCCATGCACCTGTAATCAGCCAAATTGTCAGCCACAGAAGCTGCTGCTGGAAAGACTGCAGGAAAATGCTGATTTTGTTCCCACCACTTTTGTGGCATGCCACATTTCGCAGCGCTACCTGTGCACTAAGCTGGCCAGCACATTCCAGCAACTTTTATGATCACCGCCGAAATTCTTTCATTTGACATTTATGTTTAATTTATTATGGCCTCGTCCACTTGCCGTTGTCGTCTCTAAACGCAGCGAAGCATATAAATTGGCAGTGCAGTCTTAAGCTTGGAGTTCTCAAGTCGCTTTGCTTCTAAGAAATCGTTTGAGTCAATTTCGCAAGGCAGGCGCGTAGCTTGTGCATGATTTTGACAAGATTTGGCCAGATTCCCAGACAATAAGAACAGGCACCAGACATCGAAAAAATTCACATTCTTACGCTTTCAATATAAACTACAAGGAATCGTTAAATAATTATATATATTGCCAATTAAGAATTTAAAATTTTACATTAAAATAGAAAAAAAAAGATTTCATATTAGAAAGTTCAAACAAACTCTCTAATACTAGGCATTTCCAACACACATGCAAAATCCAAATCGATTTTCAGTGGTCACATTTTTGATTTGTCGCTAACTTCAGTAGTATTGGTTCCATTTTCCACTTTTATAAACCATTGGGAAGATGATATATACCCTTATATTATATACAAACCAGCAGAAATTTTTAATCAATTGAGCTTTTTTTTAAATTGTATTTATTGGAAGGTTTATAAGTGTTATACTTATGTAGTAGTTCGTCTCTTTCGCAAAAGTCTATTTGAAGTCAGTAGGAAACATTAAGTAGAGACTTAACAGCTTTATTTAAAATAAGATATTTTATCTACAAATCGAATATTTTAAAAATTTTTTGAAGGTGCCCCAAGTTGATCAGCTAAGGCAGCCCTGCACACAAAAATGTTAGCTCCGTCTCTGTCTCGTTTTTTTGTGTTATACCCAACCAAGGATTTAAAAGCACTTGTCAGCGCAGGGTATCCTTTGAAATCTTAAGAACGGGTTTACAGGTTTTCTACCAAAAACAATAACGATTCGCACATGCTCGGGGCTCCATGCCATTCGGGACTGCGCATTTGAATTTTTAAGATTTTTGTTCTTTTCAAATTGCTCTACCCCGATACACATACCTAAAATTTTTAATTACCACATATTGGCTTCGTTGTGGCCGCCTGAAAAAAGAGAACAAAATTTTGAAATATATTTCCTGTTAATTTGTAAGCTTCGCCGTGGTACAATTTAAACTTGTTATATTTGTATCTGTAGCTGAATCAGATGCGCGGTCTGTGAATGTCGGAGTTGCTGTTGTTGTGTTTGGTTTCTTAATCCCCCACTTAATATTCCAAGTGGCCTTTTTGATTTAAGCCGCCACTCGGTGCCGAATCACCGAATCGCCGAAACGAGCGTAAAATGTAGCAACTTTATTGGTTTTGGCGGGCGTACATATTAAATTAATATAAATTGGCGCAGGTAGCAGCAGCTTTACCCTCCACAACGTTTTCTTTTCTTTCTGTTGTTGCTTTGTTTTATTTTATTTATTTCTGGAGATATGCGTTGAAACTCCCTCAAAAAAGCAGCATTTAAAACTAAGAAAAAATATATTTGAGCTGATTCCAAGAATGAAAGAACTGCTGTCGAAATGAATGAAATAATAAATAAAGAGATTTGGGTATTTCGAATTTGGGCGCTGATGTGTCGGGATCGAACGCTTGAAATATTGCTGCTTGGATGTGTAATGTGCGGCAAAGTCGCATAGATGGAGCAGCATTGGCAATGGGTTGCCAATGCCAGAGGTCACCAAAATTTGAGCCGCGCAGAAACCTTAAAATTGAAAAGCTTTCGCAGCGGAAATCTGATCAGATTGCTCTAGCATAGATAAGCAACAGATATAAGATTATTGTAGACCACTCTTCTATTGCCTTTTTTGAGGCAGGGTACGAAGTTGGCGAAACATCACTGAGTTTTTTTTTTTTTATAAATATTAAGCTTATTTATATAGATTGAAGTATCTGATAATTGAATTGAATATACACGTAGCGACTAGTAAATGTAGCTAGTATCTTCCGCCAACCAAAAAGATTGTTGAGTATCGTTAGTCTGAGCCCATGGATTGGTAAGCGAAGATGGTAATCAGAGCATGGGCTGGACGGTGCACTGAGAATATGATAAAGTATGAAGCAGAGCAAATGATAGTCAACAAAAAACAATGATTCATATAAAAGTCTTTATTTGTATATGATAAACATTGAGTTTTAGCTCCTTCCTTCAGCTGACACCCAATCATTTTAAGTAATGATTCGGCTCAATATACATAGGAGGGGTGTTAATACCAAAATGCAACCATGATGAAATGAGTAGAAACTTATAAATGTACGAGTATTCGGAACAATCAAAATCTAACTGAATATTATTCGTATTTGTCTGTATGTACATCGTATATCTATATATCGACAGCTTCGTTCAAGAGTGGCAAACGCGCAAACTTAAATTTTGGCACAGATTATTTTAAAACTTTAGTTTTGATATAATATTACAAAAGATCCGAAATAAATTTCAAATGAATAACAATTTTTACACATCGAAATCTAACATGTAGAGAACTAAATCTCTTTAGCCCATTCTTAAAGCATGTACTATAACGCCACACACTTTAACAAATTCACACAATATTTGTCCGTCCGGCTGGTGGTCCACCGGTTCGCTGGTCTCTGTGCGCTGGTACAATATTATTTTGTCAGGTTTTTATTGGAGAACATCAGCGTCGAGCTACTCAAGTAGTATTTTAGCGATAAAATGCAGCACACTCGCTGCAATTCTTTTAAACTTTTGCGATAGCAAATTCTGCGCAACTACAACGCCACACTAAGTCGTCGACCATCGGACCTGGAGCATGGCGTGGCCGTGGCAGTGGAGTGCAGAGAGGCAGAAGAACGAAAGAAGTCAAGGCATGAAAAGTACAACGTAGAGCACTTTAGAACCTTTGCTACCCCGCAAGATAGCAAAATAACTTGTAACACTGTGCGGCAGCAACAGCAACAACAACAGCAACATGGTCAACAGCAACCGACCGAGGTGGCAGCAGCAGCAGCAATTGGTGCGCGCCTGATGAGGTGCACCGCTGGCAACGCTGTTGTGGGTATGCCGTCAGGCGGCTGTCAAGCGGTTAGTATGCCGTGCTGCCATTTGACCATAAATGACCAGAAATTTGTTAAACCGCCGCCGCCGCTCGAAAAGTTGTTAAGCGCTATTTTTTCACGCGATATGCTGCGGCATCAAGTGGATTCCGCTGATTCGCGCTTAGAGATCTGCCGAAGTGCTGCTGCACGTGGACGCTGTTGTTGCCGCATTTCGGCCGATACAAAATTTGTTGTTGTCGTTTCGTTTGTGTTCGGATGTTTTCAGCTGCTAAGGACAGGCAATGCAGCCCGACCCACCCGTCCTTACGTTCATGATCGCTTCTTTCCAGTTGCTTCCTCAGAAATTCGCAGCACCTCGAATGCGGGCGCGATTTATACATCGCGGCTGTACTTACTTTCAGGTTGAAACGATTTCAAAGAGCTGACAGAATATTCGAAATATATTTGATATATCGACGATGAATCGAAGTATGATCAGCAGCATGATTTCTAAAGGAGCTCATATTCCTATAGCTCTCTTTTCTAGTTAAAAAGAGAATAATTGTTGCTTAGACAAATGAACACAAAAAATTTATAAAAAATAACATCTACATTTTAATCATAGTCATGTGTTAATATTGTCAGTAATAAATCAAATCACTTTCTAAAGATTTCAAAAATCATTCTTAAATTCTTATATTCAACAACAACTTTTTCAGCTTGTAGCTATAAAGAGCAACATGAAATATATGTTTCCTAAAGCAGGCAGACTCGGTGTCGTGACTGCCACTTGGCTAGTCTGTCCAGCCTTCTGCTTCCAATCCCTGGTTCCATACCTTTTAGAGCTTCCTCCACTTGGCACCAGTAGCAGTTATACGCTGCTATATGCCGGTCTTCGACACTATAATCAGGCAACTACTATTTGATCCCAGCAATAAATGTAAAGTTTTTTTTACTAAAATATGCATTTTATTACAGATGTAAATTCTATTTCGAAATTTCTTATATTTTGCAATCCATTCAATATTTACAAATGTATTTGTTAGTCATGAAGACTGACATATAGCGAAAACATTCTGTAGATATCATTATATAATATATAAGCCAACTTTAAACGCTCTAGTTACAAGAGCAGATCAATAATGCGAAAGAAATAATGCTCTCAATAATTTGAATTATAAAGCTAGTAACTGCAACTGAAGATTATTGAAGTGAAGTTTTGAAGTGAATATGCACTGAAAACAATGCGCGCTTCTCCACTAAGTATTATCAGTAAGTACGTACACTGAGTTGGGAGGAAGGGTAGCGGAGGAGCAGGCTTAAAGTTTGAGCGTGCATCATTATTTATTTTAAATCAAACAAAAGAAGAAGCCACTAAACAATATGGATTTTTGCACTTTACAGCAAAAAAGAAGGAGCCACACGGTACCCTTGGCTGTAGTACAGCGGGAAAAGCGATAAAGTTGGGATTTATTAGCGTCCTGTGCTGAAAATCAATTATGCCGGAATGTAGAACGTTATGGTGCAGACAGACAGCGAGGCAAGAGGACGGGCAATGAGCGCACGATGAGGCAGTGCGGCAGACACGATCACCCAAGCGCGGCGCACTGCCGAAAGATAGATTATGCAAGGCACTGCAGCACTTTGCCGACTTCTGTGCTGCGAGCGAGTACAGCAGCGCGCCAGGGAGCAAGCGATCGCGCGACCCAGCCAACAGAGCGATGAGGCCAGCGCAAGGCAGGCCGCCTTGTCTATGGATGATAAATTAAAAGCCTAACTTGACAATCACTTAAGCATAGTTTGTAAGCGTCGTTGACGTCAGCTGGAGACTGAGGCCGCTGGCAGCCGCTGCCTGAAGAGTCTGTAGCCTGTGGCTGTGGCCAGATCTGAACACGTTCCTATTAGTGGTGAAAGATCAGCGGGAAATAGAACGACGTTCATTAAAATGGCAAGCAGTTGAAGCGGCTCGAGCAGCTCGAGTGGCTCGAGTGGCTTCAGCGGCGGCTTCGACTTAAGAATAATGATAGCGGTAATCTTGAGCTATTGTAAAGCCAACAATATGAACAACAAGGCGAAACGCTGCCAAGCCAGAGTGCCTGACGGTGTGATCACTTTCGCGCCGCAGCAATCCGAAAGCGGCTGTTGGAGGTTAGGTTTCATAGTGGCATAGTGTGCGGCTTGTAGCGGGCGTCTCTTGCAACTGAGAACACACAATTTCACTCAGCGTTGCTTCGAAGCAGCAGCGGCACCGGCAACATGCAACACGAAGCGTGGCTGCAACAAAAGTTCTGTCGGCGAAACGCTTGAAACTGATACAGTTCGGCAAAAGGCGCTGTAGTCTTTGCAGTTACTCCTCTCCACGCTCTCCCCATCGCTGAAAATTGTTGCAAGCAAGCGCGCCACAGCGACATGTTGTTCTGGGGCAGGTCATTACGCCAAGTGGCCATTAGTGGGTGCGGGTGTTGCTCATTTTGCCTGTGGCCAAAGTTCAGCCCTCCGTCCAACTGTCCTCTTGATCTGCCGCGTTGCATGCCACACTGAGGCGTTGTAAACTGTGGCATTGTTGCTGTCTGCATTCTTGTGCTCTTGTTCGATGCTTGTTTTTGTCGTTGCAGCAGCATGCACTGAGGCGGCAAAATGTTTTGTTGCCACAAAGAACGTGTTGTTGTTGTTGTTTTTAGCTGCGCACGCACCTTGCAACGTGTGCCTGGCGGCAGTGCACTGCTAAATGTGGCAAAGCGCAAAGTAGTGGTGGAGATGGCAGCAAGGCATTCGTGCTTAGCAGAGATCAGTTGAATTTAAAAATTTATTTTAAGCTGACGGCTTTAGTTACTAACTAACGTTTATGTCCGTTTTGTTGAGGCCTACTTCTAGTATCCTATTAATAAATATATATGTATTGTATGTAATGTATAATTTTATTTCGCTGCTTTCAGCATCAAGTAAATCTAGCTAGCTGCTAGCTGAATGTAGACAGACCAAGCTGCTGCTTCCAACCGTCGACAAAAGAAAATCGTAAGGACCGTAGACTTTTAGCTAACGTCCTGACCGGTCACACCTGCTGTTATAAATATTTGACTGTGATAGGTCTGACCGACGACGGCATCTGTGAGAGCTTTTTGGAGGACCACTATACACTCCCTGCGAGTGTTCCGCCTTTCCCAGGAAGCGTTTACAGTTGCTGGAGTCAGACGTGTTGTGAACAGACCAAGAAAGCTTCTTGCCGCCATCGAAAGTCCTTCACTTTGCAAAAGGTTGCGAAAGATTCAGTAAAACCAATTTATGTGTCAGCATGTATAATATGTCCAAAAGCCTGACTGCGTGCTGGTATTCTTATTCCAACAAAAATGTAGATATATCAGCGAAAATCAGAATTAAATGATTGCTTGGTTTTTCGTGGCTTCCAAAGACACTCTTTTCATGGCAAAATTATATAAACGGGATTGTTTTGTAGAAAAAAGAACATAATTTCAAGAGTGTTGTACTTTTCTATTACTTTGTTCAAGCGTATGTCAATCGAGCTAGTACATAGTAAGAGCAAAAAAAGTCGATTGCCATCAGAAGCGGTCTTCTTCTTCTTCCTCTCAAAAAAATTCTCGCAGATCTTGGACCCAGTAGATGACGAGGCACTGTTCACAGCTAGCACTTTCAGCAGTTCATTCTAACATTTTGCACTTGTAACATTTCTCAAATATTTACAAGTGAAAGACCGCTAAACACTTGCCACAACAAAAACAGCTGCATTGCTTCCTCATTGCCCTGGCTAGCAACATTCCCATTGTATAAGCAAGCTCACAGCGATATTGTCTCACTCGATCACACACTCTCCCAACTCTGCTCTGCCTCTTCCCGCACATTTTCAAGTGTCAAGCGAGCAAATTGCATACCATGTTCCTGTTTCGATATTGAAGTCGATTTGCCTGTACTTGTGGGCGTACTTAAGATAGCTGAAATACCTTTCCAATAGACCACTCGCTTGCCGCCTGCCACATGTCGCAAGCTGCAGCCATGCCGTGCAATACGCTGCAGTGCACTGACAATGAATGCGACAGGAATTTGTGAAAATTGTCACCAAGATTTAGCATTCCAGGTAGGTGGAATTGTTGGAATATTGCTTGGCAGCGAGTTCGGGGCAAGAGTTACAAGTACCAACACGATTCTAAATACTCCTTTAAGGTTTGGAACGAAGCTAGACACTTGCTTTTCGACTAGTACTCTAGTATATATATGTATAATATATTTTGTGCTACGTATAACAGAAAATTAAAATAATGCTTGTTAGTTAAAAATTCATTACTTGTACTCTGTCGGAATTTTGTCAAGGAAAAAAGTGCCAGCTTTGGTGTTGGTATCCATTTCAGGGTTAATATTTCAAAACAGAAAAAAGGTTTTTTTTGTGGAAAATCAATTCTTGTTACCGAGAAAATTATTCTCAGTCGATTTATTCATGTTTAAAATTAATAAATATTTAAAAAATTTTAATTCTTTAAGATCAGTTTAAAAATTTTTTGGGAAAAAAGCTGCAAAGTAATGGAAATGCATCTGATATGGCTATAGCATAAATTAGTGGGTTTCGTCAACTTGTGCTAAAATAGTTGAAGCACATACAAGTCAAACCGAGAAAGCTAGAATCAATCAATCCTATGATATACGACCTGTTGCACCAACTTTGTATACATATGTACATAAAGTATGTATATAAATGAATGCTTGAATTGCTAAATCGATCAACTTCGATTTCTTAATTTGAAATTAAAATTTAATCAAATTCAGAAATCGGAATAATTTGATTTGGCAAGTGAAGCATTCACAAACATGCATAATATTTGACGTAATACGGTGAAAATACTTTCAAATCGAACAACTTGCGGATAAATTCTGACAACAAAAATACTATTCTGTATAAATATTCAATTTAAAGGTTTTTGCATATATAAGACAACAACACATTGAAATCTTGCAATCACTCTGGCTGCAATATTGCACTACAGCTGCCAGTTGATGCGACAAGAACTTATCTCAGCGTGCTTGTATCGTATATCGCAACGGTACAAATTTGAAAACAAACAACAGCAACAAGGGCAACCACAACAACAACATAGCCATTACGCTCACAGGCCAAAGCAGCACAAAGAAATGTGACAGCCAACAGCAAATAAACTGTTGCTGACATTTCAACGTGTTGGAAAATCAAAACTTTCAATGGGCGAAGACACTTGCGCGCCCTGGAGTCGCGCGAAAGAGAGCCTGCCATGAGCGCGCACACATACACACACACACACTGTAGTACGTGTTCCGAAGGGAATAACTTATGTGCGCGGCCGTACAATAAATTCCTGTGCCGCAAATGTCAATTAGGCGGGATTTCGCGCTGGCAACGAGGCGCTGCGGCAGCAGGCAGCAGCCTGTTGCAAGTGTGCGCCTGTGGGAGAGCTAGAAATGCTGCCTCCTTGGAGTTGCAGTTGCAGTTGTGCATTGGCGGGCAAAAGGCCATGTATAACTGTGCTTTTAGCTGCAATTGATTTGTTTTGGGCGGCATGCAGAGCAGCTCTGGCAGCAACAACAAAATAAAGAAAAAACAAATGAAAAAAAAGAGTGCAACATTTGGTGGCATGGTGCAAAGTAGCGGCTGCTGGCACTTTTCTTCTTCTTCTACCACTGGTGGCAACCAATTTAACGAAAGTGCAAACGACACCGGAAAATGATGACATAAAGCAACTCGCGCGCTGACACATCAATGGCACACTTGCCACATGCGGCAGCCACAGTCGCAGCTAATGGGCGCTTTATTAAAGTTGCAGCAGGCACTTCAGCAGACTTCGAAGCATTGTTTTGTTTCGCGCTGACTTGGTCAGCTTCACACAGAGACTCAAGCGGTCAGCTCGTGTGAACAGTGCGTGTTGCGCCACTATCCTTGCCGCTTTTGGGTGCAAGTGTGTGTGTGAGTGCGTGTGTGTGCCCTAAAAAATCACAAATAATTGCCAACGCTAAGCGATAAAGGACAGTCAGACGTTGGCACGAACAGACGCCATGCTCCAAGAGTGCCTGCCTGCCACCTCCTACAAGCAAGATGCGTACGCTGTGATTATGTTGTGTCGCGACGGCTGCATGTCTGCAAAAACAACAACAACAAGAGCTCAACACTCGAAAAGAGATGCGCGTCGACATTGACAGGTCAATATTGATGGAAACAAGATTTATATGACAATCGCCGCTGTATTTTCAACTTTAATGAGCGCAAAACGTATTTGTGATGATCATTATCAATATAATGTATGTAGTTTGTAGTTGTGGTAAAATGATGACAATAATAATGATAATATGTAATTATGATTATTCTTGCAAATACTAATAGATTATAGATTGTATTTGGAGTAGGGATCTAGGAGTAATTTATCTGAATTTTACTGGATATAGCGAGTATTGAAATAATCGTAATTCAAAATGTTAAATCATCTTTCTAAAATTTCTCAAGATGAATGCCGATCTTTAAATATTCAGTTAAGCTTCAAGCAGTTATTTGTTCGAAAAGGCCAACACGCAGAGTAAGCCAGAAATTTAAAGATTATGAAAACTATTGGTCAAAATTAGAGCTTTTCATCCACTTACAATAAAGAAAATATTGTTAATGGCTTCCATAAAATCTGTATATCTCATTGAGCTAAACTTATAACAAGAATAGACTTCAACTTTTTTTACTAACAGTCGATTGAAACAAAAATTAAAATTTTTGAGCTTATTACTAATTTTTCCTTTTAAGTACCCTAAAATTTGTCTCGCTTCTCTTCTTATTAAGCTATTTCCCAATTGAATCACGGGATAAGCTAGCTACATGCAGAAGCCGCTGCTACTGACCTATAAAATAACTACATTTAGCATGTAGAAGGTGTACAAATATTTCGATGAAAATTTTCAATGAAAATCTATTACAAAATTTGCTTGTGCTTATTTTTGACGGGAGTTGACACTGCAACGTAACACTTGCCATAAATTTCAATATTTTATGATATAAAATTTTTATTTTTTAGTTTATTTTGCTTTTTGTGATTTACAGCGTTGCATTTGTGCATGGAGAGACGCGGGCTTATCAGCAGACGTCATCATTGACAAAATTGCCAAAGACAAAAATTGCGACTGGCGGCTCGCGGACCGCCCGTTGTCACTTGCCGAGCGGGGCTATCTGTGTTGCCTCCTTCTTCCCTCCATCTTGTTGGGCATTACTTTCCATGCCTTTGCCTGTGCTCCAGCTGTAGCAGTGATGTCGGATGCAGGGAAAAATTTCTGTACATAGGGATTTTCTTTTTATAATTCTGAATAATTGCATTTCATATCATAAATCAATATCGATCTGCTGTTTCACTGTATTAAGAAAGATTTTGTGGGTCTGTTTTGTCAAACTGAACAACGATTTTAAAGAAAAAATATTAATTATAAGATAAAAGATTAGTGAAATTGAAGAAATGTTTGCCAATATAACAAAATAAAGTCAATCTGAATAAAGTCAATTTTTCAAACTGACAATTCAGTATTTTATCAAATTGAAAAGAAATTTTATTTATTAAATTCGAGCTTTCAAATTTTGCCAAAATATTTTTCTTTGTTGGTATTTTTGATAAAATTTTGTGGCATCACTGATAATGTGGACTGCAGCCTATGTACTAGCGCCCCCTGCATGCCAACATATGCTGAGGTGTCTCTGTCCGTCCGCCAGTCCGTCTGCCACTTGGCCGCAGCGGCGCAAAATTGTAACAATGCCCAAAGGAAAATTGACGCAGTCTGAGCTGCGAGGTGCGAAATGCATTAATTCAATTTACGCATGCCACATGCCGACATATCCGTCGGCACATGCTGCTGCTGCGGACATCGCCGGCCTGGCGACACACATGCTCATATGCTCGCATGCGCCTGGTGGCTTAAGTCCGCCTCTTCAGAAATGGCAGCACGAGCCGGCCGCTGAGGCTGCGCACGCGCGCTCGGCGACCCCCTCCAAAGTTGTCATCCGCCAGTGATTTGCCAGCTCAACGCTGCCGCTCGCCACTCGCCGCTTTGCATATGTCTTTATTTGCGGCTTTCAGCCTGCCACGGCGCGGCGCGTATATCAGCTGCTGCCCTCGGCCGACTGCCACAATGCAATATGCACAATTCTGCAATATTTGCACTGAGCTAATATTTTCTGCTTAAGCTTGCAACAATGGCAACAACAACAACAACATGTTGGCAACACGATTTAGTAGTGCAGCAATCAAGTGGCGCAATCTCTTTTTTTTGTTGTTGCGCGCCTGCCTGACAGCGCTTTTGATTCGTTGGCGTTGACTCACATTCCAATTGGCGGCGGCTCCCATCGGCCTGGTCTGGCCCGGTCTGGCCTGTAGGGCTTGCGTGGTGTCGCCAGTGCAAGTGCAACGTGGCGTGTCGCTCCGCAATGCGCTCGCCCCGTTCAGCGCCCGCTGTCGTCCTGTCGGCGTGACAGTTTTCTTTATTAGCACGTCTTCGCGCAAAATTTGCTTCTACATTTACATCTGATCAATAAAAATGCTTTTCGTGTTGGGGTCATGGCATTTTCTACATAGCTGCATGCTGCACAGTGGAGCAATGATATCGGATTCTTACTGAATTTTTATCTAGTACATAATTGTGCATAAAAAGAACCTGCACTGTCTTTGAAAGTGAAAAGAATTAATGTGACAAAAAGGTATGCAAGAAAAATTGAAAGAAAACAATATTTTCGCTAGTAATAAGAACATTTGTTGGCCTTAGCAAATAGTTTATTTTCTAAATTTTTTTAATATAATAACTTATTATTTATTGTTATATCACAGCAGCATGCTTGACAAGTATATCTTTATAATTATTCAGACTCATTGTTAACCGTTCATTATGCGTTCCTCAGCTTCTGTTGCTAAGTATGGAATTTTCAAGGAGTCATGCCTTGATATTTGTGCAATTTTCTAAAAAAAAAATTATCATAAAACAATGAATACAAAAAGATTTCTTTTTTTTTAAGTATTTTTCAAAAGTGCTTGGCATTAGAAAAATTTGTAAATTGAGCTATTGAATAAAAACGGAAATAGTTTTAATGCATTTGAGCCAAATTTTTTACAAAGTGTAGCATGGTAAAAAAGTTTTGTAAAAAATTTAAATTCCTTGAATATTTCTTAATGAACACTGAATTCTCAATGAAATAGAACTCGAATAAAAGAACAGTCAAATGACTTCTTTGGGCAAACTAGTGTTAAACTCTTCATGCCCCATAAACTTTCACGGTATACTCATCTTGATTTCAGTCATGGCCATTTTCACTTTCAGTTGTTCAATAAAACCCTTTGACCTTCAAGTTGGTTGTCACTTCATTCCACTGTACGCGTTGTCCTTACGGATTTGCAATTAATTTGTAACCGATTATCATCTTCAGATGCCAAATAAACTTTGCTTACATACGCATAAATCCCGCCATAAAGTTCCAGAGCCACGAAAGTAACAACTTGTCGCCTATACTTGTTGCGCTCCGGCAACGCTGCGGCAACTTGCTTTTGCATTTCGGTCGTTCGGTCGTTCGGCCGTGACAGTCAGCAGACCCGCTCGCCACTCTCCATTTTTAGAACAGTGCCAGTCGCAGTCCAACCAGCGGCTTCGGCTCACCTTTCCACCCGCCAACAGACTTTGACTGATTTAATTATTTCGATTCTGCAGCCAAATTCAATTCCGCATGCGACGGCGGCTCTCAGTGTCGCTGCACAACTGCGATAGCGACTGTCGCTGCCCCAATGGGATTGCGTGTCCCTGGCATTCCATGCATCATGTCCGCTCGTAATGAGAAAATATGGCGATTGTGATACAATAAAGTGTGCTTCGCACTTATGTTTCCTTATGCCGGACAACGCGTTCCCGGCTGGCCTCACCTCTTGCTTTCTTTTAGCATGCCTCGCGTGTTGTTGTTGTGGTTGTTCTGCTTGATTTGCTTACTGGTTGTGTTTGTTGTTGTTGTTCCTGGTGATGCTGTTGCTTGGTGCATGTACTTGTTCCACTGCCCGCACAACTTGACCCTATGCTGGAAGCAGATTCGCTTTGCTTTTCTTGCAATTAAAAGTTATGGTAACACTCTTCTTTCTCTCTCGCTCTGAAATTTACTGACTAATGCAGAAAAAAAACACAATTAGTTGCATCTATTTTAGGTGACCATGTCAAGCTTTTCTCAAATTAGAAAGTACGTTTTGCATGAAGGAGCGCTTTTGTCGATGGAATGGTATGTTCCAATTTGAGGGCATGTTGTGTGGAAAAAACGTTTGAATATGTTCGTTTCAAGTTTGCTGATTTTTGCAAGTGGCCAATTATCTTTAAATTAGAAAGAACATTTTATATACTATGCAGATACATAATTGTTTCGCCGGCGAAGTTACAGAGATTTTGGCAGTTCAATGTCATAGGAATTAACATAGTCAGGCAAGTTCTAAACTGTATCTAAGATTGTCATTACATAACAACAGTAAAATACTTTCGCTATACAATTTTTAGAAAATATTTTTTAATTATATATTTTTTTGCCTTTACCATTTTACAAGGCTAGACATATTCCCTAGACCAGGGTCGGCCAACCCAAATGATCTCGCGGGCCACACATATGGAAAATTAGAGGAAATGACGGGAAGATTGGACTGAAAAAATGTTCAAGGCGGGCCGCGGGTTGGCCACTCCTGCCCTAGACATTCATGGATTATACCTATAGATTGCCCATCAAGAAGTAATTCTGTCTATATGACTTTAATTATAAATTTTAGTATAATATCTATAGCCATTTCTTTACACTATGATCTCGAAATCGAAATTAAATGACATCAACTGAAGATTGAAATAAATATTCCTTTACAGAAATGAAAAAAATTTTATGGAAAAAAGCCTGTAAGATATCAAAATTTTTTCCTTGTTTAGAGTATTTTTATCACAACTGTTGAACTAACAATAATACAATATTTTGCAATAAATTAACGATTTTTTGGAGAAATTTAATAACGCTTATGTATTCTCTATGTCAGGAAGAAATTAGTGTACCCATGTACCCATGGCCATATGTCCATATAAATCCGTCCCTAGAGCTGCAGTTTATAAAAGTTCTAGCAAAAAGATTTCTTTTTGTAGTTGAAGCAAATTGGAATCAGAATCTCTTCTTTGTCCATTGCGCTTTGAAGTAAAGTCTGGTCAGCTGAGCACACTCACTCCCGCATATCATATCACAATTTATATGCCATTACGCTTGCATGTTGTGCAAATGCACCGATTTGCAGTTCCAAGCCGCAGCCACAACAAAATTGAGAAGTGCAACTGCGCTCCTACTTGGTAGAGGAGCAGGAAGCCAAAAGTGAAGGAAGCCTAATGTTTTGACCATTTATTAAATGTCTCCGAAATGGCAATAACTTTATCATGCACGAAGCGAAGCACATTTGCCTAGCAACTGGAAGCAAAGGACAGGCACTGTAGCCTGGACAGCGGACAGCAGGCGATATCTGCGCACTCACATGCAAGTGTGCAGTGGAGTGGCCCACGGGGAAGGTGTCAGTGATGCCGGTGCCGTGGCCATTCTCGTTGGCCTCTGTGACAGTGGCTGTGACATTCGTGCCGCTTGGACATGTTTCATATGGGAGCTCCAGTTGTGCTCTTTTCTGACATGCAGCCAAGAGCAGCAGCAGCAGCACAATAAATGATGGCATCCAAGCCTGGTCAGGTGTATTGTTACACATGCAACCAGCCACGCACAACTGCTGGTGGCAGTGGCAGGGCGTGTGCGATCTACAGGCACAAAATATTGTCACACTCAGAGTCTGTGAGGTGCGGGGGTGTGACATTGCAAGAGTGCCGGAGTGCTTTGGGTCTTCATTTGCGAAGGAATCACTGTGGAAGCTGATATGTATGGGCTGCACTTTAGTTGCTCATTAAAATCGTGTTTAACAATCATTTTGTGCGCATGCAGGCACTTGCCACACGCTGTTGCATGCAACAAACCCATGTGTGCATGTGTGTGTGATTTTTCTTGAATAAATAAGTTCAGTGGCATGTGGCACCAGTATAAATTTGCACTGGCAGTTTCCGTAATACATAATTCCGAAATTCTTCATTTTTTGAACTCATTAATTTTGTTCAACATTTTTATAAATTTCAAGAGTAGTTTGAATCAGCAAAACCGATTATTGAGTGTATTAAATTTGATTTTGATATCGACTGATAATGAAAGAAAGAATTAGGAATGATTTCAAATTACTATACTTCTTTTACTTGTCAGAACTTCATTATATTCAACTGAATCGCCTAAATAATCTAATATCGAAACTTTTTTTTAGTTATAGTTTAGCGCTATATAGATTACCTAGTCAAAGAAGATTTCTGCAACTAATTTTTTCCGCGAAATTCTTTGTTGACCAATTTTATGCAACAGAAATTTTTTTCTGGGCAAAGAGTGATGAAGCCTGATTTGATTGTGTTCATTCAGAATGGTGATGGAATCGGAAGCGCAATCAAAGCCCAATGTTCTCTCAAAAAAAGTTTACCAGCTTACCGTTTTATAGCGAAGGCAACAATCAGATTTATGTTTCTGGAAGTTAAAATTTAAAATTTCTCGCACTCGAAGGCTTGTCGTCAGTAAATGGTCGGTATATAGAGAAGATTCGGACAGCCTTTCTCGTATTGTAAAAGTAGTCTATATGTTCAAGAACATTCCAATTATGAATTTGTCAAAACACCAGCTTTTATATATTCGATACCGAAAATATTAAAATGCTCAGGTTGCTTTCGGTATTAGCACGCCCAGATTTAAAAACGGTGAGTGTTCGCAGAAAGCCACATTTCAACTAACGTTCCACATTCGTTAAACAGGCGCCATTTTGTAGCATGCTAACTTGAAATATTCAGCGAAAAAGCAGCAGCAAATTAGCGAATCTCAACGGTCGCTTTAAAAAAATGTTAATATTAATTAATTTTATATCGCATGTGGAAAACCTGCTCGAAATTAAATCTTTTAATGGCGCTCATAAAACTCGAGCAGCGATTATGAACATTTTAATTATGAGCTCAAAACGAGCGGCGAAATGTCAGCGAATCGACAAATTGTTGTGCGGCAACTCTGCGCTCAAAATATCTAAAAATTTAATGACATTTTCATGTTTTCGGTAGGTCTGCAAAAAAATATGCAAATTTTGTATCCCATTTGATTTTAAAACGCTACGCTTATAAGATGATGGCTTGTGAAACTCGACATTTAGTTTGTGGCACGTAAAAAGTAGGGGTATGATGATATGTATAATATTGTAAGATATGGATATAAATATACATATATTTCTATATGTATATGTATTTACATCTGCAAAGACATATGGCAATATTAATCCAATTGAGTTGAGCAGTTCTGTGTAATGTTTTTCTAAAAAACTAACAAGTCTCAATGAAGGTGCAGCTAAACCCGAGCTTTTCCCCAGTCAATACGAAACAATAAGACTTTCCTTCTGTTCAATATACTCGTTCTGGTTAGAAACAGACTAAGACACTAAGACATCTAGTACCGTTAGATTTAAGAGACCGCACAGTTATTACCTGCACCAACCTAGCGCATCCTTTCAAAGATTTAAGATTATTTTCTCGACTAACAGAGAAGCGTACATTTTTGGATAGTACTGTTTTAAATTCTTAGAAAAAATTCAATAAAAATTTTATGCTTTGCTTATAAGCTCTGCAAAAATTAGTTGCTTATCAGCGAAGATCCAGTGGTACTGAATTTAAAACCCAAGTACTAAGCATTTTTAACAAAATTTGTTTAAGGAATGTTCAGAAAGAAGTTGAAGGAATATAAAATACAATAGAAGTCTTGAAAAAACAACAACAATATGATCTTTTTGTTAAGCATTAAGAAATTCTACCTGACTATTCGATCAGAGGTCGAATGAGAATGAAATTATGTAAAATATCGATCAATTTACTGAAAAATTTTCACTTATGTATATATTTAATTCTCTATCGACGGGTTTAATAATTTTTATTTTTTTTACAGTGTATTAATAATACTTATGCCAATATTTCAATTCAAGCAAATGTTCAACAGAAAAGTAGTAGGGTATAAACAGATCGCATTATGCCACTGCAATCTGTACTACTTAATGCTTCAAATTTGCTATAGATAAGTGCAATAAATTTTGCGTAATAAATAAAAAGACAATTCTCGTTCGTGCACTTTGAAAACTCCCCCAAAATTATTGTAAAATTTTAAAGCTTCTGGCATATAAAGTTTGAAATTTATAACTTCAGGGTCAATATTTGCGTTTTCAGTTCGACTGCGGGCATTTTTATGAAATCAAGCGCCGTCGCCGCCGCCGCTGCCGGTCTTAATAAGCTGCTACGCCATTACAACTCCACGAAATGTGAGCGAACAAGTTTATGGCAAACGCTTAACAAAGACATCTTCAAAGCGCAAAGCGCTTAGCTCGCGCGACTTCATAAAGATGTCGCCTCAACTGCGCACAGCTCAAATTTCATTAGTCGCGCGGCTCGACGTCTCGAAATTGTTGGTGGTTCTTCGTAGGCGGCGGCGCGGCAGCGGGCTGGTCTCTGCGCCGGCCCAGCGCACTTGTTGGCGCTCGTGCTTCAGCCTCCAATGGTGTCACCAAATACCCACACTAGTAGCAGGCGCTGGTAGCCGCTCTTGGCGTTTCGGCGAATCAGCATCAGGTGTGTGACAATGTTGACGTTGTTGTTGTTGGTGTTGGCGCTGCCGCAGTTGGCGCGTATCTATTTGAAAGTCTTTATAGTTTTTACTGTCTATGTTTATTTAGCGCCTTATCTTAATGCTGAGTTACACACCAATACCAACATAAACAACACCATTTTGGCCTTTAAGATAAGACGCTGATTAGTCGAAAATTTGCATAAGTTGTTGTTTCTTTAAATTGCATTTGAATGTTATGCTTCGATGTCATATACATATGTATGTATGTATGATGATATATGAAATTGCTTTTGCTCTAGGCTGATATACTTCGATATTTGATGTTAGAATTGGGAAATAGTTCACAGGCAGAAATTCATTTAATTTTGAAACAGTTCGTAAAATGGGTGTAAACAAAGGCTAACTAGAAAAAAGGAGGGGTAGCAACAACTCAGGTACTACTAAGCAAAGCAGTTACTAAGTTTTTAATGTTTGGCTGATACTTAAAAAAGTTTGGTAAGTGTTTTTGTAACAGAAAATTTCAATTTACATATGAGTGTATTTAGAAATGAGTGCATGTAGAAATGTTAAATTTTTTTAGAGCAACACTTAAGAGTGGTTCTAAATATTAGTACACAATTCTACTCATGTTAAATTAACAAACAATTAATTTACAATTTTGAATTATTAAAAAGCTTTAGGAACTATTAAATACTTTATTTTTTATTTCGTTTAATTTATGAGTATAAAATGAAAGAAATCAAATGTAAATATCGGCTTAATGATTATGAGAAAAAAGCCGCCACTTGAACTGTAAAAGAGTTACACCCAACTTCTCTAAAAATTCTGGACGATTTCAGCTTTGTAATTCGAGTCAACATTTTTAGAAAAACATTTAGATTTTGCAAACCTACTTTTGGTGCAGTTTGAATAAATTGTTGATAGATAGGGGAGAGGGGGTACCTTCGTCCTTGGGGCACATTCGTCAAAGGCGATTTCGGTATGAAGGAGTCATCAGCCATAACTGTTTATTAGTAAAAACTAACCCATAACTAGCATAAATATCCCTCACAAAGTGTGCCATCTCTATCTGAACAGCTGATAAATTAATATTTGATTTTGTGTTTTCGCGCTTCATTGCCGAATTTTCAGGTCGGTAACGTAAGAAGTTTGTGCTGTATTTATACCATTATTTCGAACAAAATTGTTTTAGTATTACTTTAATACTATTTATTTTGTAAATAAAAGTGTATTAAGTGAAACTAAAGCACTGAAATTAGAAGTAAAAAAATAAAAAGAAAAAAAGTGACACCAGGGTGGACTCGTCTTTTTTTCATGGGGCACATTCGTCAATATAACTTCACAGGTACTAAAAATCAAAATCGAGTTGAAGCTTCCAAGACCCTCGAACCTGGCTTAAACCTCCCGTAACCACACAAAATGAATATTAGGGTCGATCTCAGCACTTTAAACATTATATATAACAAATAATTTATAAAAAAAATTTAACAATAAGTACATTTTTTTAAGCTCTTAAACATGATTTTTTTTAAATTTTTTAATGCATAATATAATAAATACGTGTTATGTAACCAAAAACATGTCTTATCTAGTCTAAACAAGATTTTGTATCACCTTATGGTACTTTAAAGTGTGATTGCCGAAAGTGCCCCGCCAAATGCCAAAGCTACCCTGGCATGGGGGCACATTCAGCGAAATGACTTTACTAGACTTACTATTCATAGAAAAAAACAATACAAACGGAACTTTTTAAAGAAATTTTAGTATAACATTTTATTGTTAAATAATGAGGTATTGTAACAGTCTAATCGGTTTTTAAATATATTGATTACCTTCTGAAATATAGGCCTTCAAAAAAAAGAGACGAAGGTACCCCCCTCTCCCCTACATATATAAGAGTGCACTGTAGATAATTCAAAGAAGTAACTAATCCAGTTGAATACATACTTTTACAGCTAGTCCTTTCACGAGTGGGTTAATTAGAAGATTAGACTCTTCAGCAGAAGATTTCTGTATTTTTTGTTAGTATTCCTTTTGATTGGAGCGGGAATATTTACCAAAACTTTGAATGTTTTATGCAATAGATTCTCGTATTACAGACTCAACTATGAAAGCAGAATAGGCACATCAAAGCCATCAATATGTATTTCATAAAAATTCTGCCAATAAGTGCATAAGTGCAACTTGCACTTGCATCTAAACTCGGAGGCATGGTCTGCTGGGTATGCCAGAAATTAGTCATATCGAATTTTGCCGGCTTTTGTTCAGCTAAGCGAAGACGAATATGATAATTGGCAAATGCCTGGAACTGCAATATTGAGGATATCATATATGTACTACATACCTCGGCATAATGGGAAGCCTTGCTGGTATTTGATGCAGTTATGAGTACTTGAGTTGCATACACACACACATGTGCATAAATATTTTCCACCCTCACTTTTAATTGCTGCTTTTATAAAAGTTTTAAAAGTTAATTTCACACATATTGCCCCTTGCCAAGCGATTTTCGGAAAATATTGTTTCAGCACACACAAACGAAAATCGTTCATTATTAATTTTAATATGCGTGGCCGCTTGCAGCGTTCGATGCCGCCGCCGCTTGTTTGTGTGCGCAGCGTTTTAATGGTGCGCCGGCAGACGCAGACACGCCAAATTAAATAGAAATGCACGAGGCGAGCGTGGTGCAGCGCAGCAATCCCCGTCACGTGACGCACACCCATTCCGCTGGCCGCCCCACCCCCACAGCCTTGCAGCTTTACACATACCGACGAAAGGAAGTGCGTGCAGGCGCGCGCGTGTGTATGTGTGTGTGTGCGCTTGCTGCGTAGGCAAATGTTGGCTCAAGGATGTGTCCGGCGTGACGGCGATTGCCAAACCTGCCAGCCTCTCCGCCTGCATGCGGCAACTTGTGCCAGCGCGTAGCGCACAGCAGCTGGATTAGGGCTGCTCATGCACTCGCCAACTCACCAAATAGGGGAGAGGGGGGTGCCTTCGTCTACTTTTTTTTGAAGGCCTATATTTCAGAAGGTAATGAAAATATTTAAAAACCGATTAGACTGTTACAATACCTCATTATTTAACAATAAAATGTTATACTAAAATTTCTTTAAAAAGTTCCGTTTGTATTATTTTTTTCATGATTAGTAAAAAAAGTCATTTCGCTGAATGTGCCCCCATGCCAGGGTAGCTTCGGCATTTGGCGGGGCACTTTCGGCATTCACACTTGAAGGTACCATAAGGTAATACAGAATCTTGTTTAGACCAGATAAGACATGTTTTTGGTTACATAACACGTTTTTATTATATTTTGCATTAAAAAAATATAAAAAAATCATGTTTAAGAGCTTAAAAAAAAGGTAGTTATTGGAAAATTTTGTTTATAAATTATTTGTTATATATAATGTTTAAAGTGCTGAGATCGACCCTAATATTAATTTTGTGTGGTTACGGGAGGTTTAAGCCAGGTTCGAGGGTCTTGGAAGCTTCAACTCGATTTCGATTTTTAGTACCTGTGAAGTTATATTGACGAATGTGCCCCATGAAAAAAAGACGAGTCCAACCTGGTGTCACTTTTTTTTCTTTTTATTTTTTTACTCCTAATTTCAGTGTTTTATTTTCACATAAAACACTTTTATTTACACAATAATTAGTATTCAAGTAATACTAATACACTTTAGATTGAAATAATGATATATGTACACCACAAACTTCTTACGTTACCGACCTGAATAATCGGGAACGAAGCGCGAAAACACAAAATCAAATGTAACTTTATCAACTGTTCATATAGAGATGGCAAACTTTGTGAGGGATATTTATGCTAGTTATGGGTTAGTTTTTACTAATAAACAGTAATGTCCGATGACTCCTTCATACCGAAATCGCCTTTGACGAATGTGCCCCAAGGACGAAGGTACCCCCCTCTCCCCTACATAGTACATGCCGCCCCCTCGTTTAACCCTAAAAAGCAGACGAGCTTACACCTTCTGTTCTTCCGCGTGCGCTCATTAATTATAATTTTTTGGTTGTAAACTCTTTGTTGCACGGCAATGCGGCACAACAGGTCACGCGTTGAAGTGCATTTAACGAGGAGGGGTGTGCCGTGAGTTTGACTGAAGCTTGGGGGTTGCACAGCGTTGCCACATTGATGGCGAGGATTTTAAAGGTATACTACCATAAAAATATAGCGGCTTCACCGGGCGTAGGAGCTCGATCAAAAAAGGTATTGGAGGCGGCAGTTGTAGTATCATGCCTGCGATGGAAAAACCAAGTAGAGCAGACACTGTATTATTCAAGCATTATTTTACTAATTTAGATAGGCCTACAGCAGAGTGGAAAGAAAACTGTGCAGCGAATAGAATGCAGAATCACTTTCTTCCATACTGCAATCGCTTGGACACGTCCAAGAATTTACGATGGTTTCTTATGCTCTCCGAATCTGACATCTTCGAAAAGTTAAGCTTAACCAACAATTTGATTAATATGAGAATCTTATGACCATTGCAGAAATAATCTGACTAATCTGAATTTAATTTGACTAATCTTTTATTTAAATTATATGTACATACTTAAATTAATTCACCGAAGCACTCTTCGGAAATCAATTTGAAAATATTGTAGAGTCGATTCAATTAAATTTTATTTATTATTTGACATTTAAGACATTCGTCTTTTGCATGCCGCATTACCTTTTATGGAAATCTTTCAAATATTTTTGCAAACTGGAGAATATTGGATGCTGGCCATAACATAAATGGAACATAAATGGTTATTTCTCAACGTAGATTAATAATTAGCTTGTTTTTTCAGAAAAAGCAATTTAAATAAAATACAGTTCCCATGTATCGTAGGTTATTCCTGATTTTGAGTGTACAAGAAAATAGTTGCATATAGTGATGCTATAATTTGCTGAATTTAAATGAAAAAAAATTCCATATAAACCTCTAGCGAAATAAACCAAAGGAATTCAAATATTTGCTACAACGGCAACACTGTTCGACGCTTTCGAATGCAGGCATTTCACCTTCTGACGCGCATAGCTTGCATAACTTCAGCTAGTCGGCATTAGCCATAAAACAACAAGCAAAATAACGATAACACAAATAAAACAACATCAATGCAACATTAATAATCCACACCGCAACAGACAAGTTGCATTAACCCTCATCGAAGTCGCGCTGCTAGCGTTACATTTTTCATTTGTTGTTGGCGGTGCGCGGTGGCGCTCTTGCCGGCGGCATTGGCGGCCCAGCCACGAGCAGTGCCGCGCTGCGTGCCATCTTTCGGCAGCAAACTGACACGAAAGTGACTCATTTGTTTTACGGTAATTAAAAAGAGGGTGCATCCCTTGCACTGCCGGCGACTTACGCCTCCATAGTTGCCGCTACTGCTGGTGTTGCTGCTGGTATTGCTGCTGGCCCGTTCGCCTGTGTGGATGCGCAAAAGCACTTAATCATTGTGCATGCTAAATTAATCAAGGCTCCGGCGAAGGCGAAGGCTCTGACTGCGGCTCAGCCTCGGACTAGAGCGCGGAGGCTGGCGGCAGCGGCAACTTGCAGCCAGGCTAGTTGCAGCGCATATTGCTGCGGCAATTTTCGACTATAAATTTTTTTGTTTATGTATTTTTAATTCGAGCCTCATGGTAAATGCAGACTAATGGCCCGCCGCAGAGCATATGGCGCTCGAGGGTGTAGTGGGCCGCCAGTGCCAGCCAACAGAACGGGTGCATAAATTTACCAAGCACTAGGAAATGAGTTTTGGAAATATTTTCCACTAGCAATATGCGTCGATATCCGGGCGCGAAGGCTGCCACAAATACCATTTCCAGTCATGAAATTTCGGTAGCGTGCGTCCGTGTCATATGGCGCTCTGCCATTCAAAATTATAACAATTTCTGCTGCCGCTCTCGGAATATTTTTTCCCTATATGAGTTTGCGATTGCGCGTAACATGATTAATTGCGCTCATCTGTTAGATGCCAGCGTCTGTCTGCCTGCTTACCTGGCGTACTTCTTCTTCTTCTTCTTCCATTCATATACATTTTCGAGTGCGTGTGTATATATTTTCCCGGATTTAATTCGCGTGACACTATAATTTCTACTAATTTCGACATTTCATTTCTGGGTCGCTTTCTTCTTGCTTGCGCTTCTTACTTTCTTCGTTCCTGCTTTTGGCCCTGGCCCGAGCTCTTGCGGGCGCTCTTAATTTGTGTCAGCAGTTGTGTTGAATTTTATTTTGTAATGCCTTTAATTAAAATTAAACCGTAACCATTCAAAAATGTAATATGTGCGTGGTCGGAATTGGGTGCGGGGTAACAGGTTGCCCGATTCGGAGACCACCGCGGAAACCAGAGCAGTCACAGATGGCATTTGTAATTGGAGCGCGGAAATTTATTTCAATATTCTTTAGCAGTTGCATATAAATATGACCATAATATGAGTATCCAGAAGTGCCACTAGAAACTTGTTGGTATTTTAAAGGAAACAGTTTTATAAGTTTCCTCAATATGCATATACACAATAGAATAGCTTTTAGTAAGAAAGAAAATACAGTCTGCGATATTCGCTAGCTGCTCAGTAGTGTTGTGGTTGTTACTCTTTTAAACCTTTTACTTTTACTTTTGGTAGTTGGACATATTTCAAATTCATGTTAGTAGAATCTATGCATCCCTTTCTTCTTCTTTTCCAATCCAATAAGTCAATGAAAAGTCGTTACCTTGTAGCGACCTGACGTATTGCTTATATCCTTTTATTGTCAATTAAATATGCAATATAACAACCGATGGCGTTTTAAACATATCTAACTTAAAACTGCAGAAGGTAATCTTTTTTTTGAAAAAGCTTTTAGTCGTGTTTACTTGCTGTGTGTATATCATAAAAGCAATGCCACTTTGAAATCTGACGTTTCAATTACGCGTCCCAAAAGCACTCGAACTGCAAATGAGAGCCCACACACAAGCGACGAGGCAACTAATTAATATGTTTATTTTAAAAATATTCAAAAAAGTAAAATAATACAAAACAAAAACGCTGAAGTGCATGATGGAAGTAGGCAAAGTGTCGAAGCAGAACCAAAAGTGCCATAGAATAATAGAAATAAAATCAAAAGCTGTAGAATGAGCGCGAACGAGGAAAGAAAATAAACATTTATTAACATAACAAACAAACGGACAAGTGACCATGACATTATTAACGCCCAAATGCGACACAACAATGAGGAGCAGGAAGGAAGGGCTGGCAGTGCAGATGACGGTTGTGCGTCCACTGCAGCCAAGAGTGCTCCAACGCACACAATCACACGCACATGTACGTCAGCTACTCCCAATATATGGCAGCAACAATTGACAGGTTCATAGTAGATACGCACACACTGAAATGTGGCTTTTATGAAGACATTCATATGTCAAAGAGTAATGTATACAAACAAACAGATATAAGCACAAATAGATGAAAACGCACACACACATGCATATATGCATTTGAATAGGTATACGAAGTTATGCAGCAGCCAAGGTGGTCCTTATCTAGGCGAAGCTGTGAAGCCTGTAAGAGAAGCTAGGGAAAGAGTTATATTTATTAACCCTTTAGAGACAAGATTTTCTATAGTCAAGTGAATTGCGGTCTGTTGCCTTTTCGGTGCGTATAAAAGTAGTCAAAGTGCAAAAATTTCAGTTTTTCTTAAAGTAAATTAGTAAGTAAAGGAAAGTACTCTTATCAAACTGTATTTAAAATTTGTTTCTCTCTTTCTATATTCACATAAAATTTCGAAGATTTGCTTAAGTTAACAACTTAAAGTTTCATAAAATTGTATTATTATTTTCCTTTTGCTTTTAAATAAATTAACCTTCAGCGAGTGGGTGAATGAATTTTGAGTATTATTCCATATTCTCTTAAGATCCGTATAGTTCCTAGTCACTGGACTACTTTGAAATTGTTCTCCGTCTATGCGAAGCATCAAGTTTCGTTTTCAGATACATCTGACAAATAATAATCTCAATCGACAAAATAGATTAAATGAATCGTACATGATTCAATGGTTTGAAAAATAGCAGCGCTGCTGTGAGCTTAGAAAAACCTTCAGCTAAGAAATAAACCGAAATGGGTTAACAACATATGAAACAGCGCCTTTGACAGGCCCGAATAGAATTGTTTATGGCTGACCATCGGGCCATAAAAAAAACTCATGCGAAGGGTGGATCAATGGCCACATGCAATATCACATAAACAGAATGGACAGTCAGACTGACAGGTTCAAAACGAGTTGCAAGCATGGACGAGGCGCGGCAGCCACAAAAACTAAGCGCACCGCCGCAAAAGGAGCAGTGCGCGCCCAGGCAGGCAATTGACAATTTTCCGCGTGCCGTGTGGGAATGCGTGCGGCCCGCCATTAGAGCGTAATGTGCGCGGCATGCGGGGAAAGGGGTGGAGTAGATGATATGACCAGCGCTGCCATCTTTTGAGTTTTTTGACACTCTTGTTGGGACATTTTTCTTGGTTTTTTCTGACGGCGTAGTTGTGGCATTTCAAATAGCGACTGTTGTCTAGGATAAATTCAATAGGTAGGACCACTCTCCGAAGAGTTTTCTACTAATAATGAATAATATTTAAAGAAATATAGCAGCCCTACTGGCACTTTGCTGATAATGGTGTTTTTGTGTGTCTATATATATACTTTAAATATATAACAATGTACATAATTACAAAGTATAATACAAAAAATACACCGACAAATTCCAACTGATACGAAACCTCTCACCTTAAGATAAATCGAGGCTTTTAATCTCAAATCTGAACTCAGTTTTGTTGGGTCAACTTTTTATAAGAATAATAAAATTATATAAAAAAAAACTTTTTAAAAATAAGCTTTAATTTATTTAATGTACTAAAAAGTAGAAAATAAATTGTTTTTAAGTCACCTGTATCTTACTATCCATAAAAGCTTGGGGCGCTCATGTGTTCAATATTTGTCAAACAGTTACCACAATATTTTATTTAAATAATTTTTTGCAAATAGATTCTAGTAATGAAAGATATGTTGAATTTGGATATTGAGCGCACAAGCTTTTATTGATAGTAAGATACAGGTGACTTAAAAACAATTTATTTTCTACTTTTTAGTACATTAAATAAATTAAAGCTTATTTTTAAAAAGTTTTTTTTTATATAATTTTATTTTCTACTTTTTAGTCTTCCATAAATTCAATTTTAGAGCTCTGAAATTTTTCACAAAAAGAATTTAAAACTTGCAGAGCAGTACACAATATTTAGGGTATTCACAGTGTTTCCTATCGTCAGATGTCATATCCTCAATTTAACAAATAATACGGCTGTGATCGACCCTAATATTCGTGGCATATTTGTGACGCGGTGAGTTGTTGCTATTTTGCCAGCAGGGCGCGGCAAGTAAGTTCCTATCGTTTTTCATTGATGTGTGGTGTACCTATAATTATAGACTGAAGCCCAAGTGTGTAGTTGCTTGAAAAGTGCCACGCCCCCTGTCCTACGCCCATAAAATTTTACCAGTGGGACGACACATCCAAGAGGCGACTGCATACGAAATTTCAATGCTGCACGACCTTTAGTTCCAAAGCTAATCGAGATCAAAAATTTTGTTTATATGGGGGGTGCCACGCCCCCTTATCCTACGCCCATAAAATTTTACCAGTGGGACGACACATCCAAGAGGCGACTGCATACGAAATTTCAATGCTGCACGACCTTTAGTTCCAAAGCTAATCGAGATCAAAAATTTTGTTTGTATGGGGGGTGCCACGCCCCCTTATCCTACGCCCATAAAATTTTACCAATGGGACGACACATCCAAGAGGCGACTGCGTACGAAATTTCAATGCTGCACGACCTTTAGTTCCAAAGCAAATCGAGATCAAAAATTTGGTTTATATGGGTGGTGCCACGCCCCCTTATCCTACGCCCATAAAATTTTACCAGTGGGACGACACATCCAAGAGGCGACTGCATACGAAATTTCAATGCTGCACGACCTTTAGTTCCAAAGCTAATCGAGATCAAAAATTTTGTTTGTATGGGGGGTCCCACGCCCCCTTATGCAGTGCCCCCCTTATTTTCTCAGTAGAAGGATATCAATATGCAGTAAGTTCCTACCGAGTTTCATTGATGTGTGATGTGTAGTTCTAAAGTTCTACACAAATCTGGAGTTTATAAAAAAGTGCCACGCCCCTTGTCCTACGCCCATAAAATTTATTGATTCATGTATTGGGCTCTAGATTAGGCATGTATGCAAAGTTTCAGATCTCTAAGTAGTCGGGAAGTGGGTGAAAAATTGATTACTAGATTTGACGACATACATACCTGATTTGAAGTTAATATAAAGCTTATAAAAAAGCTCAGAAATAAGGAGTTTAGAAACAACTGTTTCTAATCTGTTAGCTTCTATTGTGTTGGTTTTCATTTCTGTTGCTAAAAATATTTAATTTTAAAGAAATAGGAATTATTCTTTACATTTTGATATGGCAGCGCTGGATTTGAGCATGATTTGTATGGCACTCATTCGCCAGTGAGTGATTTGGATGACAAGTGCTGCTATCTCTGTGAGCCAAAAAACAATGTGAATTGTCAGTGTTGGGCGGTACGGCTACAATGAAGCTGTTTGTGACTCTTGCTGGCGCAGCTAATTCCAGTGGGTAGCCACACACAAATGAACATGTTAACAAGTGTAGGAACCTGCCTTACCGGGCGACTCCAAAAACCGTACTTACATCATCTGCGCGCATGCTCGCATTGTCGATGTCACCCGTTGCCCTGTCAGCACATTAATTCTGCGCTTACATTTCCGCTGTGCGCCCGGCTCGAGCCGCTCAGTCGGGGCTACAAGTGTAAACTTAGTCGTCGCTGGTAGGCTTTTGCGTCTGCGCAATGAACTGGCTGTCTCGCTATCTCACTGCCTGCCTTCCCGACCCCCCCTTTCTAACATCAAACATTGCTCGCTACAATTTTCGAACATGCATCTGCGAGTGCACGCATGGCGCGCGCCTTCTTTACCTTCCTTAGCCGCAAATTTGCATTCGTATATTTGAATTTGAATTTGCATTTGTAGCTGGCTTATGTACGTACCTTGTTTGTATCTAGTAAGTAGTATGCGTATGTGTAGTTGTTTTTTTTTTCGTAACGGAGTTTTTGGTCTAATTGCACGCTTGCCGTACGGAGCCAGCTCAACAAGTGCCGTGCCGTATTATTAATAGGCTCGTAATTGATGGCAGAGACTCGTTGTTTTTGGCGTAATTAAGTCGTTAAGTGTTTTCCGTTTATTTATTGGCAATAGGCGGCATATTTTTGCATAGCTTATGTTGGCAGCAAGCCAGTTGTGCGTTGAGGTATCTTCATTCGAAATGTTTACGAGCGTGCTTAGTCGGTATGCAATTGCCTTGTCGTTGTTGTGGGCGCTCAGCTGTTTGCAATTCAAATGTCTTGTTGCAACAACAAAACTGCAACGGCATGCCGATCTTATGAGTGTGTTGTGGAAAGTATGCGCAAGGCAACTTTTATAGAAACCATTCGAATTTCTAATGGATGCTGGTACAAATAAATCAGAATGGAACCTCGAATTAAAGCAGTCTTTGCTTCTTATATAATGACAATCTACCAAAAAGAAAGCTGAATGAAATTGGTAATCATTTCAGCAGCGGCCACAATAACTCGAAAGGCTGACATTAAAGCTCGCTCATTTTAATTAATACTAGAATTAACAACATATCCATATTCCTCTTTACACTAAAGCCTTTGAGTCGCATACATTAGCTACGAAAAATTTTCAGTTTTTTTTAAATTTTCAGTTTTTTTCAAATTTTTCGTAGCTAATGTATGGGATTTCGTTTTCATCGACGAAAACGGTGTATGCGACTCAAAGGCTTAACCCAGCCTTAAAAGAAAAATTAGGTTCAAAGAAATTGAAATATATTTCATTTAAATATTGAATGTTTAACAGTCATTTTGACTGGTCGGTAGTTCTAGTGTAAAGGGGGAGTAATATTTAAATAATTTTATTAATCGTTTTTCGAGTATAACCAACACTCAGGCAATACCCACTATACATTAAAAGCACTTGCTGCTTTTAAAAGAGTTGTAGGTTATGTGCATTGTAGAAAGAATTCGTGTCATTCAATATTCGCGGATTCAAGGCAAATTTCCTCCCTCTCATTAACCTACAACTCCTCTCTGATATATTTACAATGAATATGTTTAGTTTTATATTTTACTATATAAATTTAATAGAAACTTGGATGTAGTTTCAAATACTCGTATTTCCTTAATCAGAGATAAGTTTCTCGTTTATATCATATGAATAAGGCCACGAATTCTATTTGCAATAAATCGCTTCATAATCAAGGCAGATGTAACGAACTATAACACTTTCATTATTCGTATCAATTTAATATACCTTGATGTAATCCAAATAACAAAATTATAATAAAACGAATAGAAGTTAATGTTCATTCAATTATATTTGAGTAGCTAACAATTAAAATTATAGGTAAAGTTAATGCGATTTCAAAATTATAGGTAAAATTAATACGATTTTAATATCATCGAGCGTGTCATTTGTATGCATTGTGTTGGAACCCGGAAAACAATTTCAAAAAAGAGTGTAATTTGTTTCATTAAGAAAATTATATATAAATAGCGGCAAGTACAGATCACAAATTTAAAAAGAGGCTATTGCCATAGATTTTAGATACTTTAAAACAGCATAAAATTTCTTATTACTAACCAACGCGATTTGCTGAAGAAAGCTAACTATAGCTTATACTTAGCCACAAATAGCAGCTACTAAATATGCAACTATAACATAAAACGTCAATGAAAAAAGTAGAAAAGCAATTGATACTTAAAAAGCTTAGTTTTAACATATTGCAGAAAAAACTCAAACAAATTACACACTAATCCAACGACTTTCTTTATTTTTGCTATCAAACGTTAAAAATAGAAGTGAGCAACTCGGCCGAGTGTTACTGGCAACTAAAGGAGCTTGTTTAAGTACGAATATAAGCCTACAAATTGCAGATATTTCCAGCTTCAGGTAGGCTCATTTATTGATAATGTAATACTTATTTAATATTTATATTGAATTTTTTATTTGAGCAGCGCATATAAAAGCGACTGGCTCCACTTGAACGCGGTATGTGCTAAAAATACACACTCCAACCAAGCCGGCGAACGAGCGAGTGTAAGAGAAGTACCCAAGGACAGAATCACCTGTACCAGCATAATATAATGAACCTGCTGTGGGCGAAATATTATTACCGGCATTAAGCAAAAAATTCTAAACAAAGTAGTAAACGCCGAGGCAGGTTGAGTCTAGCGAAGGCTGAGAAAATAAGCCGCAGCAGAACGAAACAAAACAAAATACAAAAACAAAAAAAAAGGGATAGCGAAGAGTGAAAAGACGCGAATGAAATCAACAAGATCAGCACGATCAGCCGCAGACGAAGACAGCGAGCAAAAGGCAGAATTTTTTCGAAACCACAAAGAAACGTTTACGCAGCAACAGGTACATGGCTGCTCCTCCACTCGGCTTGGCCGATACGTTTAGGCTTACGAGCCAATAATCCACACAATAATCACCTACAATAAGCCACGTTTGTGGAGGCGGCAGCTGCGTAGAGGCAGGGGCACAAAGAAGGGCCGAGCTGAAATTGTTTGTAGGAATAGTAACAGGATGCTATTCATTATATATTATATATATAATATTATGTTCAAAAGATGGACTGTTTATCTTAACCAAAGTCTGAAGAAATTGACGATCGATATGGTATGCTGTGCCCGTGCAGAACTGTAAACTTTTCTAAACAAAAACAAAAACAATAGTAAAGTCAACTGAGTCATATATTTTATTTCACCATCAAAACCAGCAATAAATTTGGTGCTTACGATTTAAAGTTAGACGTTTAGCAGTCAATGGTTGATATAAGACTGGAACCTCGGATTTCAAATCTGGAGAGTGGCAAATCTGTTTCTCGCTCTCTTTCGCGGCGAGTCAATTAAACAGAAATCAACGTGGATAAGAAAACAATTAATCGATTATATGCGCTCAGTGACAGATTCAGCTTCCTGAGTCGAATAAGGCGAAATAACTGTTTCAAGTCACAAAGGAGTTAACAAGGAGTTACAGGCATGTTGCCAGTTGACAGAAATTCCTTGATTGAGAAAAGCCTAGCTACGTGCCTGTGTTAAGGTCTTCTATACAAGAATGAATGCACTGACTCAACCCTGCTGACATTTAACAGCGGAACAACGGCAGAGGTATGGAGCAGCAGTACGATGCGCTGGAGCAAGGAACGCGTTGCAGGAAAACGTGCCCGGCTCCAAGGGCAGGCAATTCCCGCGAAATGGAATTATAAAAGAATTCCACTATACAAATGCGGACGCAAGGGGTAAAAAGAAATGGACGGACCGACGGACGGACGGACGGCCACGATTTTTAACGAGTTGAACGTAGAGTAAAAAATAAATGTAGAAAAAACAGTGAAACGTCTTCAAAAAGCGTAAAATAAATAATAAATAAAAAAGGCAATGCGAGAACAAAAGATCGTCCAAGGGGGCACAAAAGCAAACGAACGCGTCCATGTTTTGACCACAATGAGCCCGCAAATTAATGCGTGCATACAACGGCATGAAAAAGAAGCAACAACAACAGCAACAACAACAACAACAAAGACGGCAACAGACAACCAAAATAACCACAACAGCGCAACGAAGGAAAAATAAGAAAAATTACCAAAATGCGAGCGACCGCAAACCCGCAGCAACAAGTGTACAAGTGGCGATCATTGATCGCGGCAATCGACCGCGATCGATCGAACTGTGGCAGCGCTGAGCAGGAGAGCAGCAACAGCAGCGGCACCAACAGCAGCAGCAACAGTGGTCTTACCACAAAACGGCGCGCAGGATCGCACGGCTAAGAAAATGTTGCCAGTGATCGTGAACCTTTGGTGGAGGCGATGCTGGTGGGGCTGTTGGCAAAGGCGGCAGATCGATTGTTGTGCCTCCACACTCATCGTCGTTGTTGTTGTTGTCATCAACGCGGTCGTCGTCGCCGCCGCCGCTGTTGCCATTGCTGTGTTGTAAAAGGTAGTGTGTAAGCAAGCGCGCCGGAACCGCGAAGCGATCGCACAACCCCGCCGTCTTTTTGTAGCTGTTTATGCAATTCATTGTCCATGCCGGCGGGATAGGAGCAGAAAACATGATCATCTTCAACACCTTCGACAGGTTACAAAACAAAAGTGGCAACATTATTGAACATGCTGTTTTTCTCTCGCCGCGTTGCCGTTCTCTCTCAGCAATGCGCGATCGGTTGGCCTTTCCGCAGCGATCACGGCAGGTCGCTGCGTTGGCTTGATCAGCGCTTGGTCAAAACGGGTGCGTTGCAACCAAAAAGGTGCGGTATGGGTGCGTGCAACGTGCATTCTTCTGCGGCCGCACAGCCGTGCAGTGGATCAATGGTGCTGAAAGCGTAGTTAGCTGCGGCTGGAATGCACGCGTACCATTTTAATGATCTCTCAGCTGCAATTGTGCATATGCGAAATTATATGTTATGATAAAAAGTGCACACGCCTTTTGTTCAGAGCCCGCGCGTTTATTGCAGCTCAGGATGTCGTAGTCGTCGATAATACTGCTGCCCTTAACCTTCGTAGTCCCTGAATACACATATATAAGTGTAACGTACAGTCCAACGCATTCATATTTGTTTCTGTATATATGTATAAGATCAATTTGCGTTTGCAACGCTCGGCTCAGTATATATTTTCTAGCTATCTGATAAGGGCTCCTCTGTCAATCGTGCCAGGATTCTTGCCTGTCCGATTTTAATATTGTTAATGGGAGAAAGTTCGATTGGCTCACTGGTTGTTTTCATACATATACATATATCGGAGTCTACATAGTAAGTTTGAACCAATAGGGGGAATGAAATGGAATTCAGCTAGGGATCTGACAGCTTTGTGAATGTCCACTATATTGGAAGTTAAGAATTAAGTGTCCAAACAAAATTTTGCATAATTTGATAGTAATTAGAAAGAAAAATTTAGAAGGATGAGGTATAGCAATTCCACATATAGCAGCTTTAAAACAAAAGCTGAACTATGGGACTAATATAAACATTTTATTAAATCCGCCCCCTCAACAGCCATTGAACTCCAGACGCAGTGCGTCCAACTCTCATTTTCCATTTGTTTGGCTGATTAATTCTACGCTCTCGCCAGACTCACCATAGCCACCAACAAGCAACCACTAACCACCGTCAACACCATCGCCATTGCAGGCGGCTGTTCTGTTGCACTTGTGGTGGGCACAAGTTAATGTTCGGTTTTTTGTAGCCACTCCGCTTTTTTCCTCTGCAATGCCGCATTCAAGCTTGGCAGACGCATCGATCGGCGACGCTATTTTTCTTATGCGTAAAAGGCGACGCACATGACGGCGGCGGCGAGGCTCTGAGGCTGCAGCTCAGACACACAACAGGTTGTTTAATGAACGCCCGCGCATTCAAGCGCGCAGAGCAGGCTTCATTTCTGAAACTCGTAAGAGCAAAATATGAGATAATCGATTACTTTTGGAAAATTTTAAAAGTTCAGAAAAATTTCCAGCAATTATGTATGTATGAATTTTCTTTAAAATACTTTCGAAATTGTAAGAGAGATATGGAGAATTTAGTACGATAAATCTTGTACTTAGTTTAGAATATTATTTATCACATAATATCACTTAGGCCAATTTTCCTTCTTCTCTTCTCTAGCAATGATTTGTAATGATTACTTTAAAACCTCTGCCTGATCTCTCACGTATATTTCGAAAGGTGGGTATCATTTTCGATATATTTACTGATTACATTTTAAATTCATGAATTTAGATGACAACGTTATTGTATCGATATTAATTTCCAATTCCTTCAAACATAGCTTGGTAAAAATGTTTACTTCTTTGAAAGTCATTGCTAAAACTTATTTCAACAACTTAAACATATCGGAAAACAGTTTTTAAGCATGATCAAGAATGCTGTTTCCTCTTACTCTTAATTAATTCTATTAAAAATGCATGATTCCCGAGTATTTCGAAAAAGATGAGTGTGATCGCAAGGCGTTTTAAAGATATGTAAAATTCACACTTTTCAAAATGGCTTGCAAAAATTTCAGTGCTATTATATTCTAAGTAACGGTTGAAAATCGTCCAAGCCAAAAATGTACTAACTTTTATCAATTAAAGTAATCTGAAGTTTAATATTTCTGGAAAAATATAGAGCCGTCTGAAGTCTTTCCTAACAAGGATCTACATAAAAACATTTAATTGAAATTGAATTGTTTATTAAAGCAAACGTTTGGCACAACTAAGATGATATAGTAGGCATGTTAACAGAACTGAATACCGGTTACCAACTACCCAGCCTTCACTTGCTTTATGAGAACACTACTTCCACGGTCAGACCGCCAGCGGCAACGACAACGACACTACGTGTGCGGTAAAGCGAACGCGAGTGCAGTCAAAAATAATGAGATCCCTTTTCTTACAGATTGTCGCTGCCTTTAAAAAGATTCTAGAAAAGCGCTGTTCAAATTGGAAGTCGTAAACTTTTAGGTGCGTTTACGCGTGGCTT